>OX637587.1:0-409272 GCA_951800085.1 Comarum palustre
CCCTAAACCCTAAACCCTAAACCCTAAACCCTAAACCCTAAACCCTAAACCCTAAACCCTAAACCCTAAACCCTAAACCCTAAACCCTAAACCCTAAACCCTAAACCCTAAACCCTAAACCCTAAACCCTAAACCCTAAACCCTAAACCCTAAACCCTAAACCCTAAACCCTAAACCCTAAACCCTAAACCCTAAACCCTAAACCCTAAACCCTAAACCCTAAACCCTAAACCCTAAACCCTAAACCCTAAACCCTAAACCCTAAACCCTAAACCCTAAACCCTAAACCCTAAACCCTAAACCCTAAACCCTAAACCCTAAACCCTAAACCCTAAACCCTAAACCCTAAACCCTAAACCCTAAACCCTAAACCCTAAACCCTAAACCCTAAACCCTAAACCCTAAACCCTAAACCCTAAACCCTAAACCCTAAACCCTAAACCCTAAACCCTAAACCCTAAACCCTAAACCCTAAACCCTAAACCCTAAACCCTAAACCCTAAACCCTAAACCCTAAACCCTAAACCCTAAACCCTAAACCCTAAACCCTAAACCCTAAACCCTAAACCCTAAACCCTAAACCCTAAACCCTAAACCCTAAACCCTAAACCCTAAACCCTAAACCCTAAACCCTAAACCCTAAACCCTAAACCCTAAACCCTAAACCCTAAACCCTAAACCCTAAACCCTAAACCCTAAACCCTAAACCCTAAACCCTAAACCCTAAACCCTAAACCCTAAACCCTAAACCCTAAACCCTAAACCCTAAACCCTAAACCCTAAACCCTAAACCCTAAACCCTAAACCCTAAACCCTAAACCCTAAACCCTAAACCCTAAACCCTAAACCCTAAACCCTAAACCCTAAACCCTAAACCCTAAACCCTAAACCCTAAACCCTAAACCCTAAACCCTAAACCCTAAACCCTAAAACCCTAAACCCTAAACCCTAAACCCTAAACCCTAAACCCTAAACCCTAAACCCTAAACCCTAAACCCTAAACCCTAAACCCTAAACCCTAAACCCTAAACCCTAAACCCTAAACCCTAAACCCTAAACCCTAAAACCCTAAACCCTAAACCCTAAACCCTAAACCCTAAACCCTTGGAGAAGCTAATGAGTCAATCTTGTGGTTTGTACCTCACCACCATAAGGGTTATTGAATCCTATGCTGTCGCCGAAAATGATTATTAGGACCATGACTCGTACAAGCTATGGCATGACCGCCTCAATCACCCCGAAAGAGATATGATGATAAGGATTCTACGAAACTCGTATGGACATCCTTTCTTCCGTACAAAACGAAAAGGTTTGGGACACATGCTCCCCAAAGAGGGTAGAGATGCAGTGGTCGCCAAAGTGAGCTCCCGGCCGACACTTGGGTCGCCAGAGGTCAGCTCCGCCGATCCTCACTCGGTCATGAGGATTCGGACCCTTCCTGATGCATCACTGACTATGTCTGATGCTCATAAATCGTTTTGTAAAGCTTGTGCAATAGCTAAGTTGGTGGCCAGACCTTCTTATGCTAAAGCAAACACAGAGAACATCCCATTTCTCCAACGTATTCAAGATGATATTTGTGGACCCATCCATCCAGAATGTGGACCGTTTAGATTCTTCATGGTTCTGGTGGATGCATCGATACGCTGGTCGCATGTCGCCTTATTGTCCACAAGGAATGCTGCTTTCCCCAAACTCCTGGCACAGATTATTAAGCTGAGGGCTAACCACCCTGATCATCCAATCAAGTCGATTCGGATGGATAATGCCGGTGAGTTCACGTCAAAGACTTTTGACGACTATTGCATGTCGGTTGGAATAAAGATTGAGTATTCTGTTCCACACGTGCATACGCAAAATGGTTTGGCTGAAGCTATGATAAAGAGACTTCAGTTGATAGCTAGAGCACTGGTCATGGGCTCAAAGCTCCCTATTGCGTCTTGGGGTTATGCTATATTACATGCAGCCTTGTTAGTTCGTTTCCGACCCGCCTCCAACCAAGCGTTTAGTGCGTACCAGTTGGTTACTGGATATGAGCCTGACATTTCGCACTTACGCATATTCGGTTGTGGAGTGTATGTGCCTATTACACCACCACTGCGTAAGAAAATGGGTCCGCAACGACGTTTGGGTATCTATGTTGGCTATGAGAGCATACATGCTCGGCGTGAACGACAGGAATTGGCCTGGTCAGTTCCAACGCTTGCTCATTATGATCCCCGCACTTCTCATGCCGAGAAGGAAGTGAGGCGAATCCTTGAGCTCCAGCAAGTGACGGATTCGATGCCCGACTCTTTTGCTGAGATTGCTAAGGTCACGAGATCAGACATACCAGCTGCTAATGTCCCTGCAAGGCTAGAAGTCCCAAAGATGGGCATGGACACCCCGGGTCCGAGCACCGCTGCCCCTAGCATGGGCGCTGCCGACCCTAGTGGACGGGTGGAGGCCGTGGCTCCTCAAAAGAAGAGGGGGAGGCCACTTGGTTCGAAAGATGTGCAGCCCAGGAAGAAAAGGGCTCCTCTGGCACAATCCAATCCTTTACTCATCGCTACTGAGAATCCTTCTCACGAGATTGTCTCTGATTACACCTATGTCCTAGAAACGATGTCGGTGTGCTTGGGGGACGCCCCGGGACCCGAATCGGTAATCGAGAACATGGAAATCTCGATGTGTTATGAGAACACAGTATCATTGCAGGACCGATCATCCATGCATATCGATGATGTATTTTCTTATGCCGTGGCTCTTGAGATAATTGAGCACGATGATATCGAACCACGCTCCATCAATGAATGTGAACGTAGAGCGGATTGGCCTAAATGGAAAGACGCTATCCAGGCGGAATTGAATTCCCTAACAAAGAGACAGGTATTTGGCCCGGTAGTGCTAACCCCACCAAGTGTAAAGCCTGTAGGACATAAATGGGTCTTTGTTAGAAAGCGTAATGAGAAGAACGAGGTACTAAGGTACAAAGCTCGCCTTGTGGCGCAAGGTTTCTCACAACGCCCTGGAATAGACTACGAGGAGACATATTCTCCCGTGATGGACATAATAACCTTCCGCTACCTTGTCAGTTTGGTAGTGTCTGAAAAACTGGACATGCAGCTCATGGATGTGGTTACTGCATATCTCTATGGGGATCTTGATTCAGAGATATACATGAAACTGCCTGATGGTTTCCAGGCACCTAAGTCAAGTGACTCTAAACCACGGAGTGCGTATTGCATTAAGTTGCAACGCTCACTATATGGATTGAAACAATCCGGGCGGATGTGGTATACCCGTCTTAGTGATTACTTGCTCAGGAAGGGATATAAGAACGATGAGTTATGCCCTTGCGTGTTCATAAAGAAAACGAGTTCCGGATTTGCGATAGTAGCCGTCTATGTGGATGATATGAACATCATCGGGACTCTTGATGAGATCAATGAGACCGCGGCACATCTGAAGTCCGAATTTGAGATGAAAGACATGGGGAAGACTCGGTTTTGCCTAGGCATTGAACTAGAGCACCGAGCCTCTGGAGTCTTGATGCATCAGACTGCGTATGTCCACAAGATGCTCAGGCGCTTCAATGTGGACAAAATGCATCCAATTAGCACCCCCATGGTAGTCCGGAGTTTAGATGTTAAGAAAGATCCATTCCGTCCTAAAGAGGATGGTGAGGAAGTACTTGGAGCCGAGGTACCATACCTTAGTACAATCGGTGCGCTATTGTATTTGGCTCAGTGCACTCGGCCAGACATCACTTTCTCAGTGAACTTGTTAGCTAGATTTAGCTCTGCGCCAACGCACCGTCATTGGACCGGTGTCAAGAACATATTTCGATACCTTAGAGGGACAATGGACTTGGGCTTGTTCTTTCCTTACAAAGATTCAAGATGGGCTGCAAATGAGTGCAATGTCCCTGAGAATCTAGGCGCCGGTCGATTTAGGAGCCGAACTGCCAGGCATGTTGCACATAGCTGCCATGCTTTACACACAGCTGCCGAGCACTACTCTCCCAATGCTCTTGGCACCGCCTGCTGCCCATATATCGAAACACCTAACAATGTATTGGTGGGTTTCGCGGATGCTGGATACTTGTCAGATCCACATAAGGGGCGCTCCCAAACTGGTTATGTCTTTACCATTGGGAATACGGCGATATCATGGAGGTCCACTAAGCAGACTTTAGTGGCGACATCCTCTAACCATGCAGAGATTATAGCGCTACATGAAGCTGTTCGCGAATGTGTATGGCTCAGATCTGTCATTGGACACATTAGAGGAACTAGTGGATTGTGCTCCACCACAGACAAGCCGACTTGTATTTATGAAGACAATGCCGCTTGTATTGAGCAAATGAAGCAAGGCTACATCAAGGGTGACAATACGAAGCACATCTCACCAAAGTTCTTCTATAATCAGCAACAACAAGCCCTCCTCAACATTCAAGTGAATCAAGTGAGTTCAGAAGCAAATGTAGCGGATCTGTTTACTAAAGCTCTGCCTAAGTCTACTCTCGAGAAGCATGTGAAGAGCATTGGAATGCGAAGACTATCAAGCCTCTCCGACTGAGTATCATGATGCGTTGCACTCTTTTTCCTTCGACCAAGGTTATTTTTCCCACTGGGTTTTGTTACTTGGCAAGGTTTTAATGAGGTAACATTGTAAGCATCATCAGGGGGAGCCACACTTTCGATCGAGTAGCATGGTGCGTTGTACTCTTTTCCCTTCGACCAAGGTTATTTTTTTTTCCCACTGGGTTTTGTTACTTGACAAGGTTTTAATGAGGCAACATTGTAAGCACCATCCGGCATATCGACGCGCGGCACAAGGGGGAGTGTTGTAGGAAATATGACATGTGCGTGTGTGCACTTGGTCTTATGCTGTGTATATGGGCTTAGCCCATGGGCCTTAGATGTAATAGGAAACATGTAGTACATACCATATATGTCTTGTTGTATTACACATAGTACATGTAGTACGTTTCCATACTAGGCTTCATGTAAACCCCTATATAAGAGGCCTCTCATTTGATGAATAATAGACTACGATATTCAGCTCTCATGTATTCTGTTTCCGGGTAAACTCGTGGCCCCTTTAGCGGGTTGCACGGTTCCAGAAATAGCGGACTTCCTCGTACTCCGAGTTTTCCTGTGTAAAGAACAAACACGTCAAAGAGGCGTCCCCGGGTTTACCGAGGGAAGCCACTCCGATGCTTAAGTTAGACACTGTCAGTTAAGCAGAAAACTCAAGAATAGTCAAGAAGTTGCGCGCCCTCTTACCGGGAGGCCCACGCTGGTATTTATGGTAGCATTAAAGGCAACCTGCCTTGTCCTTTTCCAATGTGGGAACAAACTCCCTTGCTTTTCCTTAACTTTATGATGAACTGGGCCCTGACAAAGGACCCATAGTGGCTTCTCATATCTGATTGGGCTTTTACCCTGTAAACAACACTTCAAGCACAATAAACAATGCATATTTACTAATTGACCAGACATTTGGAGGTTCTTTCTTGAGTTGTAACCCGGTAAAAGTGAAATATTAGGTTCCACCTACAAACAAGTCCCCCAAGTCCTCAGTCAAGGGGTACGCTTGGGTGGGGACTTAAAATCTTTTCTTTACCGGGTTACAAAGTTAGCAACCAAACCCGGGGTACCCAGTCCCCCAAGTCCGTACGCAAGCGTAACCCGTAGACACTCTCAACGTTGAGAATTCAGAACGACGTCTCCGGGTTGTAGTGGGGGGGAAACTGAAAAGTTTTTCGGTTCTGTGAAGCGGCATGCGTGACACGTGTCGTTTCCTTCGAGAAACTGAAACGTCCCTTCAGTGCACGCCCCTAACTGTATAAATAGGGGTTGAGGGTGACAGCTTTGTCTCACCTTCCAAACCGATAACTTTTTCGTGCTTTTTGCTTTCACTCTCTTTGTCGCTGTTTCTTTGGATTTCCCAACTCAAATCGATCCCAAAAACCCCCTCAAACCCTCACAAGTAAGGTAATGTTTCTTCTTCCCTCCTTTTGAGTGTTTTGGGACGATTTTGTGTACTGTTTCTGGGTTCCCACGAAAGTTTTCTGGGTTTCTACGTTACTGTGGGAATTTAGCTTTGTGGCGCCGGGTTACCTGGGTTTTGTTGACGCCCCTGTGTTTTTGTGTTTTGCAGATGGCCAACGAAGCAATGGACACTCACGTCCCCGAGTTTGCGTCTGTAACCTTCACTGATGGGACCGCTCTCGACCCTCCCGGGTACTCACTGACAGCGGAGGAGATCGTGGAGCTAAGGAGCAACTGGAAAATCCCCGAGTCTGTTGAAATACGGCCTTTAGAACCCGAGGACCAGTTCTTCGCTCCCGGGGATGGGTGGACGCTGTGCCATGAGTATCAGCTACGCTGCGGCCTGTCACTCCCGCTAAAGGTAGAGGTGCAGTACCTCTTGGCTGCGAGTAACTTCGCAATCGGGCAAGTTGGCCCGAACATGTGGAGGCAGCTACTCGGGTTGTGCGTCATGTACAAGGTGTTGAAGCAGCAGATGCCAACCTATCACGAGTTACACGCCATGTACCGGGCCGAGTACTCCCGGAAGGCGGGTTTCAGCGGGACCATCCAACTGAAGTCCAAAGCGGTTTTCAAGAAGATCGTCGAGGACCTGCCATCTTCGGTGAGCAGGACTTGGAGGGAGAGAAGTTTCTTAATAAGGAACTTCCAAAACCCGGACTATGCGCTCCAAGTACCGGTCGATTTCCAACAACTGATGAGTAGGTCTTCTCCCTCAGGGTTTTTCTTTTCTCCGTCCCGGGTTATAATTATGTTTTTGTGTTGCAGATGTCCCTGACATTCCTCTGGAGCCGGTGATGGAGAAGAGGATCCGGAGGATGCTATGGGCCTTCCGGGGTCAAGATGACCGGAGTTCATACCGGCTTTGTAGGCTGTATGTGTACAGCAGGTGCCGGTTGATGGAGCTCCCAGGTTTGTCTCGTATCCCTCCAACTTTTGTTGTCAAATGTTCTTGTGTAACGGGCTATATGTTTCCTGCAACCCTTCTTCCGATGGAGTTTACCAAGCGGAAGAACCCGGGAATATACGACGGGTTTGAAGATAAGGCTGTTTGGGCCGGGATCCGAACACAAGCAACGGATGGTCAACGATACGACGTTAACCTGACCACGAAAGCGGCTTTCCTGCGCCCAGAAGCAGAGCAAGGGGATATTGAGAAATTCCTCGTGGACACGTTACACTTCAATGAGATCCCCGGGTACCTGGCTGAGGTACTCGGCACGGAGGTGTACCCGGAGTTGGATGAAGAGATTGTGGGGAACCCCGCAGAGGAGGTGGCGGAAGACCCGGTGACTGAATTCCCCTTGGCAGAGGAAGAGGTGGAGTTCGAAGAGCCGGTGATGAGCGCAGTTCCCTCATCTGTGCTCCCGGGTGAGGAGGAGTTTACCGAAGAGGATAACGACGGCGGTGAAGAGGTTGGAGGGTTGGAAAGGGTGGTAGGGAGTGAAAACCCGGAGGGGAGTGACGGGAGTGACGAAGTTCACGAAGTGGAGCCCGTTCCCTCTCGCAAGCGCACCCGGGAGGCATCCAGCTCGGCGAAGTCCGAGAGGAGGAAGAGAAGGAAGGAGAGGAAAGAGAGGAGGGAGAGAAAGCAGCACCGGGACACGGATGAGATAATGAAGGAGTTGGCGAGCGGGGGAATGGCAGACATGGCCATCCAGAGGATGGTAGCGGACTTGAAGAATTGTGCCGCCGACTCCTATGTCCTGGAGCATGAGGACCCGTTGATTGTAGCCCGGAGGACACAAGAGAAACTGATGCGGGTAAGTTTTTCTTCTTCCCTAACCCGTTTTTTTTTTTGAATACTAACCCGTTATTTGTTTTATGTAGGCTGTCAAGATGTCGTACTTGGCAACTGACCGGCTCATAAACGAAGGCATCCTTGAGAGAGAGAGAGTGCTCAGGGACGACCTCCGGGCGGCCCGAGACCAGGTGACCGCGAGCGAAGAATGCCTGACTCGGGTCCGGGAAGAAGCAAGCGCATCAGCTGTCGCGTCGTGGGCGGAGTTGGCCAAGGCAGAAGAACAAATAGCAGACTTGGTGGCCAAGAACTCGGAGTTTGAGAGAGTCGTCGAGGGTCACCGGGAGGACCGGTGTGCTCAAGATGCCGCCATTGCTCAGCTGACTCAGCAGAATCAAGCCCTGCAACAACAAGTGACTTCTCTGGAGCAGCAGAAAGGAGAGTTGGTGCAGGCTGTTTCCCGGGCCAGGGACTCTGCTGTCTCCGAGTTTCTAACGAGTCCCGAGTTTGAACTGAAGCTGCGGTCGGCAAGGGCTGAGGCTCGAGCCGAAATTGTTAGCGCCGGGATTCGCCAAGCCTGGCTCGACAAAGCCGGGTATGACGGTCACCAAGGTCATGTCAGACCCGACGAGGCTGCAGGCACCTCCCGGTCGACTCCTGCCATGGCTGCAAACCCTAGGGCTCCTGCAAACCCGGCTCGGAGTCCCCCGGTTCGTTCTTCAGCAGTCCGGAGAGGTACTTCCCGTGGTGGGATTGTCGGTGGTCCTCGAAACCGGCCACCGCTCCGTAGGGGACAGTTTATCATACAGCCCCGGGGAGGACGTGGCGGCTCGAGCACTGGCGGGGGTAGCGGGTCTGCAGCGCCATGAACTAGAGCCTTTAGTATTTTTGTTTTTGCTTTTATAGATTAGACTTTACTTGTAGCGGTTCGCTACTTTTTGTAATTGATCTTTTTGAAGTAATCAAGCTTTTCCTTCGCATAACTCTTGCTGTGAAATAACACGGTAACCTGATGCACAGTATAAAAATTTACACATAAAGCCGGTTTGACATGTAAATAAAGATAGTGCTGCTAGGATATACGGGTCCGTTAGGACTTCCATGGGCCGCTAAGGCCTTGCGGGGGAATGTCTTTCTATAACACTTTTTTCCTGTAAAATAACACGTTAAGTTGATGCATATCTCGCAAGTGTAGACAAAATTGACACATAATGCCGGTCTGGCATGTTATCGTCATAAAATTGACACATAGGCCCGGTAGGGCTTTACCGGTCCGTTAGGGCTTCCTGTCAAATAACACGGTAATGTGATGCATAATATATAAGTGTTGACGAAATGTATGCATATTGCCGATTTGGCATGTTAATAAAAATAGTACCGCTAGGGCTGTACGGGTCCGTTAGGACTTTCAAAGACTGAAATAAGGCCGTGAAAGGCTTGCAATATTTCAAGTTAAGGAGATTACAAGAGATTATCGGAGATTGGCGAGTTTGACGGTGAAATAAGGTCGTTAAGGCTTGCAATATTTCATGCCATGTAGACCGGAGATTATCGGAGATTGGCGAGTTTGACAGTGAAATAAGGCCGTTAAGGCTTGCAATATTTCACGCCATGTAGACCGGAGATTATCGAAGATTATCGGAGATTGGCGAGTTTGACAGTGAAATAAGGCCGTTAAGGCTTGCAATATTTCACGCCATGTAGACCGGAGATTATCGGAGATTATCGGAGATTGGCGAGTTTGACAGTGAAATAAGGCCGTTAAGGCTTGCAATATTTCACGCCATGTAGACCGGAGATTATCGGAGATTATCGGAGATTGGCGTACAAGTAGGGCCGCTAAAGGCTGCATTCACTCAACAAACTGTTTGATAAACATAACCCGATAGGGGTTTTATGCATTGTGGGCCTGAAAGGCTTTATATATAACATCATAAATAATAAATTTGGACATTTATAGATAACTTGTTACCTATTTGGGGAAAAGATGTAGATGTTGGGCGTTCCATGGTCGTGGAAGCATAACTCCATCTGTTCCCCTGATGTAAAACGTTGTCGGACCCACGACTTCAACAATTTCATATGGACCCTCCCATTGAGCTTTCAACCCGGTTGGCTTAGGGATAACTTCCTTCATTACCCAATCCCCGAGTTTGAGTGGGGGCTTGATAACCCGGGAATTGTAATGTTTGGCCACTTTTTGCTTCTTGTTGATATTTCAGAGACGTGCACGCTCCCGGCGTTCCTCCAGGAGGTCCAAGTTAAGGCAAATGCCTTCATTATTGGTTTCCCTGTCAAACAGTTGTACCCGGTCACTCGGGACTTTCATCTCTACCGGGATCACTGCCTCAGAGCCGAAGGTCATGAAAAATGGGCTCTCCCCATTGGCTTCTGTCGGAGTTATTCTAAGTGCCCACAAAACCTCTGGAAGTTTCTCAGCCCATAAACCCTTTGCGTCCTCCAGCTTCTTTTTCAGAACTTGCTTGATTAGCTTGTTAATAGCTTCAGTTTGTCCGTTAGTCTGCGAGTGTGCAGGGGAGGCATATAGCACCTTTGTCCCATTGGAATGTAAGAATTCCCGGAACTCGTCATTGTCAAACTGCGTCCCGTTATCTGTGATAAACGTCTCCGGGATTCCAAACCGGCAAAAGACATTGTTCCAGAGGAATTTCTTAACATTTGCGGTTGTGATCCGAGCCAGGGGTTGAGCTTCTATCCACTTGGAATTATAGTCCACTGAGACAATGGCGTGTTTGAGCTGTCCGGAGCTGTGGGTAGAGGTCCAATGAAATCAATCCCCCACATACAAAATGGATATGGAGAAATGATTACTGATAGTGGGACCGATGGGGCCCGGGGAAAGGTTGCAAACCGGTGACATTGAAGACAGGAATCTACCACGACTCTGGCATCCTGTTCCAGAGAAGGCCAGTAATATCCCATTCTGAGGGTTTTGAAAGCCAGGTTACGGGCTCCAAAGTGATTTCCACATACCCCGCTATGAAGTGACTGCAAAACCCGGTCTCCCTCCTCGGGTGTAATACACTTCAAATCAGGGAAAGTATGTCCTCGTCGATACAGTTTCCCATCACGGGTACTATACTGTGCCGCTCGAACCCGTAGTCGTTTGGCCGCTACCGGGTCCTCAGGAAGGGTTCCATGTTGGATGAAGTTAATGAACTCATCCATCCAAGATGGTGGCGGCTTTGCTTCCACTGCGAAAATCTCAGAAAAGGAGAGTGAGATACTTGGTTTCTCCAACGTCTCGACTAGTAAGCCTTTAAACTCGGCATTGGGATCTTCCCCTGTTGCAATTCTAGCCAGAGTATCTGCTCTCACATTCTGCTGCCTCGGTATCTGAGTAATCTCGAAGGTGTCAAATTTTTCAAGCAAGAAAGCCGCTAACTTTTGATAGGAGGAAAGATGTGCCTCCTTTGCCTGAAATCCGCCGTTAACCTGCTGCACTACCAGTTGTGAATCACTCAATATGCGGAGATGCCGGGCGCCCATTTCTTTAGCGAGTTGGAGCCCTTTGATTAAGGCTTCATACTCAGCCATGTTGTTTGACGCTTTGAAGTTAAAGCGTAAAGCATAATCGAACATGTTACCCTCCGGGTCCACCAATGCAATTCCTGCTCCACACTGCCTCTGATTGACTGATCCATCTACAAATATTTGCCAACTCTCTGGTTCAGCTTCTGTAGGAAGAGTTTCAGCAACTGATGAATCTGCTGGGATTAACTTGGCAATGAAGTCTGCTGCTGCCTGCCCTTTGATTGCCGTGCGCGGTTTAAAGTGCAAGTCATGTTCCCCCAACTCAATTGCCCACTTGACCAATCTTCCTGAAGTCTCCGGCTTTTGCAGAACCTGTCGTAGTGGTTGGTTGGTGAGCACATGGATAGAATGTGCCTGAAAATAGGGTCTTAGCTTTCTTGCTGCTACGACCAAGGCCAGGGCCAGTTTCTCAATATCTGGATAACGAGTTTCAGGATCATTGAATCCTTTTCCAGTATAGTAGACCGGCAGTTCTTCAGACTCTGGCTTTCTTACCAAGGCACAGCTTACAGCCGTTTGAGATACCGCAGGTATAGATAGAGTATTTCCCCCGGGTTAGGTCTGGATAAGGAAGGAACTGATGCCAAGTATTCCTTCAACTTTTTAAAAGCTTGATTGTGCTCTTCCTGCCATGTAATCCGCTCTCGGTGTTGATTCTTGAGAATTTTGAAGAAGGAGGCACATTTATCTGTTAACCTGGATATAAACCGGGATAAGGCTACCAGCCTGCCAGTAAGTTTCTGGACTTCATTCCTGGTTTTTGGTGGTTCCATGGCCAAGACGGCTTGAACTTTGTCGGGGTTTGCCTCAATTCCCCGAGCGCTGACCATAAACCCGAGAAACTTTCCTCCTGAAACACCTAACACACACTTCTCCGGGTTTAATCTCATTCCTTTGCTCAAGGCAATGTCAATAACGGTCTCCAAGTCATCCGGGTGTTTGCTTGTTTCCCGGCTCTTGACCAACATATCATCTATATAAACCTCCATAGTATCCCCGAGTTGGTTCGCAAACATGCCCACTACTAGGCGCTGGAATGTGGCTCCTCCTGCATTCCGGAGTCCAAAAGGCATCACTTTGTAGTAATACATCCCCTTGTCCGTTGTAAAAGATGTGTGCTGTTGATCCGCGGGATCCATCGGAACTTGGTTAAACCCCGAGTATGCATCTATGAAACTCAACTGGGGGTGGCCCGCGGTTGAATCCACCAGTTGATCAATCTTTGGAAGGGGAAAACTATCCTTCGGGCAAGCCTTATTCAGATCTGTGTAATAGACGCACATTCTCCACTTTCCGTTTGCCTTCCTGACCATCACCACATTGGCCAACCAATCCGGATATGTTGCATCTGCGATGAACCCGATGTCCTTAAGACGTTTAACTTCTGCTTGAATGGCCTTGTACTTCTCTGCACAAAATGCACGACGCTTCTGTCTTACCGGTTTAATACCCGGGATAATATTGAGGGAATGCGTCATAACCTCTGGAGAAATCCCGGGCATGTCTGCATATGACCATGCAAACACCTTCTGTTTCCGGGTTAGCAGCTCAATCATCCGGGTTCTGACCTCTGGGTCAAGGCCCGTGCCAATGCAAATTTTCCTCTCCGGGTATTCTTCTGAAATCTGAATCCATTCTGTTGTTTCGATTGGGGCTGGTCGGGGGAACTTGGCAGGATACTTCTGGCTCTTCTTTTGTGCCGTCTTACTGATGGGCAAAGAATCCGGGTCATCTCTGGGGTCATCGGGTTTGTCAAATGGGGATAAAGGAAAACCGGCTGAAAACATCTTATGCTGGGACTGGGCTGTTGCTATTGCGTTGCATCTGACAGCGGCTTCTTGGTCTCCACGAATTGTAACCCAGCCCCCGGGTGTAGGTACCTTCATAAGCAGCATATGACCCGCTATAAAACTCTGTAGGCCCCAAAGGGCATCTCTCCCAAGTATGGCATTGTAGGATGATGGGCAATCCATAATTATGAAGGGAACTACAATTCTTGTGGACTGGTGCCCGGTTCCAACTGTAACCGTTAGCTGATCTGACCCCAACGGTTGAGTTGTCTCACTTGAAAAACTGATCAATGGCTCATGGTTCCTATAGAGCTTATCTCTTCCTCTTTTAAACCCCTTATAGCAACTGCTGAACATGACGCTGACAGCGGCTCCCGTGTCTATTAGAACCCTCCGAGTTCGCCAATGGTCAATCTGAAGAGTAATAATGAAAGGATCATTATGATGCATTTTCAGCGTGTCTTCAGACTGAGAAAATGACACGATATCCCAAGGAACCAGTTTTTTTCGGCATTCCTGACGAAGCTACATTATCTCTAACTCCGGGCCTCTTGGGCAAAGTCTTTTGGCCCGGTGACCTGACATTCCTTGGGTGCCACCCCCGTGAATCGTCATTATCTCCCCATATACTTCAATCAGGTTGACACCTGTAGCAGGTGACTTATACTGCTGTAGCTTGCCGTTCTGAATCATATATTCAATGTTGTTTCGAAGGGTAAAGCACCGGTCGGTAGTGTGGCCAGACTCGTTGTGATAGGCACAATGTTGCCCGTTGTCTGGCCCTGCCCTTTTGGGAAACTTCCGTTTTGGAGCCGGGGGAATGTCATTCCTATGGCGGTTCCAAATTTCTTCATAGGAGGCAGTCAAGTTGGTCAACACTTCATATCGAGGGATGTAAGTGGTTTTTTCCTCCCGGGCTAGATGTCTTGGGTATGGAGCCTCTCTCGGTTTCTCCCTTGGTCTGTTTGAACTTTTGCCGTAGTATCCCTGGCCACTCTTATTCTGCCCCTCCTTTCTCCATCTATCAGCTCGCTGGCTTGTGAACCCTGTATTCGTCCGGCGTTCCCCGAAGGTGTCATACTCGGCTTGAGCTTGTCGAGTTACTTCATTAATCAAATCGTCGTAACACCTGAATCGCTGCTTCCTGAGCTCCACCACAAAGCGGGTTGGCTTGAGCGCCTGCAAGAACGCCTCTGATGCCACTGACTCATCCAAGTGCCCACATTTGGAAGTCGTGGATAGCCAACGGGTTACAAAGACTTTCAAGCTCTCATCATCCCTTTGCTGGACTTTGAATAATGAAGTGGTGCTTCGGTTGGCACTAGACAGCAGGATAAACCGGGAGAGGAACTTCTGTGTCAGCTGATCATGGTTTCTATTGACAAAGCCGGTAACTTGAGGAACCAACTCAATGCCTCCTCACTTAGTGTTTCCTGGAAAGCATGGCATGCTTGGGCATCCGTGAACCGGGTTGAATCCAACTGAGACTGGAACAACTCTAGGTGTGCATGTGGGCAGCCCGTTCCGGCATATTTCTTGATTTTGAATGGCTTTGCTTCTGGTGGCTTTTTATCTGCTTGAACCCGGGTGGAGAATGGGCTTGCGCGGGTAATAAAGGGTTGGTATTGCAGTGGTCCTGTTCCCGAGTTAAGACGCTGCTCAAGTTGCGTCACAGTTTGCGTTAACTGTAAGAGAAGCCGGGTCTGAGCATCGGCTGGGGGAAGTGGTTGATTTAACACCGGCTCTGGAGGTGGAGGAGGTCTTGAAAGATTGTGATTAAATAAAGGATTGGAGAGATGGATGATTTGTGGATTTGGGTTAGGGTGGGCAATAGGTGGGAGAATAGCGAGTGGGATGTATGCACTGTCAAGAGTTCGCGGGTTTCCATAACCCGGAGGATTCCCTTCTGGGGTAATGACATCAGCAAGTCTGGCTGACGTCCCAATGGCATTTGCCCTTTGAGTCAGGGTTGCTTGAAGAAGCCCATGCTCGGCCTGGATAGTCGCTAATTGCTCCCTTACCGTCATTAACTCGGCATGTTCTCGAGTAGATTGCTCCTTCTGAGCGAGAAAATCCTTTTTCAAAAGTTCAAATGCTGCTGTCAAATCTGTTTGGCCGAACTGGGTCTCGGAGGCCCCCGGGTTATCATCCCCTGAGAAATTTAGCCTCCTAGTTGGATCTTGTTCTGCCATTTCTACCGTCCTTGAAAATATTAAGCGAGAGGTCTTGAGTTCGACTCTCAACGAGAGCACCAATTGTTTCCGGATAAACTCGTGGCCCCTTTAGCGGGTTGCACGGTTCCAGAAATAGCGGACTTCCTCGTACTCCGAGTTTTCCTGTGTAAAGAACAAACACGTCAAAGAGGCGTCCCCGGGTTTACCGAGGGAAGCCACTCCGATGCTTAAGTTAGACACTGTCAGTTAAGCAGAAAACTCAAGAATAGTCAAGAAGTTGCGCGCCCTCTTACCGGGAGGCCCACGCTGGTATTTATGGTAGCATTAAAGGCAACCTGCCTTGTCCTTTTCCAATGTGGGAACAAACTCCCTTGCTTTTCCTTAACTTTATGATGAACTGGGCCCTGACAAAGGACCCAGAGTGGCTTCTCATATCTGATTGGGCTTTTACCCTGTAAACAACACTTCAAGCACAATAAACAATGCATATTTACTAATTGCCCAGACATTTGGAGGTTCTTTCTTGAGTTGTAACCCGGTAAAAGTGAAATATTAGGTTCCACCTACAAACATATTCTATAAGAATAATTTGATATTTAGAAACTTTTCGTTTTATATAACTAAATACTGATATAAATTAAAAAAGAATAAAAAATCAAATTAAATTAAATTAGAGAAATATGTTTTTTAGGGTCGGGGAAGCAGAGAACAGCGGTTGTGTATTGACAGAGAGATAAGATAAGAAGAGAGAGAAACGACGATGAGTATAGGAGGAACAGTGGGGTTATTGAGCTTAGCCACGACCACGACCACGACCACAGCCACAGCCACAGCTACAGCCATAGGCAGAGCAGATGCGGGGGGACAAATGAATTCACAATTGGTTTGTTGCTTGGGGAGTTGGAATCGGAGTCTCGCACTCGCTCACTACCCAACAGCAGCAGCGACAGGTCGGAAATCTACAAGGATTTTCTGCGAAGTTGCTGTGGGATCGGACCTGGCATCTCCATCGACATCATCAGAAGCGGCCGTCGGAGCTAAGGTTAAGGTCACCGCGCCTCTTAAGGTGTACCACGTGCCCAGGGTCGCCGAGGTTGATATCACTGGCTTGGAAGGTGAAGTCAAGCAGTACGTTGGCCTCTGGAAGGGCAAACGTATTTCTGCTAATCTCCCTTACAAAGTACAGTTCTTTGTCGACGTCCAAGGCCGTGGCCCTGTTAAATTCTTCGCGCATCTCAAGGACGACGAGTTCGAATTCCTTTGATCCATCCATGGGTCTCTCAGGCTATTACCTCTTCCTCACTATCTATCAATTAATAATAGCCCTGTTCGTATCTCAACTGCACTAGCATTGTATTTAATCTGTATCTATATTGCTAATGACCCGCTTCAGCAATATCTATCTATTTCCTCTTGTTAGTTTGAACAATAATTTTGCATTCATGAGTGGATCAAGATTTATATAGCCATTTGTTTAGCATATCCTTTGAAATTATCTGGCTGCTGTTAAAAGTTGGTTAGGGGAAATGGACTTCTAAGCTGCACTATCTTCTGGTGGAATGTGCATAGAGGTTCTTTTGTTTGACACTAATCTAGATTATTGGTAAATGTTCAACCATATATGCTGGGATATCCGTGTGCACGGCCTGAGCTAGTTTTCTTCTTACACTAGTATTTTACCTTATATATTCGGGGTGATTACCAGATATCAATTTGCACTACCAACTATACAAGGTCGTGTTACTGTTGAGGTTCTGTTTTCAGCACGGTCATATACAAACTTATCGTTGCCAACAAAAACTATCCAGGACTATGTGTTAATGATAGCAAACTTGGGCATCTCTTTGCGTGAGACCATGCTTTTCATGCATATTCTTTTCTGACCTAGTTCTGGATTTCCTGCACCGTATTCATTACTTTTGTTATTAAAACAGTTGTCATTCATTCTTCTGTCTTGCCAAACGTGGATTTTAGTCTCTACTTTGATCAGTTCCTAGAATCTTATTTGGATTCAGGTTTCTTTTCTTGTCTATCCATTATAACTATCTGTGCAAGTCTTTAGCAGGATCGTTTAGCCTAGAAGTTGGTATGAATTGCTTATAAAGTGAGGATTGCCACCTTGGTGATTATGCGGATTCAAGAGTGACATGTTCCATTTGTTTCAATGTATTATGTTGATAAAACTAGATGCTTATTTTGGTTTAGTTGCATTAGATGGTGTGTGCATGGTTCTAAAAGACCCTGCCTAGCCCCGTAATGACGCAGCCATGAGTTGGCTGGATCAAAAATATCCTATCTAGAAACCAAAGGCTAAGCCCAATTCTTTTTGGCAGGAAAGTCTACTTGGTAGTTTAATGGTCTTGTCAGTTTTATTTTTCATTTACAAAGTTTATTTTCAGTTATAAATAAGAATAATTGTGAGTAGTGTTTAAAGAGTCTTGAGTGTGTGTCTATGTCTGTTTAAGTCTTAGTATTAAGTCTTATTATTAATAAGTTACATTGGTCTTTTGGTGTACTAGGAGTCTTAAGGGTTTTATTTGAAGCCTATAAATGGCTTTGTAATGTAATCTGAATGGTAGATTGGAATGAATTAAGATTTTGTCTTGTTGAAGGCTTGGCCTTGTATCCTCTCCCCTCACTTGGCCTTGTATCCTCTCCCCACACCTCCGTTATTCTATTTCTTCCTTCTAAAGTTAAAGTATATCTATTTCTTCTAAAACAGTATGTTTCCTTAATCTCCAAACGCTCTCTAGCCCATCTTAATCTCTTTCTCACCATCCCTCGCTTTTGTCCTGCATCAGTTTTTGGTACCAGAGCCAAAACATCCTACTTTTTACCTTCACCTTACCTGTAGAACAACAATGGTTACTAACGCAGAGCTTGCATCCAAAGTGGACAGTTTGTCTCAAGAATCTGAATGTCAAAAGAAGTTCCAAGAGGTGCCTGAAAAATTGACTTCTTTAGAACATGGTTTTCAGTCTATGTCTGCCTTGGTAAAAGAGAAGTCAAAAGACAGCAGTCAGGATTCGTTTGCAGCGTCGGATTCTGGGCGTAATGACTCAAGACAACCTGAATCAGAAAGAGGCGTCAAACTAGACATTGATTTCAATGGAAACAGCAATCCTGAGGTCTTTCTTGATTGGGTACATGGCTTGGAAAGCGACTTCAAGTGGCATCAGTTGACCGAGGAGCAAAAGATATCATTTGCAGAAGGTAAATTGAAGGGAACAGCTAGAGTTTGGTGGGCAAAATACCAACTCATTTTGCAGTTATTAGGACTTGAGAAGACATGAAGATGACTCTGACACGTTTCTTTGTGCCATCTAACTACAAGCAATGACTCCACCTACAGTTTGTGGAATTGCTGCAAGGGAGCCTCTCAGTTAAAGAGTATACTAATAAGTTCTATAGCTTGGCTGCCAAATCTGATTTTCCATGGAATGAAGACGTCACGATATCAATGTACCGCAAGAGCTTGAATCCCCATATTTCTACGGGATTAGCAACACGCAGAATTTATACAATGAATGATGTTGTCCAGATTGCTTACCAAATGGAGGAAGAGAATAAGAAGAGATCGTCCTTGTCCTTTTCCAACAAGGGGAAGACACCAGATAAGTCTTCTGGAGGATTTAGCCCTACATTTGGTGATTCAAATGAGAAAACTCTTAATAAGTCCTCATCTTCCAACCAGTTAGTAAGTTCATCTGCTCTTAATTAAGAGTGCGCAAAAGGCTGCTGAATCTACCTCTAATATGAGGACTGAAGTTAAATGCTGGAAATGTAGAGGTCTTGGACACGTGGCAGTGCAATGTCCAAATTGTTTCGTTGCTTTTGCAAATAAAGAAAATCCTATTGCAACTATCGCAGCTAAACAAAAGACAAATGAAGTCATATTGGAAGCTGAAAAAGATTTGTTGGAAGAGGAAGTGTATGACCCATTTTTAATACTACGACGTGTTCACACTATACAAAAAGAAAATGAGGAAGATTGGTGTAGGAGTAACATTTTCCAAACCCGTGTTCGATGCAATAATCAGTTGTGTACCCTAGTCATAGATAGTGGAAGCTGGTCTAACATTATCTTTGAGGAAGCTGTTAACAAACTTGGGTTGCCTACTGAGCCACATCCAAACCCTTATAAGGTGGTATGGGTAAACAACACCAATCTCAAGGTCAATGATCGTTGTTTGGTGACCTATTCTATTGAGAAATTAGTTGACACGGTGAGCTGTGATGTGTTTCCCATGAAAGTGTGTCATATTCTGTTGGGGCGGCCATGGCTCTTTGATAAGAAGGTGCAACATTATGGTTATAACAACACATATTCCTTCCAAGATGGAAGTCACGAGTTCAAGCTCGTACCAGCTAAAGATTTGCCCACCTTAAAGCCCAAAAAGACAGCAGGCACGTTCCTCCTTAAGCAGACCGGAAGTGATGACTCTACTTGGTCCAATTCCAAACTCAACCGAGTTGAGTTCTTTTCATAGGGGGAGAATTAATGATGCAACCATGAGTTGGCTGGATCAAAAATATCCTATCTGGAAACCAAAGACTAAGCCCAATTCTCTTTGGTCAGGAAAGTCTACTTAGTAGTTTAATGGTCTTGTCAGTTTTATTTTCAGTTATAAATAAGAATAATTGTGAGTCTAGTGTTTTAAGAGTTTTGAGTGTGTGTCTTTATGTCTATTTAAGTCTTATTATTAATAAGTTACATTAGTCTTTTGGTATACTAGGAGTCTTAGGCTGGGTTTGGTGCAGCTGGGCTTATAAGATATAAGCTGACTTTTACTTTTTTGCAGCTTATAAGCAGAAGGTGAGTGTTTGCAGCTTCTCCTTTTTCCCTCAAAACACTTTCTACTTTTTTAAGAAGTAACTTATTTTTGGACTTACCAAACACCAAAACCTTTGGTGTTTAAAAGCAAAGGAGCTTATAAGCTCTCCCAAACCCAGCCTTAAGGGTTTTATTTGAAGCCCATAAATGGCTTTCTAATGTAATCTGAATGTTAGATTGGAATGAATTAAGATTTTGTCTTGTTGAAGGCTTGGCCATGTATCCTCTCCCCTAACCTCCCTAATTCTATTTCTTCCTTCTAAAGCTAAAGTATCTCTATTTCTTTTAAAACCGTATGTTTCCTTAATCTGTAAACGCTCTCTAGCCCATCTTAATCTCTCTCTCACCAACCCTCGCTTCTGTCTTGCATCACACCGTCTAGTCCCGCCTAGGCTCTAGGCTACAACAAGTCGTCTCGCTTTCTTCAAGGCCTTTGTGCCAGATTGTAGGCAATTAGGCAGCTACCTAGTCCGCTTAGCTCGCTTAGAAGCTGTCTAGCCGCCTAGGGTTCTAAGTTCTCTAGTTAATTTTATTTATATTTAGTGGTGGAGTTGTTACATTGTGGGGAGCATGCGAGTATAAGAGTAAATGATGTGTTTAAAATTAGAAGTGTGCGTTTATTGTTGTTGTTGCTCACTTTTACATGAAGTTATGCTAAATTTTGGCTATAATCTATTTTATAAATATATCTAATAAGATTTATGTTGAATAATTTATCCCTATTTGATTGTTTTTTTATATTGGAGTACATAAAATATATATTTTAATTAATAAATATGAAAAAAGTAAATCGTCTAATCCTCGCTTAGTCACTGCCTAGGCTGTCCAACCGCTAGGTTATGGGTCATCTAGCGCCTAGCGCCTTTTAGACCATTGGGTGTGTGTAATTGAAGCTCATTACTATATATTTTTTTAGAGATAAGAGGCAAATTTGGGGATATGAAAATAAGAGGAAGTCTTGCATTCGACGGACGCACCACGTGTACTGTGCGACCAGCCAACAAACAAGTGCCACGTGCACTTTTGTTAGAAAAGAAAGAAGGAAGGAGATCAGAAATCTATCCCCTCCGATCAAAACATAGCAGGTTCTCTCCCTATGCTCATCCTTCAACGAACTTGTCACCTTAAACCTGCAACCTCCGCCGCCGAGCACCTCGCCGTTCCATGCCCAAAACAACCCGCCGACATAGCCTTGTAGAAAACAATCCATCGTCGCAGCCTGCAAATCACACCTCCACCAACCTGTGCAAATCTCGCGATTCTCGCTTCCACCAACCTTTGTGGAGAAGGAGCTCTAGTCGTGGTTAAAGGCGAGGTGGAGGAGAGCGATGGGGTGAATTGGTTTCGGCGTTCTAGGTTGTTTTGATCGGAAGAGATAGATTTCCGGACTCCTTCTTTCTTTCTTTTCTGACAAAAATGCACGTGTCTCTTGTTGGTTTGCTGGTCGCATAGTCCACATGGTGCGTCCGTCGCACGCAAGATTAGTAGAAAAGAATGGTTTGATAATGGTTTTCAATGATATTATTCTCCAATGGAGGTATATATACAGATACAATCATGGATTTAATAGGAAAACAATATCTCCTATATCTATACAAAATATTTAACCTCTATCTACAAGGAAAGTATATATTTGAGAATATTCTACACTTTCCCTCAAGTTGGTGCATAGATATCGATCATGCCCAACTTGCCTACCGAATTGTCAAATACTTTTCTTGACACTCCTTTCGTAAGAGCATCTGCTAATTGGTCTTCTGTATACATAAAAGGAAAACGAATGATTCTCCTATCCAAGTTCTCTTTAATGAAATGACGGTCTACTTCCACATGTTTCATTCGATCATGTTGAACAAGATTATGAGCAATCGCAATAGCAGACGTGTTATCACAATACAAGTCCATAGGATTCTTGAGCTTGAAACCTAACTCCTTCAACACATTACGTATCCATAGCATCTCACACACTCCATGCACCATACCTTGAAATTCTGCTTCAGCACTTGACCTGGCAACAACCTTTTGCTTCTTACTTCGCCAAGTCACAGGGTTTCCTCCAACAAATGTAAAATACCCAGATGTAGACCGCGTGTCAGTCTTATCACCAACCCAATCTGCATCCGTGAATCCAACAACATCAAATTCTCCTTTTTTCTCAAACAATAATCCTTTATCTGGTGTCATCTTCAAGTACTTCAAGAAACGATATACCGCATCCATATGCTCTTCACTGGGACAATGCATAAACTGACTGACAACACTTACAACATAAGCAATATCAGGTCTAGTATGAGAAAGATAAATAAGTCTCCCCACTAGACGTTGGTACCTCCCTTTATCAGTTAGAACTTGATTCGGATAGATGGCGAGGTTGTGATTCATTTCAATTGGTGTCTCAACAGGCTTGCAGTCAAGCATTCCAGTTTCAGCTAGCAAATCAAGTACATACTGGCGTTGGGATAAAGAAATCCCCTTCTTTGATCTTGTAACTTCAATCCCAAGAAAATATTTTAACTGTCCAGGATCTTTCATCTCAAATTCTTTCAAAAGATACTTTTCTAGAGCTTTCATCTCTTTCAGGTTATCTCCTGTAACAATCATGTCATCAACATACACAATTAGAGCAGTGACCTTACCCTGACTACACTTGATGAACAAAGTGTGATCTGAGTTGCTTTTTCTGTAACCAAACATCTTCATTGATTTGGAAAATCTTCCAAACCAGGCTCTCGACGATTGCTTAAGTTCATACAAAGACTTTTTCAACTTACAAACTATGCCTACATTACAAGATCTGCATTTAACTCCTGGCGGCATGTCCATGTATACCTCCTCCTCCAAATTTCCATTGAGAAAAGCATTTTTCATATCAAATTGTCGTAGGGGCCAATCTTTAGTTGCTGCAAGGGAAATTAAGATTCAGACAGTGTTAATCTTCGCTACAGGTGCAAATGTTTCTTCGTAGTCAATTCCATAGAGCTGGGTGTATCCTTTGGCAACTAGTTTGGCTTTCTACTTGTCTATACTCTCTTCAGCTTTAAGCTTTATAGTGAATACCCAACGACATCTAACGGTCTTCTTCCCAGCAAGCATAGTCACAATATCCCAAGTCGAGTTTTTCTGCAATGTCACTAGTTCTTCATTCATCGCTTGAGTCCACTTGGGAATTACCATTGCGTCTTGTATAGTACTAGGAATAGAAACACTGGATAATTGATTAATGATAAGAGCATGTGACCCAGACAACCTATGGTTAGACATGTAATTTGCTATAGGATATTTAGCATTGGCTTTGATGTCTGGTTCATATTATTTTTTCGGAACACCCTTAGTAACTCTCTGTGATTTTCTAAGTTCAACATTATCTACCATGGAGGTGATCGGCGGGACATTCTCAGCGGATTCTAAGTTCAACAAACCCAATTTGTGGATTCTTAGATATGTTTTGATGAATCTATAAAGCTTTTGCATTGTCATAAATTGATTTAACTTCTCTAATACATAGGTGACATGTAGAAGAGTTCATGAGAGTAAGAATCAAGAGAATCGGAGCTATGGAAGGCAGCAACATCAAAGGGGCTGAGAGCATGCAATTTCAGTAAAAGCAAGAATTTCCTGGGCACATCACCTAATTTTAAAAATTTCTCCAGAACAACTCACCAGGAACTAGATATACCATATATGCACGGAAGCTGTGAGTTTAGTTTCCAGAGCATTTTGAATCGCATCCATATCTATTTTCTGGAGGGAGTTACGCCTAAATTAGTGTCGTAATGTCAGCCTGCCAAAACAGGACAACTTACTGCTACCGAGAGGAAATGTTCCTGATGGACCTAGGGAAGTAAAGCAACTGATCCATGAAGGGAAGTCCAATGCCGAGTCAAATGAAGAATTATAAGTCCATGATTCGGCCAAAGAAGCCTCTAAAATCTTCAAGTCTTGTTGGCCAAGCAAACAAAGTTCAAGAAGGAAAACCTAAACCTATTTGGTTTAGAATTGGTGGCCGGCTGAACCAAATGTATTCCTCTATAAATAGGATTGTATTTAGACAGAAAACCATCATCTCTACCTTGCAACTACATAGCCGAAACTCTACCAAACCCTATACAGAAAAATACTTAGCCGATTCATCCACCACAAGTCATACAAATCATTTCATCTTTCCACCGATTTTCCCCATACTTGCCGAATCTTTCAAGGTTGTAAGAGTGTGATTTTCTCATGGCTTTTTATATTAATTTATGTATAGTTTCGAATTCTATGGTTATATACTTTTCGAACATGGTTTTCAGATTTCTTTGGGATCTTTGATTGTTCTATGTTTTGATTTGTAACTTCTTGAATATATGATGATTTTGTGATTTAGTTTTAGGGGTAGTAGCATGTTCTTATGTGTTCTTGTTTTCTAATTGATTAATTTTCATGAATTCGTGCATCTAATTCAATCCTTGAGGTTGCCTCGGCCATGGTTGTCCTTAGAGTGTGGTTTCATCTACCATAATAATTTTGGATCGATTCATACTCAAAGTTGTCTTGATCTTTGTTATTAACTTAGGGCGGATATAATTCTGATAATTTGCATGCTAATAGGATGAGTGACGATATGCTTTAGATCATGTTTCCGATTGACTCGTGTTCTTAAGTGTTTTCTTGTTTAATCTCTACGCAACGTGTCTTTAAATGAGTTAGCATTCATGTTTAAGTTCAAGCGCAAAGATGATTCTAAATACTTTAGAAGTCGTAACGATTAGATAACCGCAACAGCTCTAATTAGAATCAGAATTGGTTAGTGTCTAGGATAATTTGAACGTTGCTGCCCGACCTTACATGAAGTTGTTATGTGTTCTTGATGGTTTTTCGTGTTATGTGTTGCATGAGTATGTTGATCACTTATATATAATAATCTTAGGTTTAATTTTCAGTAGGTTATTTGTTAGAATAAATCAATCTTAAACCCCTAATATTTCGATGTTTATATGTGAATACATGTTTATAAGTTGTTTGTTTCTCTTCGTTCGATCACCCTTTGGTGTCCCCGGCTAGAATGATCCCTACTTGTCCATACTACTAACGATTGCAGGGTAATTAAATTGAAAGTTGTTCGACCCCGTTCAGGCGACAACGTCAGCTCTTGGAACCGTTTATCAAGATATGCATATTTTGAGGTCATTGTTACCTCTTTAGGCGTATATTATAGAAAATATTTGCAATATGCCAACATATATATCATGTCCATAGTTTGACTCACTACCAGGATCAGCACTTTAGCCGATGAAAAATTTTTGTCGGTTTGTTAATCAAATTCGCCGGCTAAGATCTTAGCCGACGAGTTGTCATCGGCAACGACTCGTCGGCTATACCTTTAGCTGACGAAATACGAGTGGTCGTCGGCTATAGTTTCACACTTAGCCGATGACCTATTTTTCTATTTTTCATCGGCTAAAGTAAGACTAAAGCCGACGAAATAAATTGTCGTTGGCCTTAACATGAGACTTTGGCCGACGAAATATAAATATTTCATCGACCAAAGTATTTATAAAAAAATTAAAAATAGCTATAGCCGACGAAATTTACTATAATTCGTCAGCTAAACCTTGAAAAATAAAAATAAAAAATAAAAAATATAGCCGACGAATTATAGTAAATTTCGTCAGCTAAACCTTGAAAAAAAAATTAAAAAATACTATAGCCGACGAATTATGGTATATTTCGTCAGCTATAAGTCCATTCCATAAAAAACCCTAAAATTTCTAAATTATCATCCAAGCAAGCTGCAAATTACATAAACAATTTCATATAACCAACAACACCATCAAAAGTGATAACACGTTTTTCATTAAATAATTTATAAATTGTTCATAAACTCATAAAACTATATAAAATCTATATATGCGTCAGGAGGAGGTTCTTAAGGATGTTGTGGCGGCTGAGGTAGGGGTATAAACGTAGGCATGGGCGGAGCCGGAAGTCCCTAAAGATGGGCAGCTGAAAACACTTGTAAGTACTGGAACATCTGCTGCTACTGTGCCTGCTAGGAGGCATATACTGCCACATTATACTCTTGTAAAGCGGCAGTATAGACTGTCTGGGCAGCTTGCTGTTCCCGTAGCATCAAAACTTCTGCAACTAGCTGAGTCGTCTTGTTGCTGGTTGAGGCTGTCTTTTTTTAAAATCCGGGAATGGTCTTCAGTACCCCCTCGCCCTTCTTTCCTAGACCTCGGCAGTAGAAGTTGTTTCTTCACGGTGGGAATGTTGTGCCCATGATCCTCGCCCTAACCCTGAGATCTGAAGTGTCGATCCGGGACATGGCTTCAGACATGTCTCCCTCACTATAGAAGTCATCACCTTGTCACAAGCCTGCCTCACTTTCGCCTAATTGGATAGGAAAAAATAATTAATTAACATTTTGAAATATATATATATATATATATATATATATATATAATTTAAAAAATAATATGATTCATCTGCAACCAAATATTCAATGTACTGTAAATATAAATAATTATGCAATGATAGAGTCATGAACAAAAATAAAGAATTACATACCCAGCAGCAAAAATAGTTTGCAAACTCCTTGTTGTGGTAGTCGAGATCACCTTGAATGTCTGGATAGTATAAATGGATGTCTTTCCAGTATTCAACTTCTAGACAGTTAATCAATACCCACCAATGGACTATGTCTAGCTCATGTGGTTGCAACTTGTAGGAGTCTGGCTAAATTCTATAAACTTCAACATCATTAGAGACTATGGAAATGTTGAACTTCGGTACATCTACCGGTATGGTTTGTGGAGTTTTCTTCAACGCTCCTAAATACAACTTCATGTAGGTGACACACTCATGCGCAATATATGCTTCAGCTATACATCCTTCAAGCGCGGATTTATTAGCCACATAAGCTTTGTAGTCTCCAAGTTGCCTATAAATAAATTGTTGTAAAGTGTTATGATTATATATTGAACATGTATAATAAAAAATTCAGGTGTAAAAAACATACCTTTCCATGGGATACATCCAAGTATAGTGTACTAGACCGGTAAGCAATAATTGCTCGGGAAGATGGATCATCCGGCAAGGCATGATGTCAAAAAAATTTGGAGGAAATATCCTTTCAAATTTACACATGATATAAATAATGTCCTCTTGCATTTTCCCGAGGTCAGATTTTGTCACTTCTCGTGTGCATAACTTCTGAAAGAATCTTGACAACGCTACTAACGGCTCCACCACCTGACGGGGAAGAAATGGTCGAATGAAAACAGGGAAGAGACATTGTAGCAGAATATGACAGTCATGACTCTTTAACCCGTACATCTTATTATCCTGAAAGTTTACACACCGGGCTATATTTACAGCATAGCCTGAAGGATATACGGCCCCACCACTTGAGAAAGTGGAGCGGGCAATAGTAGCCATAGAGGGTTCCGACCTTAGCCTGAGTGGCTCATCGTCATAGTGGAATTTCTCTGTCATGAAGGATCGTCATATTACTTAGTAGCCTTAAAGGTTCCGACCCTAGTCTGAAAGACTCTCCGTCATGGTGAAACCTCTTCCCCTATTTTCTTTAAGTTTTGTTCTTCTAAGCCAATGAGATTGGAGTTATTTGTTTTCTTTATAATTATTTAAGAGTGTATCCCCAATAAGGCATGCTTATATGATTTTAGGACAAAAAAAAAGGAGAACATTATTAAAGTTATTTTTACACTGAAACATTATTTTTTGTCTAATCACGCTAACGTTTTAAATGTTTCTCCTCTAGGTTCTTCGCTTTTAAAATGCCCAGATTGCAGTGTTAGGCTCGGCCGTAGCTAGGAGGCAAGGCATAGTTACCATCTTCCTATTTTTCTATAATAGGATCCTGTATACCTACTTGTGTTATTTTTCTCGCTTTCTTTTCTATCGTTTTTAGAGCTCTGACAACTTTATGGTGGAAATTGTAATATTGCGGTTGTGTGTTTAATCCCAACTTAGTAGTAGGGACTTAACACTCCTAAATTCTTATGACTTGATGTTATTTGTATTTTAGATTGTTCTTGAGATTTATGTTGCTTGTGGCGGATGTTGTCTATTAGGGAGCAGGATGGCTCCAAGAGTTGTGGTGGTTGTTGTTTTTCTAGAAGTGTTCGTTTTTTTAGGATGTTGTAGGTTAAGGGTTGTCCATTTTATGGGGAGGTTATGTAGAAATTTTCGAAGTAACTTTCCCTTAAGGTGGACCCTGCAAGATTTACTCCGAAATAAAGGGATTAACCTAGGGTGGGTCTTGACACATCAAGTATTCAAACCGAACCCATCTCGAATTAACCACTAGTGTCACCGCTGGACTTGGTCCGTACATGAAGAGATTCCCAGAAGTTCATCACTACTACCATAAATCACAAGTCCCTATCTTTGCTTTCCGGAACACAATCGCCGATGTCACTGCTTGGCAAAAGCAAAGTGACTGCCCAGCCAGAATTGGAGCATGGCCACATTCTAGCAAGCAGATGTTACTATGGTATGAGAACCGTAGAGCTATCGATCTGGATTAGTGGAAGCTAGCCGGAATCGCTAATGCAATTGATTTGAGCTTTAAGCTTGACAACCATAGTGCTAATCGCCCTCCAATGATTGCTGCTATATCTTTTTGGAACTCCTTTCAGCAATACTTTCGATTTCAGGTTCAGACAAATGTGTATAACCCTCCTGGACATATACACCATCACCGGTCTTCTAGTCACTGAAGCAGCTTACCAGGAGCACCGCTACAGCGACCAGGACGTCATCCACACAGTTGACTAGTCAGACTAACCAACAAACATTTCTTACAAAGGATGTGTTAGTCATTTCTACGCTCACGGAGATGAGCAAAGTGGAATTGCTTTCTTGGATCTCTGGCTTCACAAGTTTATAACCTGCACCGCAACCCAGAAGCTGACCAAGACCTAGACTCACACTGCAACTCTTCTATTCAATGGGCACCGGCTCGGTTTAGCACGAATAGTGTTAGGAATTCTGTACCGTGCTCTACACAAGATGTCACTCTTCCAACTGAATTATGGAGATGTATCAGGCCCGCTCTAGATTCTAGACGTCTGGTTACAGATCTACTTCGTTCAATTCAGGGATGAACGAGTCATTGATTTCCCTGAACATTATGTATTAGGGAGAGCATTTGCTGGTGCCTCCTCTCCCCCAAACATAGGGTATGCTAGGTCCTTTGAATATTTATTTAACCTTGATGCAACTGCTCTGGACTCCAGCTTGCTCATTGTCAACCACAAATATCCTGAAGCCTTGGCGAATGGCTTTATGTGGACTTCAACACACTCTTCTGAAGGACGAACACTATTTAACCAAGCTGTTTCCCTGATGGACATTCCTCTGCCCAAGCTTGCTGGCTTCGAGTTATGCGCACCCAACCATTTCTGTCATCAACTTGGCCTTCGCCAACTAGTACCTTTGCCAATCACCAACAGCTTGAATTGCTACAGCTCCTGGCGAATAGAAAAGTGCCAAGGCAAAAAGTGGATAACCCTCGCTTTAAATCCAACCTATCCGTTTCTTCCATGAACGTGCACAGCATCGGGCTTCTCTTCTCCACTTGCGATACTTCTGACGATAATGGCTGTCTCTGGACCAAAGAGGTTGAATCTTTTTTTAGAGTTATTTTCAAAAGAGCAAAACCCCTCTTACCTGCCAAGGACAAGTCTATACTTGATGGAGCTTCTATTCTTGGGATGTCAATTCAAGTAGAAGCTCAGAAACCTAAAGCAAAGGTATTTATACCTTATTTAACTTATGATGGTATCAATGCATGAGAACCACTAACTAATTATACATTACAGGATGGCGAACAAACCACCACCCCAGCTCCAGCTTCAACTTCACGACCCAAGAAGAGGATCAGAAAGGCCATCATTGAATCCTCTGATGAAGAAAAGATTGATCCTCATCCAGTATGTCCTATCTCTCCTATTTCATCATCCTTCCTAGTCAAATATCAATTACTGATACTTTGTTTTTTGCTGTAGTTAATCCAAAGAAGAAGAACCACAACACCAGGTGCATCCTCTTCTTAGACCATGCCAAATCCAACTTTCCCTCCTCGAGATTGGGAAGCTGAATGACGCGCAGCAGTAGATGTCGTCTTGTGTCAACTCATGCCACCATCCAGCGCTGTTCCTCTCCATATGATGTATCCATCCGAATTCAAGGCTTCTTCAAATCCCAACTCTACTGCTGAAACTGAAGATAAAAGCCCTCAAACAGAGCCCCGAACAGAGCCCTTCAATGAACTGGCTGAACAAAACAGCATGATCGTTGGTAGGGGTTGCTTAAGATGCCGCGAACAACCCCAATCCTACTGTTTCTGAGATCCCTAAGGTTCCTGAGGGTTCATCCTGACATGGCAACAACTGACAGACCTATTCCAGAGGTAAGACTGTTGTTCTGTCATAATTAAATTCTCAATTTTCCTAAGAAACTCACCAACATGTCTCCTTGTCCTCTTAAAGCAGGATGCCATCCCAGAAATAACCGCGAATGCTTCTTCAGAACTAGCTCAGACCCTGCAACATGATCGAGAGACATACACTCTTTTTGAAGTAGTTGTTCTTGTTGAAGTGATCGAGAGCCATCACTCTTTTCGAGAGACATACACCCTAGAACCTCCGAGACACTAACTATCCAGGTATAATAGTTCCAGTCTACTTGAAGAATTTATTTAATTTTACAAAACTCATAGTTTTATTTCTAGGAATCAACCATTTCTCCAGCCGTGAATGCTGCTCAAGTTGATATTCCTGAGCCCGCGACCACCTCTGAGGCTGGTAAACTATAGGAAGAAATCCCTCCTTCAAATCCTGGAACTCCAAAGGAGACTGCTACTAAGGTAAAACACTTTCCTGTCTTGCTTTATCAAAAAATGCTAACATGCCTGAAACTTAACTTTTCATGTTTGAACATTCCAGTTACCAGTCAAGAAACTATCTCCACAACTGGTGGACCAATGAATGCCCCCAGCCAAATACATATGTTGCTGAAATATCTCTGCAAGAAAGCTTGCAGGCCATCTTTCAAATCTCTGTTGCTGATCCCAAGATGGCTACAGCTAAGGAGTTCTTGACGAACCTCGACTCTGATGACATTACCTTGGAGGAGAATGAAAACAAGATCCTTGAAGCCATTTCGACCCTCAGTGGTTATGTAGACACTGAAGGAGAGGAGAAGGAGAGTAGATGAGAGGAGGAGAAGGAGAGTAGATGAGAGGAGAAGAAGAAGAAGAAGAAGAAGAAGAAGAAGGTGAGGAGAGGAGGAGGATGAGTTGCCGCCAGAGGAGGAAGAGGAGGAGGAGGAGGAGGAAGAAGAGGAGCAGGAGGAAGAGAAATGAAGAGGAGGAGAAGGATGAAAGATATAGAAAAAATTCAAAATTTTCGGCGGAAAATACCCCATTGAGGCTTGTTTAGAACATTTTAGAAGATGGCCTACGGTGCTATCTGAAGGGAACACACTTTTTCGACCGTGGTAAGTATGATTGCCAGGAGCAACAGTTCATGGACATTATGGAGAAATACTTTCCGAAGGAGATTTAGAACTTTAGCCGTCGAAATATCCTAATTTCGTCAGATAAAATTCAAAGTTAATGGCGGGGATTTTGAAAATTTTGAGAGTACTTTAGACGATGAAATTAGGATATTTCGTTGGCTAAAGTTTTAAATTTTAGTTGGGAATTTTGAAAATTTGGGGAACTTTAGCTGATGAAATACCCTAATTTCGTCAGCTAAAGTACCATTTACTTACAAAATTGCACTATAGATATTTCGGTGTCCGATGAACTATTGTTATACCAATCTAGAAGCGAAACAGCCCTACAAGTCAAAAACATCGCTATGCCATGATTTATTGGCCTTTTTGGCGATCCGAGTTCGCTTAGGGCTTCAAAATGCAGTTTTTCTAACCATTTAACAAACGAAAACACTCATATCTGCATCTATATGAGGTATTTTGGTCAAACCTTCAATACAATAAACTCTCACCATGGTGAGATACAACTGTCCATCTAAAAATTTTGGGACATTTACCCCTCGATGATAGGACTCTCCATAGGGATAAATAATGGTAAATAGAGTTTACTGTTACTATCGACACATAGACTTTACCCAAATTAAGTGATATTTCAACCATAGATGTATTTCACTATTCTGGTCACATCTTATTTCACGATATTTTTGAGTTTGAAGGTTCTATATAGAGTTGGTTTCAATGTTGTGCATTTACTTAAAACTTAGTAAACACGGTATACAACATTAGTAGGCATGTTGTGATTCTGATGATCAAAACAAACAAAAATCAGACCATCCGATATGATCATTATGTTGAAATATGTCTATGGTAAAAAAGTCAACTTGATCGGATAAAATTAAGAGCTTGATCCAGAAGGTCAATCTTGTAAGTCAAACCCCTAAACTTACGGAAACGATCATTTGACCGTCGAAATTACGTTTTTTGGTCGGACCTTCAACTGAAAATAGTTTCAAATCGATGAGACGCAACCAGTGGTATAAAATTTTTATGAAATATAACCACAGAAGATAGGACTACCTATAGAGAGAAAGAATTGAAAAATGCATTGACCGCAACTATCGGCACCGAGACTTTACCAGAATTTCATGATTTTTCAAATGTAGACGTATTTAACCATTCCGGTAATATCTTATTTCTGAATTTTTTGCGTTTGAAGGTTCTACGTAGAGTTTGTTTTTGAAACAGAACATTTACTTAAAACTTAGTAAACAAGTTATACAATATTAGTGGGCATGTTGTGATTCCGATGATCAAACTTGAGAAACAAAAATCTGACCGTTCAATATGATAATTATGTCGAAATATGTCTATAGGAAAAAATTCAACTTGATCCGATAATGTTAAGGGCTCGATCCTTACAGTCAATCACGTAACTCAAAACCCTAATTAAACGCACGGAAACGGTCATTTGACCATCTAAATTACGTATTTTAGCCGCACCTTTAACTGAAAATAGTTTCAAATCGATGAGACGTAACCAGTGGTATAAAATTTTTATTTTATTTATTATAGCATAGCCGACGAAATATTAGGGTATTCGCCGGCTAAGGTTTAGGGTTTAAGCCGACGAAATTTATTAAAATTTGTCGGCTGAAGTTAAATAAATAAATAAAAATTATAAAATAAATAACTATAGCCGAAAAAATTTATTACAATTTGTTGGCTAAATTTAAATAAATAAAATATATAAAATAAATAACTATGGCCGACGAAATATAGTTGATTTCGTCGGCTTAACTTTAAAATATAAGGCACTTTAGCCGACAAAATTATATATTTCGTCGGCTAAACTTTTAAAATTTAGTCGGCTAAAGTTCACAGACTATACCAGTCAAAAAAATGAATTTAGCCGACAAAAAGTTAATTTCATCGGCTAAAGTTGACTTTTGACGATGAATTTTTTAATTAGCTGATGAAGTATATTTTTCGTCAGCTAAAGTGGACTTTAGCCGACGAAAAATGAATTCTTCGACCATTTTTTTTCGTTGGCTAAAGCCCTTCTTCTAGTAGTGTATGCTCTCGTAATGGATGTCATTGAACTCCATTAATTTATCAGTTTGGTAGTTTCTGAATAACTGAACATGCAGCTTATGAATGTAGTCATAGTAACATCTCTATGAGATCATAGATGTGCATGAAGATCTTGAAAAGACTTCATTTGTCCAAATCAGGTGGAGCGTGTGTTTGCAAGAGAGGTCAGAACACATACTAAGTAACTCCTTAATTTGAAAGGGATAGTAACTCCTTGATTTGGAAGGGATAGTAACTCCTTGATTTAGAAGGGATAGTAACTCCTTGATTTGGAAGGGATATGATGAATAACATTGGCGGAGCCACTAAGAGAAAGACTGGGGCACGTGCCCCACTCAGCTTTTGAATAAATTCAGTCAAGCTACTAAAATTTCAGATTTATAGGGTGTGCCATAGTGGTGGAACTTAGGATTTGCATATAGATGATTTGGCGTTCGATTCCCCCACACAACATCATTCTTTTTTATATATTTTGTTTTCCTATATTTCACTTGCTATACCTTTTCTGTTCAGCTCTAATTGACGCACACACATTTCTTTCTTGTTCAACTTAGTTAAATAAAATTACACCGTGCTATTTAAATAGAATTAATCCATCTCTTTCAAGGTTTTCTCTTGAAGTATTTTTTGGTTTGTTTTTAGGTTTGGTTATGTTTCTCTACCACCACAATTTATGAATGAGCTAGGGAAATTATAACATATATTTCACTTTATATCGTCATGTAAAAGAAATCCGACAACGATGATTCCTCTAATACTTATATATGTTGATAACACCATTGTATTAGTATAGCAAGAAGATGATTGTCGTAACATCATTTGAACATATACAAATTTCATTTAGAAAATTTCAAATTGTGCCCCATTGAGCCTCTAATTCTGGCTCCGCCACTGATGAATAATGTTATTGCTTGATTCCGGATTTACATTGACTCTTCATGGTAAAGAGATATCAACATCATGTATTAAACATCCGATGTTAGAATGAAAAAGATCTTGGGAAAGACACAATATCTTAATGAATCGATGATTGTGTGTTGATGATGTTTTTCCATCAATCGGCTTAGGTGCTCTATGAGCCCTACATATACTTTCATGATTAGTCAATGTCTTAACTCTAAGAGAGAGTGGTCTGTTTCATCTAATGATTAAGAAATACTTGACCTCTCATTCGTTGAAAAACCAAGTGTAGCTTTGCACCCATGCAATGCCAATGGAATGACATAAGGACATCTCTTAAATACCTATGTGTATTTGGGCTTAATCAATCCTAAGTAGATAATGGCATGATAGAATTGATGTTATGTATGTCATCACTGCTATGCATGAGTAAGGATGCATTGAAAGCGAAATCAAAATCTGCCATGTTTCTTAGGTCGACTTTCACAGGATCTACATGAACACTCACTCCATGGAAGATGGTGAAATTAGTATAGTTGGAAATGTATGTGTGTCTAGTTTCCAGATACATCAACCATTTGATCATAAATATCGCATTGAGTGAGTTATGGTAATTCTCCTAAAATATGACGGATCTATCCGAGAATTTGATTTTGTCAAAACATTCAGCTAACTTCGATAGAGCTTTTTGGATAGCTCCGAATGAACTAGAAGGAATGTGACCTATGGTTCAAAAGGTATGGATGTTTACTTTCTAGAGAAATTTATGGATTATCCGTATCTATTTCCTACAAGAATTTACGGATTATCCGTATCTATTTCATCCTTTGCGAGAATCTCAATCTCTGTATGAACTTGTGTTTTGAGTTATTGAGCAGCCTTCTCCTCCAGATCTAAGTAAGAGATCATGTTAAGGACAATACGGCATGATATAGTCATTGTCTAATGCCACATTTGAAGACATGTTAAATAGCATTGATATGTCAAGTTATCGATACTTCTGTGGTTACTAAGGATCAGGAAGCTCCCTATGATTGATGTTAGAATCAAGAAGAGATGCAGACTTGATAGCGAGTCTAGCATATACATGTCATTATCAAATGTGAAGGGTATGGCTATATTGTGTCAATCATGTTGTGCTCTTTTTTTCTTAGACCAAGACTTTGTCCCACTGGGTTTTTACTTGACAAAGTTTTTAATGAGGCGACATTGCATACACCGTTTGAGGTTCAAGAAGGGCTGCAAATGATGTCCATGGATCTTGACACTAACTAGTCACGAGACCATGCTGCCACCACCGCTACCATCTATGCTGAAACTCCAAGATATTCCCAAGAAGTATGTAAAGAGTATTGGAATGCCGAAATTGTCAAGTCTCTCCGATTAAGTTATTCGTCAGGGGTAGCTTTACATGGTGGAATTCTTAATGAAGCAGTTGGCACCATTTAGCATAAAGACACGCAGCAAAATTAGAAGTGTTCAAGGATATTTAGGCTTGTGTATGCGCCTTGATCCCTGTTATGTATACAGGCTTGTTAGGCCTAAGTAGAGATATGATCCATGGGCTATGTAAACCCTAGTTTCTTTATATGACTTTGTAAACTCCATATATAAAAGGCTTTTATCAGATGAATAATATAAAGATTTTTCATTCCATCATATTTGCCCAAAACAATATATATTATATTATAAAGCCAGACTCATTTTTGGTGTCATCGGCTTCACGAAAAATATAAACTTTTGAAAATACCCCTATCAGATACCAAAACTACCAAAAATAATATAAAAAATAAATAAAATTAAGAGAAAATTGAGGAGAGAAAACGTGGGTAATGGTGTAATGGAGAGTGAGATAGTGGGGGTCAAATTGATGACATATTTTTGACATCGTGCATATTTGCACAAGTAAAGGCTAGTATTTAAAAGATTGAAGCGCGGCAACACTAGCCTTTTATGTAAAAAGTAAAAAATAAAAATAAAGAAAAAAAGTACATGAAACCAAACTCTACCTCAAATCTATGCTTCCCAATCTTCATTTCTATTCATAAAAACTAAGGATTACTGCATGCTCTGTTCAGTTGTGTTATTATGCTTGATCACTCGATGAAAAATCTAGTGGTGAAGAACAATGCAACTAAATTAATTGTAATTCTCTCTAAAAGAAAGTACTTGATACCAGTCACTTATGGTTATCACGTTTTCTTTCGTATGTACTTGTATAAAGGGATTAAAAGCCATGGGGATGATGGAGGAACACTACCACTGCACACCACAATACTCCGTAGGCTAATATGCTGCCTGATGCTCTCGCATACGCATCCATCAGATTACGAATAAGGCCACAAGGGTGCAAAAGAGGGCATCACAACAAGAATCAATATCTTGACAGATAAGGCCTGATCAATTGTTACAAAACAAAAACCACAAGAAGGTGGTTGTTTTCCTGAGTCCCAGAATCGTAAATACACAAACAGCTCCCGATATAGCAAACAAGGAAACACCAATAAACAAAAAATACAAGAGGCCGAACAAACAAAATTTACAAGCGCCTCAGCTGTTAAAAGGTAAAACAGCCAAGGGTCAAAGAGACAATAGCGCAGGTCTCCTATTTGGTATTTGGGTAATCTTGCATACTTCAGGGGAGAGAAAGGATGTCCCTAGCAAGATGCATTGCCATCAGACGTGATGGATATGGGAGCGACCAATAAGTCTGCACTGTTCTGGAAGCAAAGAAGAAATGACTTGCCCATTAAGTGGAAAAAGCTCCCCATCGATGCCACAACCGTTATGGGTGTGCTTTCCTGATGCTTTGATCCTCACCGACTTTACCTGAAATAAATGACCAAATTAGATGGACCCTCCACAATTTAAAGTAATCTTGTTCCAAAATAAGCACTGACACAAGAAAAAACACATAATACACCCCCCCTAAAAAACCCTAAATACTGTTACCAAAAGAGAACTTTCAAGCTTATTCCTTCTACCAACACAACACGATCAACTAGCGTGCAGTCAAAATGGAACTTCATAGTCACAATGAATACAGTTATACAAACCACGAGACCATGAGTGGAAAAAAACATTGCACCAAATGTCCATACCTTGACATTTTCCACGTATGGCAGTGAAAGGTGTCTACCCATCTGCAGAAGCATGAAAAATCTCAACAGCCTTAATCGCCCTCTTCCATGAACTAGGAGCAAATCCAAGGTGTTGTCATCATGCTCAGCTTTCGGTGCAACAACTTGAGAACTCTGAACAGTTCTGCATGCATGATTGCAAACCAGAATGCCAAGCAACTGACCCTTGGTAACAACCCATTTATCTTCATACCTAGGCACAGCTTCCTTTGTTCCTTCTTCTATGTCATCTGATGGCCCTGGCAATTCAATAGGATTTTCCACAACCCAATTAGGTTCACTATCCCACTTTGGCTCAGCATCCCAAATTGGTCCTGGATCAGATAGCGTAGATGATATATCCTCTTTATCATTTGTTCCAGTGTTTCCCCAAGAATATCTAGAGGCATCATGTGTGGCTGTCAATCCAGTCCATCCCTTATCTGTCCTTGATTTTGACCGGGTCCTTGGCCAATTTGGAGTTGTTGACAGGGGCAGCTGAGGATGAATAACTTCTGGCTCTGCAGTTATATTGGTCCTTCCAATTGACAGTCTTTTTGCTTTAGGATCTAGGCCACGCACATAATCAGACGGTTCAATGCTAGCATGAGTGCTACTGCAGGTTGTATCCAAGTCACCTCCAGACATTCGACTAGGAGTCATAATGGAGTCGATACTTGATAAACTAGAAGCTCTTGGAATGCCATCAGTGTTTGATCTCCTCATAATGTCTGCGTACAAGTCTGACATATCAACAACTTCCCTTTCAGCTGAGAGTTTTCCTTCTAAATCCTCTTTTGAGGCTGGAAGGTACTCAACTTCATAGCTGTACTTCGGTAGGCATAAGAATTTAAGAAATCCAGCAACAAAATAACGCAGTGGACCAAAGCGCTTCTGATATTTCTCAGACAGCTCCAACACTGCAAATTCAAGGTCACATCACAACACACATATCATGATCAGTAAATCTGGACCCAGGCACAGCACGCACACACACACACACATACACATACACATACACATACACATACACATATGTACATGTACATGTACAGATGTAGAAGTAAAAATAATGCAATTATCAATGAATAGTTAGTGACTTCAAATCCACTGGAAGGTTGGTAAACATGTACATGTACATGTACAGATGTAGAAGTAAAAATAATGCAATTATCAATGAATAGTTAGTGACTTCAAATCCACTGGAAGGTTGGTAAACATATGCACACATGATTAAACATCTAGGAGCGCATTGCACAGGCCTTGAAAGCAACTAAGAGAAGATTAGAAATCAATACAAAGATGACTCCAACCATCTTGAAAAGAAAGTGATGGAGACAGGGCTTACTATAAACTCAAAACATTTTGACCATTTTTTTTCTCACATTTCTTAGGTGAAGTCTATGAATTGGTTATACATAAGGATTGAGTTTCACTTGTATTTCCGCTTAGTTCTCTGAAAAAAAAGAGATAAATTGTAAGAAAGTGCCAGTTGGGTCGGTCCAACCCAGCTGGAACCACACATGCAAGTTTACTTGCATGTGGCTCGTCCGTACTTTCATGATTCTAAGGTGCTGCCAGTTCAAATTCCAAAAATTCCAGAACAGTTGGATCTGGAGATTTAGTACCACCAAGCAAGACAGAGTATCCACCAAACAAGACAAACATTGATAACCATAAAATATGTGTATCTGATGCTTTCAAAGGAAACTGAAAAGGCGAAAACCCAAAGAGTCAAAGCGATCAAACTTTGTTTACTAATCCAAATAGGAATTGATTAACCTACAAACAGTATAGTACCATAAGAGTATTACATTAATTAAGATGATCTCATACATGACGATAGAATATAGAGATGACAAATAGAATATAGAGATGAGAAATAAGTTAACGATACTAAAAATCAAGAGAATTTAATCCAAAGTATTAGGAATTACCATCACTCACAAAACCATAATATGAGACTGTCATCCCAAAGTGGATAACGCCCGTCTGAATCCACTCAACAGCAAATACATCTGTAGCAGTAAGACCACCCTGAAAAGAACATTAAAACCATAACAGTTCAGCTTAAACAGACATTTCCATGACATTTTAGAGAAGAATGTGGCTGAAAGGTCATTTCATACAAAAATTAATATGTTAGTGAATTTTAAAATTCCACAAAGCATAACACAAGAAAATATGGAATCAAATTTAAATATTCCCTTCAATGTTTGTGGATGTCCAGTAGCCATAACTTACCCATGTCATTTCCAAATCACCACGGGTTTAGAAGGTAAAATCATATGGGTTATAAGAGTGTTTTAAAACCAAGTGTTCTCAAACAAGCATTTACATCCTCATGATATGTTGTATCAGTCTCACCCTCATCTAGTAGGTAACAAATTAATTGCAATGTTACAGAACTTCCCCCTACACATAGAGGCACACAACAGAGTGAATTGTATCAGTCTGACCGTGTTGGGAGAGGCTGAACTGGTCCGAAGGTAATTGATTGCAAAAACGTAGAACACAAAAACAAGCGTATCTCAGTGTGTTTTACCTATTCTAAGAAATAGAAAGAAGGGATCCCAAATTAAGAGGCATTCTAGAACTAGATCTTCTCAAACTGTGCATATTCCCACACTGCAAAATGGCAATTCATCTGTTGGAATATCATCCAAATTTACACATATTAGCTACGTTGGCATGCAATTTACACTCGGCAAATGAATTCCCATTTCCTCATGGTATGCTTCATTAATTCCAATAGAAGGCATCCAAGATCATGAACCAGAATATTCTTAAATGCACTCATGATAGACACCTCTTATTTGTCACACCTCAGACAGAAATTCTTCTCAGTCACTCAGTCATATTATACCATTACAACTCCACTACACATTCTCATAGAGAACATACTCCCTCTACTGCAACTGTAAAGTCAGATCTCCTGAGCTATGAGTGTCAACATCGATTATTACTCATGAAAGACTAGCACCAGTCATATGGTTGAGAGAACGAGTCCCTACTATTTGTCTTTCTCCTTGCTGGTGTATGATGTGCAAAGCTGAAACACCTGTGTTTAACTTCCTATTGCTTTTGACCTTTCTCGGTCACAATATACCATTACACCTCCACTATAGCTTCTCAGAGTGAACATGCTCCCTTCTACTGCAATTGGAAGGTCGAATGACCTCCTAAGGTATGAGAGTCACAAATGGATTATTGCTGATGAAAAGACGAGTACATGTCTTATGATTAAGGTACTAGTTTTTTCATGAGCAATAATCCAGTTCAACTTTCAGTTGCTTGTGACCTCTCACAAGACTATTAAGGAGCCTGCATAATGTGCAAAATCCAGACATTCTTTCAGAAGAGGATGTTTATGTGAAAAAAGAGCTACAATGGATATGTTTCGGAATTTGGATGAGCAAAGTGAGTTTTTAAGGATGAAAGGAGGAATGAGCTGGGTAATTTTGTGGGAGATGGTTCTATTTATGCCTCCTTATCGGCTTCATTATCATGGGAGCCTAGTAAAGTATTATTTTGTATATTTCTTCAGATTGGAGAGCTGCTTTTGTCTATTTCTTAAATTTCTTGTCCATAGCTTGGCGTTTCTGCTGTAATTTACTTTAGTGGATTTGTCCATTTTAATTTCCATATTCGGAAAGAAAAAAATCAATACACACGCTGCACAATCAAGATGCAGATCTGCCCTCCCTTTCATCCTCTATACAAGTGATTATAGCGCAGTGGTAAGCGCATCTACTACCTATTGACGAAGTCATGGGTTCGAGTCACCATGGGGGTAGGAGTGAAATCTTTTGATACTCTTTAAAAAAAACTTACACACTTGGACCTATCTATGCGAATCAGACCAAAGTAACTTGAACCCTTTCAATCTTCGATAGCATTTGGATTAACTCGTTGCTCACGCAAACTATTCACTTGATGATAGTTGAAAATGGAAAGTTCATCTCTTTCTGATGAAAAGTTCCTTCTGTATCATATCCACTATAACTGAGTTTCATTTTATCTAAAGTATTCACATTACCTTGACAATAGCCATTGCAGCAGAAACTGGATCTCTAACTCCAAGAACCGTCCAAACTAAGGAATTATCAGAACCAGCAGGTATAATTCCAATTGGTATGGATATTCCTTCTTTTTGGTTGTCTCGACTAAGTAGACCATTTAGAACCTGTACCCAAATCAAGGTCAGATAATCTGTTAGTAAACAAGGAAAACATCATGAACACAACAGATGAGTAGCCCACTCAGAATGATTGAAGTATGACACAGTTTTATGCGGTATTCAAAATCATCCAACTTCAAATATAAAACTGAGTATTGAAACTTACACACAAAGACTGATCTTCCAACACAAAAAATAATAGTCATAATACCTGAAAACAGGAAAACAGGGAAAAAGATGGCATACCTCATTAATAATTCCATCGCCCCCAACACATATGATTCCTGAAAAGAAACAAAACATTGTGACATGAATAATAAACATAAGTTGTAGAGATGAAGACAATCAAAATGCACAAGGAAAACCAAACACTGTGATCAGATACTGCATTATCAGTAGTACCATCAGGACAAGTGCTGATGTCAACACTAGATGCAAGTTTCTTAGCATGCCCTGCTGATGTCGTTTTGACTACCTCCACTTTGAAACCTGCAAGCTGTCACAGTTTACAGCTCAAAGATGAATATGGATATAATAGAAAGTCTGAAAGAGATTCATGATAGAGAGTTTATATTTCGACTACGTTAAAATATTGAGAGTATCGAGTAGTATATAATCAACTATGTTTAATCTATAATATTACCCAGTATGCCCTAACGTGGCTCCACCACTAATCACTCATCCATAGCAGAACTAACTAGGCAGTTTATGAGTTAAAAATTATAAGTAATCTGTACAAACAAACAAAAAATATATAAACCAGGAGCCGCAGTTCACAAAATCAGGTTTTTATGTTAATGTGATAAATCTAAGAAAAGAAAAGTTTTGCTTTTGAAACGTGATATATGTGGGTTGCATCATCTGCAAATTTCCATATGTATTAAAGTAAACGGAAAGTATCTCCACGGCACTAGGTGACAAAGGAGTTTGGCTCTAATCCAGGTGGTGAACAAACAAGAATAGCTAAAATGAACCAGATAAGCTATGAAACCAGATAAAGTCCTTTAATTTTAAACTACAATCTTGACATAAAACGCCACTAGGTTAGAAGCAAAGAAGAGTGTTCCTTAGAAGATACCATTTGACATAAAATACCAATGCATTACATGCAGGGATGACCAACCAATCCCTGTTTACAAGGAAAACACGTCAATTGAAAGGAAAGGCCATAGGCCACACACATTAAAAAATTGAGATGAAACAGCCTTTGACGATCATTTGTGCACAGAGCAAGTTTTGTTTACCTAGCATAATCCATCCTTATAAATAGACAGTATGTAGCAAGCCCCGATCACTAATAATAAAAGACAGTAAAATTAATAGTTAGAAAGTAGGATGCAAGAAATACATCTTACCTTAAATATAGGTTCAACAATGCTGTGAAAAACCTTACTAGAACGACCACGTCCGGATCGAGGATTCAATATCACAAGCATTTTTGGTGGACTCTTACATTTGAAAATTAATTCAGGAGGAGTATCAATGGGAAGTAATTCTGAAGATGCCTGCTTCTTAGAAGATAGTAATGGATGAGGCAAGCAATTCACATAACACTGCTGATCAGCAAAACCCCCTAACCATTGAACTGCGTCTTCTATGCTAGAAGCCAAGAATCGAAAGTCCTTGCGACTTCTTCGAGGTTTCATGAAACAAGAAAGGCCACAAGAACCTTTTTTCAGGGGATACGAATGTACAGTAAAATGTCGGAGGCCAACATTGTATGAAACCTGTAGAAACAGTGAAAGGAGATTAGTGTTTCCTACTTATACTGTGTGTGTAGAGAGAGAGAGAGAGAAGAGACGTGGGGAGTGCTTACCGAGATAACATCATCCAGATGCAGCATGTGAGAACCCCAAATTAAAGCCTTGCTGGTAAGCTTGGCATCAACAGCTTCCTGGTTGGTAATATTAGTTGAGGAGGAAGTTTGTTGTTGGGGATCAGTAGAAGTGGGGTTTAAACTGGTGGTCTTACTCTTGTCCAAAACTAACTTGCCAGAGAAGACAACATAACCCAACAAATCAGACTTTTCATCTCCAGCAGCAGAAGCCGGAATGTCAATACTGTGGTCCAAGGGCTTGAGAGAATTGGGATCATCAGGAGTCTTGGAAGCCTTGATCTTGAGGCGTTTCTGTTTCTCAGGGAAGACAATTGGAGAGGAGTGCTGTCCACCAGTAGCAGTAGCTATCTGGGAGCACAAGCCCAGGCGCCTAAGAGACTGCTGAGGGGACGTCACTCTTAGACTATTCTTGGAAACACTCCCACTCTTCTGCATATTCAATTGCAGCAGCACCAGCAGCAGTTCCGATTCCGATTCTAATGTTACGCAGTAATTGCAGCATAAAAATTAAATGACTAGATCAACCACCCTGCATATTTGTTGGGTTTCGAATTATATATGTTAGTTCTCCGTTCAACCCTTCAAAACAAAACAAAAAATCTCCGTTCAAAATGGAACTGATCGAGCTGGGAACAAAAACAAACCAACAACAAAATTGACAAAAAGGTCTAAGGGGTAAGCTACGTAAGCAATAAATTGATTTTCTTCTCCAGGTTTTTGGTTTCATTGCTTGTTGCTTTGTTTGATCGAGCAAAATTGAATCATCGTCATTTCTAACAGCGCATCTTCCTATTGTCTTATTACAATCAATCATGTAAAACGAGATTAATCGGAAAACAAGAAGAAGCCGAGGACTTACGAGCTGACCTGAGCCGCCTGTCATAATACTCAACGGCCGTGGGGATGAGGAGGATCTTCCGGATACCAAAGTCGCACACTCGATCAAAGCAAAGCAGCTCTCTTTCTCCTTAGGAGTCGCGGGCCTATCAGTTTTTCCTCTTTCCTTTTTTTCTCTCTTTTTTATTATTCAGTTCAGAGCAGCTCTGATATTCTAGGATCCGCCGTTGGTTTCCCTTTTTCTTTCGTTTTATTTTTTATCATAAAATAGAATGATTATTTACATTAAATAAGAAAAGTCAAATGTCTATTTTAATATAAGATGTACTTACTAATGTCTATATACACAAATATTTATTAAATTTATAATAAAATTATATTTTTAAGACATTTTTACTCTTGTTTCTTATACACACTTAGAGAGGAAAAAAATATATTGCCAAAGCATCTCCCATCTACGAAATCTTGTCATCAGCCACTCGACTCCGGTCACCGGACGCCGGAAAATTACTGAAAGTCGGATTTTTTTTTACTAGGGGCAATAAACTTTTACAGAAAGTTTACTAGGGCTACATCTACATTAAATCTAAGTCTACTGATAGTCGCATATTTATGCATATTTATCGTGTTTAATTGAACTATTACACTTGGATTATTGCTATTAATTAAGTGATTTAATTAATATTTATTGTTTTATTAGGTTTTGTGGAGAAATAAAGAAAAGAAATAAATAAAAATGATTCCTTGTCAGGACACACCCCGAGTTAAATCCCTTTAACCCGAAGTAAATCCTGCGGGGACCACCTCAAGGGAACTTCTTACCGAAACCCCCTTGAAATGGTCAACCCTTCCTACTTACCAACTCAGCACTTCCATGAGTATTTAACAACAAACCCTAACTCATGAAGGCATCCTGCTCCCTAACCTACTTTATTAGCTATACTGGGTTAGTCAGAGCAGTCTACAAAGATGATTACCCTAAAGAATTTCAAGCGGCAACAGATTGATCGACTATGCCTCGACTCTTGTACGCACACGACCTCCGCTCGAGAACCCTGCACCACTGGCATTTGAAAACGAAGGACCCAGGGGAGAAACATTTAAAAACTGTCAGGGTGAGTGGACAAAAATAAAATATAAAAGCTCTATTACCTTTAATGTTCTCCCTCTAAGTTTTTCTAGGAAATCCGCATGCAAGTAAAACATAAATAATGTCTTGGCTCAAATATAAACAATTATGTGGGGTGTTAACCTCATCCACGAGAAAACCCGACCCGCTCTACCACGAGATGGTCCATTGACCAGCTCATCGGAAAGGGTCCTGACCTGCTCTATTCAGGAGGGTCTTTTGACCAGCTACCACCGAAGAGGGTCATGACCTGCTCTATCCGGGAGGGTCATAATGACCAGCTACCACCGAAGAGGATCAGACCTGCTACAATCCAGATATGGTACCCGCTCCATCTGGAGAGGGTCCATGCTAGCATGCAATATATATCCTTATCCTTTAAATCCTTTTAAAACCTTTTAAAACCTGTAAAACCTCGTAAAACCTCGTGGGAATAATAAATCGAAAACCAAGTCAAATCTCCCTGACTTCACCCCAAATCCATTGGATTTAAAAACCTTTCCAGGAACCAAAAACCGGTTCTCTGCCTTTACTTTAAAACCCTTTAAATCCAGAGCCAAATTCTCTTTTTTAAAACGTCCCCCTCCATAATCCCCAAAACGGTGAAAACCATTAAACCATAATCCGGGAAAATCCTTTAAAACCCTGGGAAAGGTAGGAACCTCTTTCCCGGCTCGTTTATCTTTAAAATAGTAAATCCTTAAATCTCGAAATCACCGTAAAACATTAAATGGAGGAAATCTCATAATTAAAGGAGAAAACAAATAAAATCTATGTCATGCAGTTTAATTTAAAACAAAGGTCCACTCACAGTACTTATTGCGACTCCCTTCCTGCTCGGAAAGCTCCTCGAGCGAAACCTCGAGCTAGCTACGTAGTCGAGCCCGTCTCACGTTCATCCAGAGACTGTACAAATAAACCAATAAATTAGTCTCTCTATAGTTGACTTGGTCTTTTCCTAGTTTGACCAGGAAATCCTATTTGACCACGTGTTGACCAAGTTCCTTTCTTTTTAACAGCTTTTTCAACAATACGCTTAATTCTGAATATAGACTCAAAGTTTGGTTTTCGACTTCGTAAACTCAGCGTAACGACTTTCCTTTCTATTTAATTAACTATAGGTTATCACATAGTAATTTTGTGGAATTACTATGGACACCCAATCAACCACTTTACCAATTTACGGGTTATGAGTCGATATACCCGGTAAGACAATAACCAAATTATTTACAGCGCCTAACTCAGTTTCAGACCAAGATTCCTGAGTTGCCTAGAATCTTACTTAAAGATCCGGTTGTCTTAACTTAACCGGTTACTATGAATAACCTTTCCCTTTTTACTTTTATCGGTCACTCTTCCTAAAATGGTAACCTTCTAAAAAGGGAAAGTTTCCAAAAATGGAAAGTTTTCTAACATGGCAAGTGTTCTTTAGAATGGGAAGTTTCCCAAAATGGAAACTTCCTAATTACGTCCAATTTCTCCGTAAATATCCTAATTACAATTCAACTGACACTTTTTGACTCAAGCATAACAAGGATTTGAATTCTACCTCTTCGGCATTCTGCCGGTCTACTGCATCACCGGAATCTTCGACGGATTCCGGTAACTTGCCGGAATTTTGCCATAACCTCCCCGTTTCCTCCGATTCACCAAGTTATCGACCAAAGCACACCAAACAACAAGTCAACATTTCGACAACAAAATTCAACACACGAAGCAGTCACAAGGCAAGAAATTAACTGAACCTTACCCTCTGTTCACCGAAGGTCTACACCCTGAGACGCCACAGCAGCCTACCTCATGCTGCCTCAGTCACCACCAGTCCCTAAACTCCCTCTACCACCACCACGACAGTAACCTACCACCAACCACCCCTAACCACTGCCACTGCCTACCCTAAAGCAACAGCAGCTGCCCCAAACATCTTTCTCGGCTCCACAATACTTTTCTCCTGCTCTCAAATCATCTGAGCCTCAACCTCACACCATATCTTCTTCCCTTCATCTACTGAGCTTCAACAACAACTCAGAGTAACGTCGCCGGAGCTGCAAGCCTCGTCGAGAACCTACTGTCTAAACCCAGAAAAATAGTAACAACAGTGAATTAGAGGTTTTGATTAAGGGCTCAAATCAAAAATCAGGAGGCAAGGGAAGGAAGAGGAAGAGAAGAGGAGAAGGAGTATACCAGTCACGCGCCGGATCGCCGCCTGGATCGCCGGATTCCGGCCGTTGACCGTCAAGAGCAGTGGTGCTCGATCTCTCTTCTCGGTGAATGTCTGGAGGTTACAAGGATGGGGATGAGTAGAGGAGAAAGAGGCGAGTTGAACGGCGGTGGTCCGCCGGCCATTGGTGCCCAGACGGCGGTGGTCGCCGGAAAGGAAGAGGGCTCGGGTTCGGGGTCGAGGAGAAGTTCTGACCCGAGTCAACTCTCCTCCCCCTTAAATAGGAGAAGGGACGGCCCAAATTGATCCGGAAAAAGATCCAACGGTCCAGAATTCAAAGAAGGTGAAAAGTAAAAAGGTAAATGGTAAAACTCCTTTTTACCGGATTGATAATTGAAAATTACCGTAAACTTCCGAAATTCACATAAAATAGCCGGAAGCTCCGAAAAATATTCCGAAAATACCGGGAGACTCGTGTCGACACGTACTACAACATCGAGTCATTAAATCAGGTATTTGGAGAACTTAGAAAAACTCGAAAATTAACTCGAGCGATAACTTATCGAATTACCGATCGCAATTAAAAGTCTTCGGTAACTCGTAAACCTCTGTGAAAAGGTAACTTTTAGGTACGGGATGTTACATTCCTAGTGCTATAAGGAAGGAGAGACCAAGAGGGATTCGGAATAAAAGTGTCCTAATGCAAATAGAAGAAAGAGAGGCCAAGAGAGACTATAAAAGGACTCTAGGGCAACCACCTAGAGGGGAAGAGATCGAGAGAGAAAACAAGGTAGCAGCCTCAGCGCCCAGCCGTGCATCTCGCGCGCACCAGCAGTGCACCAGCAAAGCAGCGGCTTGGCACCAACGCACAGGCAGCAGGAGTGCAGCACGTCGCAGGCAGACCGAACAGGCAGCAGTTGTGCACCTCGCAGGCACCAGTGCGCAGCAGACCGCGCACCAGCAGGCACCAGTGCACGTTATCCGCGCACCAGCAGTTTCGGCAGCCTCGGTCATTCGACATCGAACCGAGAGCAGTCCCTCTTCTTCATCCAATCTCTATCTATAAACTCTATGATTTGTTTTTTCTATTTCATTATGAATTTCAGTAGCTAAACATCTTGTTAAGGGGTTGCTTGAAGCCTCGTACATGAAGTCTTTTTGATGCATATACTTTAATCTAGTTTGCATATTCATCTTGAATGAGGTTTCTTTCTCTATGTGGTTCGGTGATGATTTCTTGTATATCTACTTTGGTGCGCAACTTAGTATGCATGCTAGGACTCTATTGTCATGAGATACGGGCGACTGAAGATAATTTCTTCAACTGAATTCTCCACAGTGATACACTGATAGGTTAGTTCGTCGGGTGATTGAAACCCTAGGTCTAGCAGGACACGCCCATAGTGTACCTGTGAACCCTTGTAGCTTCTCAAACCTTCTCTAGATCATAATGCTTTCTTCTTTGTAAACCTTGGGGTCCATGACTATAGGTTCATAGAGGGATAGATGCAGGGGAGGTTCATGACAAACTTGCAAAGGCAAAAGGATTAGGTAATAGGATGTGGTTGTAACGATCAACTCTTTCTGGGAACTTTCATTCATGGGATATGTGCATTAGGTTAAGTATGCATTAGAGAGATGGATTGGCGGTGGTGGATTGCATTCCTCTTAACTCATTCATCACATAGTCTAAACAACTTGCATTCATAAGCATAGTTACTTTCAGTATATTTTCTGCAAATAGCAGTAGCTTGTCCGATTTATTTCAGTAACCAAATCAACTCCGATTACCCTCAAATTTTGTATGGTAGTCCGCCACTGTGTCTAGTTAATTGTGTCAAAATTTCATAATTTTTGGTTTAGTCTAGGTTAGGTTCGTGGTGTGATTACTGTTCAGTAGTCGAGTCTGTCAGATTTGTGTCATTTGTGTTCATTCAGTGTTTTAAGACTTAGTTTCACCAGTTCTTTGTGGACAATAACCCCTATTTATCTGTACTACATTGATATATCTGAGTGGGGAATAGGGTATATTTGTTAGGCGGTCATCCGCTCATCATCTACTAACCCCAGTATACTCTAAATTTAAGTCTAATAACTCTAATATACTACAAAACTAAATCTACTAACCCTAGTATACTTCAAACCAAGTCTAATAAATCACTATATACATCAAAACCAAGTTTACTAACCCTAATATATTTCAAAACCAAGTCTACTAACCCTAGTATTTCATCAAATTCAAGTCTATCAACCCGAGTATCGACGTTTCCTAGCGTCGGCGTGTAGACGACATAACCAAATCTGGATTTGACACTACTCTTCAGACTCAGTGTTGTAGTAACCAATAAGGACGAGGCAGAGATTAGGTGGAGGGCAGGATGAGCTCGTCAGAGATGATCGAGGAGACGATGTGGTTGTTAGAGATGGTGGAGACGAAGAATTTGTGAGTGACAGTTAGAGGACTTCACTCTCGAAGACGGCGCCACCTACCGATTGGCCTGTCTGTTCTCCAGCGCGGCGGAGAATCTTGTCCTGTTGGAGAAACTCTTGAATTACCTCGACGTAGTGGAGCTTCATTTGGTGAAGGAGATCTCGTTGACGTCGAACTCGTTTTTTAAGGCTCAGGGACAACTAGAGGTCAAGGAAATAAGTGAGAAGAGAAAGAGTTCGTCGGTGATGGTGGTGGAGATGAGGATAGGGTTACCGGCGACGGGATCTGAGAGAAAAAGAGAGAGAGATCTGATATGATATGATGAAGATAAGGGAGGAGTGATTGATATTTAAGAGGGATAAAATAGTCGTTTTGTTAAGATTTGGGTAAATGGGCAAGACGAATCAGTATGAAAGAGTAAAATTAGTATGAAAGGGTAAATAATTATTTTTTTCTTCTTGTCCAAATATATATATATATATAGCTTTCTTGATTAAGGATGTCCTGATCATAAATTTGATGCGGATTTTATAAATTTGACCTATTTTTCGATCAAATTTTCTCATCTTAACCGTTCATAATCTAGATATATATGTATAGACCATCTCTGCAAAATTTCAGCTGATTTAGCAATCGTTAAGGCCTTGAAAATGTACAAATACAATGAATGAATCGAATCTATTCAACCGGAATCGTTTGTGTTCTTCTCTGTAAATCACAGTTTTGAATGCCCTAACTATCACCGAATGAGCTGAAAATTTCCAAAGATGATCTACTCATATATATCTAGAAACTGAACGGTTAAGATGAGAAAATATGATCTAAAAGTTAGTCAATTTAAGAAATCCTTTCCAAACTCATGGTAAGGACATCATTATATATATATATATATATCATTATATTTTTTTAATCTAAAAGTAAATTTCTGTTTTAGATTGAAGAGTAGAGAGATAGAAAATAGGTTTCAGTTAGAGTTAAAGAGATCTCAATAGTTAGTTAAAAATGAACGATCAAGATCTTTTTTTAGGAAATATGAGCAAATGTTTTAGGAGAGGATCTCAGTACAGCGAGATGAGGGAAGTTGAGAAAACCGGAGTTACCAAATCTGAAATTGTGAGATTCTTTAATATTGATTATTTAATCTTATATTTGTATTTTCTAATAGAGTTGATTATTTAATCTTATATTTTTTATTGTTTCGTAATATTCTAAATATATATTTGTTGTAAAGTTTTTGTAATACCGAAATACTGAATTTGGTAAAATTTATCACATACCGAAAGTTTTTGGTACGGCTAGGCATCTTTTGTCGCATCCCGATCCTAGAATTATTTTACGGTTGGTTACTTTGGTCTTTTACCATTTAAAGTATCCGTTTAACCGTACAATGATCGTAAAGTTGACTTTTCGTTAAGTCAAGAATTTGGGAAACTTTCTTCATGAAAGTTGTAGAGGACGTTGTTACGAGTTCGTGGACACATAGCACGCTCAAATCGGAGTTCGTATGGGAAAGTTATAAACAAAAATGTAAAGTTACTGTGCGGTAAAATGACTATATATAGAAGTTACCGGGGTGAAAAATCAGATTTTCACCCGGCCTTTTCTCCTTCTGTCCCGACAGAAAACGCTGCCGAAGATTTCGGCCGCCATAGCGCCGCCGTCGCTCCACCACTCGCCGTCACACCGGTCCCAAAAGATCGGTCTCCGAGTCTACTTCATTCCAAGGTAAGTTTTCCGACCTAACTCGTCATAAATCGGGAGAAATTCCGATTTGTTATTCAAGTGTACAGTAGAATATTCTTGATCGAATTTCTCGCTCCCTAGATCACCAATTTGTGATCTTGGGAGCGAGAAATTCGATCAAGAATGGTGAGTTCTTTATATGGATAGGATGGGTTTTAGGAGTACTATAATCCCTTAAAATTTGGTGAATTGATTTGGAGTTTGGAGGGAGAATTGAGGATTTGAAGTTTTGAAGTGTAAATTTTCGGGGTCTACTGTTCATCACGTATTTGACCTAGTTAGAGGCCGAATTGGCTTCGAGTTGAACTAGAAAGTTGTTTCAAATGATGAGACGAAGCTACTGTTAAAATTTGGTGGCGATCGGAGGTCGCCGAAATTTTGACCGGAATTTCTGCCGGCAGAGGAGCTGGCGGTGGTGCCACCACTTTTTTGGTAGTTTTTCATGCCCATTAAATAGTATAAATTGTGAGGAGTCTATGGTTTAAATTTGGTAATTTTTGGAGCAGTTTTGGTTAGGTTTTGGAATTTTTGTAGTTTAGTATTATTGACGGATAATTAAATATTATTCTGACCATTGATTATTGCCGGATAAGGTTTGAAAAATATTTTAAGGACTCCTAAGCTATTGTTGAAGGCCGGGGATTTTTGTTGATTAAATTTGAGAGTTTTGGCCGAGGGTAACGTTATTGCCAATTTTAAATAATTATTCGTTTGACAATTGAGATTGATTATTATTCGTTGAACAGGAGATGAAGAGTTCTCGCTTGAGAAGCGATCCGGATTTCGTCAGGCTAAGGCCTAAGTCTGTGAGTGGACTTTTGATTTTAAACCGTGCATGCTCAAATATTTTTGAATATTTATAAACAACATGTTTTTAATTGTTTGTTGAGCCGGTGGGGCCAGGAAGGCGGGTTGCTCCCCTCCCATGAGCTCCTTTGTTTAGTCGGCTGGAATTTATGTCATGTTGACTGCATTTGGAATTTACTTATTTATGGCCATAGTTTTGAGGACGGTCGGGGAACCGTGCCTCCTGCATGAGATGCATGTTTTAATTAACGGGGGAGGAGTCATATAATAATGACTTTCTTATTCTTTTGTTTTTCATCACCATGAAGGGTCGTTATATACATATATTCATTCATTGCTAGCTAGCCATACGAGCCCTCACTTTAGAGGTGAAGCGGGGCAATAATAGCCTTATTTGGCTCCGACTCTAGTCTGAGAGGCTTATCGTCATGGTGGAACCTCTTCACCATGAAGAGTCGTTCATTACCTAGTAGCCTCTTGAAGGCTCCTACCCTAGTCTGAGAGACTCTCCGTCATGGTGAAACCTCTTCCCTTATTTTTAACATTGATTTTTAAGCCAATGAGATTGGTAAGTGATATTTGGTTTTCTCGAAATGATTATTTGAGATTCTTTCCCAACGAGGCGTGCACATAGATTTTCTAGAAAATCAAAGGGAGAGCATAAATCAATTATTTTTTTCTCACGCTTAGATATTCTTTTGTCCGCTCACTCTAACATCCTGTTTTTAAATGTTTTCCCTTGGGTTCTTCGTTTTCAAATGCCCAGTGTTGCAGTTATGCTGAGAGGAGGTCGTGCGTACAGAAGATGAGGCATAACCAACTAATCCGCCGACGTTAAAAATTTTACTTAGGTATCTCATCTATGTAGATCTGCTATGATTACCCCAACTTAGTTTAATTAGTTTTTTTTGTGTGAAGCGTAGTTGTGGTTTGAGGAGCAGGATGACTCCAGGAGTTGGGGGTTGATTTAAATTATCATGGAAGCGCTGAGTTTGTTTGTAGGAAGGATTGTCCATTTCAAGGGGGTTTCAGTAAGAAGTTCCCTTGAGATGGTCCCCACATGATTTACTTCGAGTTAAAGGGGTTTAACTCAGGGTGGGTCCTAACATCTTTAGTTCGGGTCGGATTTAAGACGAAACCAAAACCAATCTGAATTATTCAGTTTAAGGTTTTTATTCAACCGAATATGAATTTTAAAACCTTTGACCCAAATAGCTCATTTGAATTTTCAGATCGGTTCCGGTCGGTTTCGGTTTTGGCCCATATTTAAAAACCTTTTGGCACGTCTAGTTTTTCACTGTAAAGTTGAACTTCAAATTTTTGACTCGAGTAACATACTTTCTTAAAACTCAAAGTAGAACAAGTAATCCAATGCACTCCCAATCTTTTCTACCCCAACGAATTTCTTCAAAAATGAATTGAATGAGAAATTGTGTCAAGATGAGGATCTTTGTCTTTTATATAGACAGATTACGTTTGGAAGAGTACACTGGAATAATAGTATTTTACATATATAATTTATATATCTATATCTACATTGTATAATTTGGGTCTGTTTGGTTATTTTCGGTTTGTTTATGAGCTTGAACCATTTTCGGTTTGAAACAGTTTATTTGTAACACCTCGTCCCGAGATTTACCTTTTTATCGGGATTAGGCGGGTTACAGAGGGTTGTAACCACGCTGTTAATCTTCTCCGAATTAATATTCGAGTTTAATATCGAGATATTCTCGGTTCTGGGGGAAAATAAAATAAATGTCCCGAGGGGTAGATTATGATAATATGAGTCCTCCGGTATGTCCGGAAGATTTTCCGGAGCTACGAGCTGTTTGTTATGAATTGATCCAATTTATGGAAGTAATAAATGTTAATTACTTTACCGTAAAAAGATGACTTTACGATAATTCAAGAATTTGAGGTTGTTTCCTTCAGGAAAGATGTAGAGGACGTTAATACAAACTCGTGGATATGTCCTATGATTTAATCGGAGTTCGTATGCGAAAGTTATGCGGGATAATGTGTTGTTACCGTGCGATAAAAGTAAATAGCAAAATATCTATTAACTGTTCATGGTAATTTTCGGTGATTTAATCTGGGCCGTCGATTTTTGTGGAGATCAATCCTGACCGTTGGTTTATGGTTATTTAAAGGGGGAAGGGGTTGACCGGTGGGTACTCTCTCTCTCTCCTCGATCTTCCACTCTCTCTCTCTCTCTCACTTCGACTGTGAGAGACAGTCAACTGGATCCGCCCCAGATGCGCCCCCGCCGGCGCGCGTCCAACTTCACCGCACCTCCTATCGGCTCCACCTTGCCTCGCTGTCGTCGCTGCTCGCCTCGTCCTCAGCTCCGCCCAACCAAACCTGACGACCTCCACCAAGCTGCTCCCTCAGTCAACAGGGGTTCCAAGGTGGAGGCAGGCAACTGTGGAGGAGCCTCAACTTGGAGGAAGTGGAGAACAAGCCTTGGGACGTTGAACAGCCACTGTCGAGCCTTCAAGATCGACTGGGTAACTTCTCCACCCCCTTTCTCCTTATGTTTTTGAGTGTGTTAGGTTGCTGGGTGGTGTAATGGTTGATCTTGTAGGTTTAGAAGCTTGATTTGGTCGGAAAACAGAGCTCTTCTGGCAAAACCGGTGATCGGAGAAGACAAGGGTAAAACTCCATTTTTACTGTTTTACCGAGAGGTAGAATGTCAAAACTATCCCTGGCAGTTTGAGGTATTTACAGGGGTGCCACTAGGGTTAAAATTCCTAGAATACCTCAATAGTTTGAGTTATTTACCGGACTGCCACTAGGGTAGAATTTTCTAAAATGCCCCTAACAGATTTGTATATTTACGGGGCTACCATTGAGGTTAAAAAGACCTTACTGCCCCTGATTGTTTTGTCTATTTACAGGGGCTGCCATTAAGGCTGAAATTTCTAAAATACCCCTAATAGCTTAACATATTTACCATGATGCCATTAAGAATGAATTGACAACACTGCCTTTGAGAATTTAAGTTAACTACAAGGGTGCCTTTAAGTGGTTTTACCTATATGCCCTTGAGGGGCTTTATATATTTCTGTAATTGTCTATATTTCTCATTTATGTGTTTATGGGTGGATGTTGTTTATATGTACGTTGGATTGTTAGGGAAAATCTCGGAAAAATAGTTGATCGGTAATTACCTCAGCGGAGAGGTTAAATTCCGGGTATGTATTAGGCGTTTGCTACCCTTTATATTAGATCAACTGATAATTAGAAAAGCGGGATTTTCCCGGTTAGGACGTTAGTAAAATAAGAGCTACGTGTGGCTTGATCCATGAGAACAGGGTACGTAGGCAGCCTGACCGGGATTCGGGTGCAGTCACAATTAATATTAGAACCCTAGGTTCTCTAAATGATTTGTTTGAGATCCAAATGCGGAAATTGGGATAACCATCGGCTGTGAGGTCTATTCCGGTTTCGTTTGGACCGGATGAAATTGGTTTGGGAATAAGGGTTATCCTTTCTCAAGAGAGATTTCGAGTAAATCTCTATTGAGATGGGTCCCGCACGTCCTAACCCTGGTTTAGGAAGATAAATTTGAATCAGGGAGTGACATTATTACTTATTTTGACCCAAATGTTTTGGTTCGATTATCAGATCTGATTTTTTTTCGCTCAGTCGATTTTTTACACACATTCAATTAAATGCCTGATCCCTAGTTTATAGTTGGTAATTAGTAGTCACATTTAATTACTGAAAACTTTAATTAGACTTGGCCACTTAGAATCCAAGATTGAAACATCCCGTTTTGTCCCTTAAATTGGGTTTGGCAGGTGAGAAACGCTTGAAAAGTGCATCTCACAAGCACACTCAAAAAACTACTAGAAGCGCTCTTGGTCGTTTTTAAGACTGAACGAGGCATTTGAAAGTTTGACAATCAAATCAAAGCCGTTGAACATCGGAAGGTTTTATACAATTCCTTTAACAGATTTTAAACTACCCACCGATCTGCCGCATTGGGACATAAATATTTTACACATAAAGACGAACATAAATCAGTAAGGTGTGGCAAAAAAATGCAGTTTAAGGCGGACTTGTAAATAGCGAGGAATGGTTGGTTCTCTTCTCCACGGAGCAGAAATTGAATGGTATTTGCAATTGCCCAAACAGGATGCAGGGTGACATGTCAATAGGCCTCTCGTTTCTTTAGTGAATAGTTAGAGCCAGCTTGTAGTTAGCACTAATGTACAGCAAGGGTGTGCCAAGCCGGGCAAGAAAAAGCATCGAATCATCAGGTGTTGAAGAAGATGCGTTCATTGCTCCAAAATGCAAACCCCCTCGAAAATGGCATAAATTAACTATATAGTACCCTCAGTCATGAAACTTCTTGAAGTGCTAGATTCAACTCTTGTGCAGACTTTGCAATTGATCCTCCTCTTCTATGGGCAAAAGAATGAACAAAAGGATATTGGCATCTCCGACAAATGAGGTAAAATGCAAAGCAAAGTGCAGTTTAAAAACAAAACAAAAAACACAAAGCTACAAAAGGGCACCTGGTAAGAGCAGGCAAACAACCTTTGACCTTTTCAAGCTCCATGAAACACAAGTTGCAACGCTCCAGCCTATGATGATAATTACTTACGATTAATGTTAAAATCTAAATACAAAAATGTAACGATGATAAAAAAGAATATAAGAACTGTAAAATATACCTTCGCTCGGCTTCAATATCTACACCAACAGATGCTGATGCAGATAATGTTGAATAGATCACAGAACCGAATATTCTAACCAGCTTGAGCAGCATTTCTAAAGAAATGCCTAAATGCCTGGATACGATCAGTTAGTTATATAATGGCGACCACTACCGAACTCATAAGGTGAAATTAATTTGCAGCGAAGTGAATAATGATGTCTTAAAAACAATTTATATCACAAGACATTTCTCGGTTGTTTTAACTGAGCAGCATCAAAATCAGAGATAAAATAGAAATGAGTGATATCAGTTCTTACCTATCCATGTTGCTTTCTAGAAGGCCAGTGATGAGTGGCAGAAGACAAGTGAATACATCCAGGGTGACGATGTCAATTTTGTCCGCCATAATGCTAACTACATCAGCAATGACCTGGATTAACAGCACGCAAGAAAGGAACAAAAATCAGTCCTGAACAATAACACTGAAAGGTGATCTGTTCCACATTCTAATTTCCAGTGTTTACTAAAAAAATCAATCAACCAATACCAATTACTTACAGCATGATCTGACATCTTCTCCATTGCACCAATTACCCCCTTAACATCATTTCTCTGCCAGTATCTATAGACTGCCTGCAACAATTACCCACCATTATCAGCAATTTAGGCATAAACAATCTAAAACGATTACTTTTACTGCTATGACTAAGCAACCCAACAACAAACCCTATACTGCTTTCATCGCCTACTATTGCTCTGATCCCTAATGCTAGCATCAAAAACATTTTCTACAATCTCTACCATAAACATCTTGAATAACACAATTTAAAAGAGCTTGCATCTTTGTAGCCAAAATTATGCAAACAGGAAAAGCTCAAAGAAACCTTATAATCAAAAAGCAAAGAACTAATGAAATACAACTCCCAAAAAAAAGAGCTATTCAGATAAAACTCATGTGCTTCTTTGATACAAGAAACTAAAACTTGTTACAAGAAAGAAAGAAGAATCCAACAAATAAGGGACAAGAAGCTCATCAAAGCACAATTGACTACCCTAATTATCAACAATTGATGCACTGTGCTGCAATCAGTAAAATAGATGCCCAACATCCTATAAAGAAGGACAAGATACATGGAGAGATATCACAAAACAAAGTCATAATCATCCAAAATCAATAAAGATAACCTGTAATTTGGCCGAACGAGATTGCATGGAGCTAACAAATTGGTCATGTTTCTCCAAAACATCAGCAATTGCATCCTCATCACCAGCAGATTTTGTAGATGTACTATAGCCTCTCTGCTTAAATTTCAAGCAGAACGAAAAAATTAGATTAAAAAAATTATCATACCACAAAATGGTTTCCTATCGGTGCTCAAAATTATCTAATGGGGAAGGAGAAGTACTACGAGAAATGGCAAAGACTTTGCAATTAAATTTAAGTGGTAGATGCCATCCTTCAAAAGAAAATATCAATCATGGACTATCTTCTTAGCTTATTTATATGATGGGTGTCATGAGAGAAAGTTAGGATGGTACCAAAAAAGCATGACAAATATGAAATGTGGCCATACTGCATTCAAAGGGTTAACCGCAGATGCTGATCCCAGGGTCGTATTGGAGGTAGGTCCCTCATAGTTAGAATATCTATCTCTTCTCTCCCAATTCACAGCAATTGACCGCATTCTTCCTGGATACAGCATATATAGCTTGAGTCATACATCTGTACACTAGTCATACAAATGAGGCATGGCTGAGAAATAGCAATACCTCCTCTATGACCTTCAGCAGAGTATGCATCTCTCATCACCTTATGCCCTCGAGTTTCAGCTAAATAGAAAGAAAAAATATATAAGAGGAAAGAAAAGAAGCTACATACGTAAAGACAAAGAAGTAATATTAGCATAAGTAATCAAATTTTCATAAACATCCCAGTAATCACTCAATAAGAATACTACCCTGGTGAGACCCTAGGAATAAAATTAAATGAACTGACATTACTACCATGCTACCACCACACTAGCCTAAAAACAATTGTACATACAAAATTCACGTTAAAAATTCAAGAAGCCGATGCAATAAATGCCCATGTGTGGGGATGGCTATGACCTAATGTTGCAAGGTGTAAAATTCCAAAATTGGAAACTACATTCTCAATACCCCCTTCTCCATCAGGATCAAAGTGACCGAGTCAAACATGTGAAAGTACCATATTGAGCTAGGTGCCAAACACACAGGTTATGGGTCACTTGCTCTTATACCATGTTGAAGTTGTAGCCTCCAACTCAAAACCAATTGGCCATCAATGGAGAGACTTAACACCTTATGTATAGTAAGTCTTAGAAATCCCGATCTAGAATTCTATACTCAAACATTCTCATGGCCAACAAATGTCATATTTCAGATTAATATGGGTTAGACTTGATTTGGTAGGTTTAGGGAGCCAGATTTACATGTCCATATGCTACATGTTTAACTAATGCCTGTGGTATATGTACATATTCTACATGTTATTCTCAGCCCAACAAACAATTAGCAAATGAAGTAGTTGATGCAAGAAAAATAGGGACAATCCTATGTTGCAGTTGAGACTAAAAACGTTGTAGCTGTGAGGTGTAGTTTTAAAAACTTAACATCTTGAATGTTTCTCTTTTTGGAAAAGAATGAGTGGAGAGTGTAGGATTGAAGATTAGATACATACAACTTTCATTTTGGAAGCTAGCAGATGGCTCCATCAATGAACTTGTTTCCTGCTTCCCAGGTCCAACACATCTGTCATCCTTTATGTTTCTTTCAGCACTATCTATTGCTTGGCTTGAGCTTATAGTTGTTAAGAAACTGCTCCTATCTACAGTAGTGCTTAACTCGGTAGCCTTAGAATCAATAGATTCAGACACTATAGAGACAGTTGGCCTATCCACTTCTTCTCTGGCATTGGAGAACTTTCGAAAATCATTTATCTTTGACTGCGAAGAGAATGGCATTGTTCTGCCAGCAACACTTGCTTCTTTTCTGGACTCGGCTGCCATTTCTGACCTCACACTAGTTCTAGGCACAATCACAGGTATGACATCTGACTTGTTCAAGGTTTGAGCGCTGGTCTTAACATTGTTCCTTTTCAGGGATGTTGCGCTAGGAGCTGACACTGAACTAGCAATAAAAGTCTTTGGACTTGAGTTCAGACTGATCCGTTGAGGTGTACTAGGAACACTGCCAGTGGCTTTATACATGATCCAGAAAGATGCATAAAAAGTTTAAACGTCAGAGTGAACTAATACTAAACGTAATGTAAAAAGAGCAGAGAAACAAAAGTACGATTAAAATGATGTGAATTGCAAATAATATACACAAGAAATAAAAATTAAAAAAATGAAGAGAGAGATTTCAAAGTTGCCTACATGTCAAAATTTTTGGCTCCTTGGTGGGATCTGAATTTTGGGACACTGATAACCTTCCAAGAGACTTTGTTTCCTTCACTAGAGAATCTGAACTTTGGGAAACAGAGAGCCGGCCTAAACTAGACCTAGTAGCGTTCTCATGGAGTACAGAGAGATTACCACCAGCCAAATGTTTTGATTCTGAGTTCCCATTCAATCTGCTAGCATTACCAACTGTGTATGGCTCAATGCGCTGCCAATAAGTACATCAATATGACAATTTACTACCACCAGGTGCAAACAAGAAAATTTCAAAGTGAGGACAAAGATGAATTGAGAAATACCGAGATGTCTACAACCCACACTCCGACACAACTCTGATTGTAGGAGCATCCAAGAAGTTTACCCTCATGAACATTAAGATCTGACAACCGTGACCATCCCACATCCACAGCATCATGGCATCTTATTGGTTCCCACGAGAATACCTACACAATAAAATTGTAAATAGACGTATTTTATGGCTTGTAATTTTTATAAAGGATAGCAAGAGCTTACCTTCAAACTTTCATGCAATCCACAGAGTAGGGCCCTCCCGTCAGGACTAAATGTCAAAGAACGTACTCCAGTTGTCTGATAAAAGCTCAGAAATTAAACAGATATTCAAGTTGCAGTAAAACCCCCCAAAAAATAAGATGCTGATAGTTAAATTAGCTAAAGACCACGAGCACCGCTCAGTGGGACAAATAAGTACCTCAGGTCCAGCTGAGCCAATAAGCTCAAAGGTTTCAAGATCCCAAAATTTAACTGTCCTATCTGCCGAACCTGAAAGCAAAGATGAAGATAAAAATGGACCAACTTATCTTTAAGATTAATATATTTGTATGGAAATATTAAGGCAAACAAATTTATGCCAAATCAAATATTACAGATCCAATTACACAGTAATAAAAACGTTTTGCGAAAGGGATTGAGAATGTATGTAGAAAGAGATGAGGCATAATACTATGGCATATCAGAATGTTTTGAATATATAAAGAACACATCAATAAAATAAGGCAAGTTAGATTTCTTCTGGATTGATGCTAAAGAGTGGGAACCAGCAACAAGCTAATGTGGAAATTCAGCCATATTCTCTGAATGATTGAGCTGATAACTTGGAAAATGAAGAAACATTAATAGAGAATCAAAGAGTCCAATACATGAGATCAACTTTAATTATTTTGCATATCCTTATGGAGTCTAAGACATATTTTCACCTCATAGCAGAACATAGGAATGTGTCATGATTTTCTAAAATCCCTACTTGCATAAGTTAAACCAAAAATTGAGTGCTACTAGCTGTAAACTAGCTGCAAGATAAGAGATAGAACTTATAATATGTTCAGTTCAAGGATGTGAAAATGAAGCTTTAACATATATTTAATAATCACTCAAGGTAGTATCAGAAAGAAAAACAGCCCAATTTTGATGACAAAAGAAATACTGAGCCAATAATGCCATTAAAACTGTAGAGCCAATTAGCAGAAAAGAAATAGTAACACCAACCTGTTGCGAGGAGGAATTCATGGGGATGAAAGTCTATGCATTGTATCTGTCCCTCATGACATTTAAATTCATGCAGGAGCTTTCCAGCAGTGAGATCCCACAACTGTTAAATATCACATAATACTTGTCAGAGAAGAGAAAAAGAATGATTTAGTCCACTATTTACATATTACCTGACAATTAACATGTGTTAAGTTCCATGAAGATAGAATTAAGTCTTGTTCGTAACTTAAAATAAAGAGAACAGCTATAACCTTCACAGTGTTGTCCTCTCCACCAGAAACAACCCAACGTCCATCAGGGGTAAACCTGATGTTATTGACACCTCGTGTGTGGCCTTTATATGTGTGAATGCAGCCTTTCTTCCTGATATCCCATATTTTTAAATTTGTGTCGAGAGAGCCAGATGCAAAGAACTCTCCAAAAGGATGGAAGTCGATAGATATACAATTGGATCTGTGACCAGTAAGGGTGCGAACAACTACATATTGCAAAGCAAGAAATAAAAACATGTACATGTAGTGGGGAAGAAACCAATCAAAACATGTAGTGGGGGCAGAAGAAAGGAAAACTTATCATACTCTTAGCCTCTTCTAAATCCCAAAGCTTAATTGTACCACTTGCGGCACCTGCAGCAACGAAGACCTCGGAAGAATCAAAGCTGACGGAATCAATGCCACTGGTGTGACCAGACAAGCTCTGCAAGGATGAGAGGAGTATATTAATATACAAGCAAAAAGGAAAATGCGGAGGTTGTGAGCAAGAGGCATTACCAGTAAGGCATTGGGTTTGCCAATGGCCCACAGATTAACCTTGTGATCTTCTCCGCCAGTAACAAGAACCCTGGAAGTTTTCCGGCCAATCTTAAGGCAATTGACGGCGGAAGTATGGGCAACGAATTCCTCTGATGCAACATCAGGTCAAGGCTAATACTAACTCAATCAATCATCGCCCTAACTCAAACTACATCATAACCAAATAATTACATACAACAACAACAACCGAGGATAGGATACGTAATTTGTAAGCGCGCTTAGTAGTCATGAATGAATGAAGCAGAAACCCTAGCAAATTCCTGGCCGAATTCTCTGGCTCTCTTCTCCAGACATTCAAATAAAGTCTTGCCCCGGTTATGCTCCTAGCCGCTCTCCCCTTGCTCACTCCAGATCTCTAGAATCGAAAAGATTTTCAAAATGTAATTGAAAATATTGGAGGAAACAGAATAGATCAGAGACGAAAGCTGCTGAATGACAATGAAAGCTTACATTGGTAGGATGGAAATGCTTCTTGCTTTCAAATTCTCTTTCTTCTTCTTCTTCTTCTTCTTCTTCTTCGCTCAAAGCAACTCTCTTTCTTTCTACTTCCTGGTTACTCTGCGTCTGTGTTCATCTTTCTTTTTTGTTTCTTTTGTTGTAACGTAAAAATTGGAAATGCGGGGAAAACAGTAGCGTAATAGAGTATTCTTACAACATAATTAAAGTCGGAGGGAAGAAAGTTACTGTCGCAGTAAATTCAGTTTCTGATTTCATTTCCCAGTCTTGGCAAAATGATGCAGATGGCCCATCAGTCCGCCATCACACACCGTATCGTGTTGGTTGCTCGATCAAAATCAAAGACAGCCCGTTTTCACTATTTTTGGATTTTTTTTCTTTTTGTAACAAAAAGCTGACGTGGTCGTTCTCTAGTATTGACTAATGAAATGTTGAGAGCTCATCGACTAGCTACCATCGAAGAGGGTCGAACCAGCTACAATTTGAAGAGAGTTCATGCTAGCTAGTAATATATATATATGGTCGAACCAGCTACAATTTGAAGAGAGTTCATGCTAGCTAGCAATATATATATATATATATATATATATATATGTGCTAGCTAGCAATATATATATGTGCTAGCTAGCAATATATATATATATATGCTAGCTAGCATCGAAGAGGGTCGAACCAGCTACAATTTGGAGAGAGACCATGCTAGCTAGCAATATATATATATATATATGCTAGCTAGCAATATATATATATATATATATATATATATATGCTAGCTAGCAATATATATATATGCTAGCTAGCAATATATATATATATATATGGTGAGTAATTCAAAATCCAAGTCAAAATCACTCATGACTTTTCTCTAAATACATTGGATTTAAAACATTCCCAGACATCCGAAACCGGTTCCCTGACTTTACTTTAAATCATTAAAATCCAAGAGCCAGGTTTCTCCATTTTAAAATATAATCCCTCTCCATAACCCAAAATGGTGATAACAATTTAAAATCATATTCCGATAAAAAATTATTTAAAACCCACGAGAAAGGTAGGAACCTCTCTCCCGACTCACTTACTTTAAAAAAAATTAAATTCTCAAATTCTCCCAAAATCACAATAAAAACTCAAGATGAAGGAAATTTTCATAATTAAAAGAGAAACTTAATAAAAACATGTTGTATGTAATATATTTAAAATAAAAGTCCAGTCACAAAGATATGACTAAGTCTGCTGGCTACCCGAAGATTGCTCAGCTCGAGCTCCCCCACGTTATGTTCAAAATATACAATTAAAGTCTCAACTCCACAATTAAAGTAAAGGACATCAAAATTAAATATCCGCCTTAATGTTCACCCTTAACCACCTCTAGAAAAACTTGGGGAGTCGGTCTCAACTCCACCGCTAGCATAAAAACGCTTAACAATACTCTCACGCCTAGCCGATAATTTTCAATGGCCGGTTACCATTTATTTATCTATTTATTAATTCCAATTCTTCGAAAAAACAAAACGTAACCAATGAATCTCCAAAAAATATAAACTGCCCTTCAATGGCCTTCTCTTAATTTTTACAATTTAATGGGTAAGAAAAACTGTCCAAAAGGTGGCAGCTCTGCCGCCGTCGGCAGGAAAATCCAACCAAGCTTTAACCACAACCAATCAACACCGAATTTGCATAGTTTGTTCCTCTCATCATTTCGAACAACTTTCTAGTTCAACTCGAAAGCCAATTCCTAGCCTGACTTGGTCAATCGAACAAAAATGTAAAAACCTGAAATTTTTAAACTTCAAATCTTTGATTCTCCATCCACACTTCAAATCAAACCACCAAACTTTAGGGGTGAGTAGTACTCTTAAAACCCATCATATCCATATATAGAACTCCCTAATTGGTGGCTTGAGGATGGAGAATTCAGATCTAGAACTCCTACTGTACACTCGACACTCAACTTGAAATTTCTCTCAAACCAATGCGAGATATGTCGAAAAACTTATCTAGAAATGAAGTAGACTCGGAGACCGTCCTTTTAGGACCAGTGCGGCGGCTTGAGGTGGCTCAACGGCGGCGAGGTGGCGGTTGGAAGGAGAGACAGCGGCTGGAGTTGTGAGAGAGGGGAGAGAAAGAGTTAGGTAGATTTATGATTTTTATCTTCTATTTCCGGTAAATTTCCATTTTTATAGACTTTTCCAAAATAGTAACTTTCCGTTTTTAGACCATAACTTCCTTATACGAACTTCGATTAAGACTCATAGCATGTCTACGGATTCGTATTAACGTCATCTACAACTTTCATGAAAGAAGTTTCTCGAAATAACAATCCTAGAAAAAAGTCAACTTTATGACCTTCTATGGTAAAACGGTTGCTTCAAACGGTTAAAGATTAAAGTAAACTAAAAGTAACGGCCGTAAATATGTTTTAGGATCGGGATGTGACATGGTATGTCAAGAGAATGATGTATTCATCTTAACTTAGCTTCTAACATGGAACCTAGAGTGAAATTCTCGTACAACTCTCACATAGAAGTTATTAAGATCAAAAAGATTATGAATAAAACTAGGCAATTTCGGTACTGATATCGCCCTAATGTACATAGATGGCAATCCATACGAATGAGGCTCAAGTCACTCATGTGCTACTCTAGATAATATGCTTGACATGATGATCAAAACACAAAATCATAGCAATAAAACCCTAGCATATTTACTACGTTTGCAACCATAATAAATTAAAGGGATAAATACTGGTACATCCTTATAGTTTACATTCAAAAACAGTTTTGTCTCCAAGTTTTATTTAAAACAGTTTTGTCCTTAAAGTTTTAACAGCAAAACAGTTTTGTCCTTTTTAACTATTTTGAAAGAATATTCTGATAGTAAAAGAATATTCTATTAAGAAAAGTTTAAAGTATGTTTGTGGTGTTTTCTTTTAAAATTAACGGAGCATGGTGGGCCTAAGTTTATGAATTTATTTATCTAGCATACTGTAAATATAAAACTTATCCTCTTACTTGAAGGTAAACAACTATTTTTCATTATCAATAGCAAACTTAATAGCTACACGACTTGATTTATTAGCTTATGCTAAGATTTCTTACAAAGAACTGTAAGACGAAAAAAGAAACCTAAGAAGATTAAAAAAGTATAGAGATAATCTTCCTAGAAAAACTGAAAATTACTAGGATATTATCCTTAAAGTTCAGTACAGAATCAAACGTACTGAAGAACATATTGAAGTTCTACAGGAAGTGTTTGACTACGATCAGAGTCCTCTGAACGTTCTGAGCCTCGGTTAGATCCGCCATAGCTGGTATCAGAGCCTGCTTGGCTCAAAAGCAGGTTATCAAGGCTTATGTCACAAAGTTGGCTTTTCTTGAATAACAAAAGAGAATTCAAACTCAAAAATTACCAGTTATTCTTTATTATAAAAGGTACTGATAAGTGGCAAAAGTGCTTTCATTCAAGACATATTTAGGAAGATCAATACTCGATAGAGTACATCTGTAGAGTATTAAACATACTTTACGACGATCTTGTCTACTTCCAAAGAGAAATTGGGGTTGAAGAGCCTGATCCTTCCAGACCAAGCCTAATTGAATACCTAAATCATCTATCTAGGAACATGACCTCAGACAAGGTTGCAATACAACTTGAGAGATTTCATCTCAAGTTCAAGCAATTTGAAGAGATAAGTTCTACACTTGGAAAGATTGAAGCCAAGCTTGATTATCTCAAAGAAAAACAATATCTATTGGATATTGAAAATAAGCTAGTTCGCACTGAGCATCTCGCCGACAACATTCGTCAGCAAGCAATTGAGATAAAATATTCTCAAGAATCGCTGAAAAAAACTTTTAGAAATTCTGATCACCCGATTAGGATGAATCACAGAGTTGAACTAAAAGTAAAACATGAAGATGATAAAGCTCTAAGCTTTTTCCTTCCTATAGAAACAGTGTATGATAATGTCAAGACAATAATTCATCAGCAGAATTACAAGATCGCTTATATCCAAGAGATGAGTATTGATCGCGAAACCAATTCCAGGAGTTAAACAGCAGGATAACAAAACTGCAAACAAGCATAGAAAAAAATGAAGATACAAGAAGGAGAAGGGATCAATGAAAAACAACTAGTTCAAAACGTAGCTAGTAAAATAATCATACACCCTTTACCAAAAAGAGAAAGTGAGTTTAAGTTTAGTGAACCTAAACTCCTTACATGGTCATCGTCCAAATCTGCATCTTCAACCAGAAGAGATGTAAAAATGCTGAGTAGAATACCAAGTAAAAGAAATACTATGCCTGTACAGCTAATCAACGCTCAAGAATTTGAGTATAATGAAATTGAATCTAGCATGCGAGAAGCATCGGTTCCCTAATTCAAACTCAATGAGATCTACAGGAGATGATCTTTCCTCATAGATTCTCACAGATTCAACTGACAGTTCTTGTCACAGGAGGAGAAACCGACATCAGGTTAATCACTCCAAAAGAAGTAAGTGAACCATCTCAGAAGAAATACTCCTACATGCATATTGGAGCAGTTCAAGTAGGAATAAAGCTTTTAGCCAGAGATGGTATAAACTGTTCTGTTCTTTGTGTCTTACAAGATGATAGAATAACAGACTTTAAGAAAAGTTTGTTAGGAACAGTAGAAGCTTCTTTGTGCAACCAAGTTGCATATTTCAATGTTTTTTCCAAACTTCACCACACATCTCAGAGATGCAGCAAACTGTCTAATATTGCGAATCAAGACAGATGAAATTTCCATGAAGAAATGAATGATGGAGCTTGCGATAGATTATCGTATCTTTTATAAGCTGATGAGCTCGAATGTAACCCCAAACACCAGATTTCTCAATAGTCCCAGGATTACGACATCAATCCTCACCAATCCAAGAAATCATACTGAACAAAAGCATATTACAAAATGACATGAAGTAACATTCCCAATAGAATGGAATCTGACACCTCTAGCTAGACAGTTAGAAAATACCAATGCTTCTATATATGAAGATATGGGAGGAAAAATAAGTTTACAATTTCATAGACATTCATTTGCTAGCTATGAGGAAGCTAGTACCTCTAGAACCAAGCCAACTTCTTGTCTTAAAGAATCTTTTGAGAAAGAAAATGCTAAAAGACCTATGATGATGCTAAAGTCAGAAAATCTGAAGAGCTTGTATGAACAAGCAGAAATTTGTGAATCTACAGAAGAGCTTAAAAAGATCATGAAAATGATTTCCCAGGTTCAACTGAGAAAGAAAAAAAAGGAAGATTCTTCCTTATCAAGCAGCTAAAGAAGAACCAGACGAATCCTCATCGATGGAAACTGAAAATATTCCCTAAGGAAGCACTGTACTTCAGAACATCACGAACTACCCCACTAAGATCATTCGAGAAAATAAGATTAAACTTCCTAGGGAAACTAGGAGAACAAAGTTCTCAGAAGTATATCCCTACAGAACCCAAATGGGGACAGCCAATATCTGAAAGAGGGGTTTATCTTGATCTCAATTGGGTAGGAGACAAGAGAAAGACAATAGACAACTAGGTAGCTAGCTTAAGGCTAACTCAGGCTTTGGTGTTGTCTAAATATGTCTACAAGGAAGCTTATGCATATTATGAGTCCACCTTAACTGGCATAGCCCAGAAGTGGTATCTGTTTTTCAAACGAAGCTCTCAATGGCATGACTGGGTAACCAAATTGGCTCAAACCAATAATCCTATAGATTTCGCATGTCCCATCTATGCACAAGTTTGTTGAGACATTACGGGGCATAGTGAGCAGTCTAAAGAAAGAGCTAAGACAAATATTCAAAAATTGAGCATTTGCAACATGAGATACTTTGAAGAGTACACTAATGAGTTACAAAATTACTACTATACCATTAGAGACCTAGATAATGAAGATCTGTAACACCTCGTACCTAAAAGTCACTTTTTTACAGGGGTCTAGAAGTTACCAAGAGCTTGTAATTGTGACCGGAAATTTAATAAGTTTTTGCTCAAGTTTATTTTTGAGTTTTTCTTGAATTAAAGAAAATATATTTAAATCTGAGAAGTCATAATACGTGTTGAGACGAGCTCACCGGTATGTCTGGATTAATTTTCGGAACATCGAGCTATTTATTACAAATTTTCAAAATTTATGGTAATTCTTAATTACTATTTAGATAATTTTTAATTACCATTTTGATAAATCATATTTACCCTATTTAAATCTAGGTCGTTGAAACGATTAAGAATTTGATCACAGTCATTGATTTAAAGTATAAAAAGGAAGAGAGGGGTTGACTTTGGTCAAAAAAACCCCAAACTCAGTCAACCCGGGTCTCTCTCTCTGTTGAAGCCAGCGTCGCCCTCTGCCTTATCTGACCGACAACTCAGTTGGTTGACCACCGTGCACATCAAACTCGGCTCTAAAATGTTCGCTTCCTCCTCCCATAAATAACTCAGTCAACAAATCGCGCATTTGTCCAACCTTGGAGGAGATTGAAATCGATGAACACCACTGTGTTCATCGGATTCACGCAAGTTTGGGCTGCGACAGAGTCCGACGAGTCCAGAGGTAGTTGGCTGGAGCTGAGTTGCATTTTGATGGAGTTTAGGTGGACCTTGGAGCTACTGTCGTTGATCCAAAATGAGACAGAGGATTGGTATACCTCCACTTCGTCATCTGTTGTTATCAAAGGTAAGGGAGCGCTTTCTGAGTTGTTGTGATGGTAATATAAGTTTTGAGTTGTGATTAATTGGACTTTAGGTAAGTTATATAGATGAATTTGGATTCTGGAGGCAGCAGGGGGGCTCGTCTGCAGCCGATGTGGTGTTGTTGAGGCCTTGGTAGAGCTCTGTAGTAGACTAGAAGTGTTTTGGAGATATGTTTGCTATTTTCTCTGGCTATGACGAGCTACTGGGTTCGAATTCCAAGCAAATCAAAGGTGAGTGTCCATTGTGGAGCTTTTGTATTGTTGTTGTGTTTATGTTTTGGAATCGAGATTAAATTTCAATTGTTCATGCATGTTTGTCGATAACTTGGTGAATGGAGAAAATAGGAAAGCTATGGCCATTTTCCTGCAAAATTGCCAGAATCCGACAGAATATTCCGGCGAATTATCGGAATCTAGCGAAGCAACAGTTTTTTCGGCCATGAGCCGAAGAGGTAGAATTCAATTACCCCGATAAGCTTATAGTCGTAACGTTGTCGTTTGTTACTTAGTCGGGTTAACTACAAAAAGTCGTAAATTGGGAAGTTTCCATTGTGGGAAACTTTTCCTTTTAGGAAGGTTTCTATTTATGGAAAGTTGACCAGTAAAAAGGAAAGTAAATCTTGATTAACCGGTTAAATTAAATTAATCAGATATTTAAATAGAATTGGTCAAAGTGGCAACTCCTGGTGTACTCGAGAATCCTGGTCAAATTAAGAAAAAGACCGACTCGAGAAATATTAGTTGACACTATTGGAAAAGTAATAATTGAGTTCGGTAATTTGCAATTTATCAAAGAGTTTTATAGTTATGTCAACTCAAGTTAGAATAGGAGATAACCTAACACCAAATGAAATAATAAGGAAAGTCGATTTGTTAAGGTTTTGTAATCGGAAACTAAATTTCGAGTCGTTAATCAGAAGCAAACATATTGGTTGAAGGGTTGATAAAAACGAAGGATTTTGGTCAACCCCTGGTCAAATAGGATTTCCTAGTCAAACTAGGAAAAGATTAAGTTAACGATAGAAAGACTAATATATTAGATTAATTTTACAGCCAATGGTCGAACGTGGGATTGGACTCGACCATGTGGATATTTTGTGATGGCACTCGAGGAGTATTTCGAGCATTGAGGAGACCGCATTAATTACTGTGAGTGGACTTTTTCAAGTTTGCTTTGGACAACCTAATAATCACACAAATAAATAAATTATCTAAAAATAACACAAAATAAAAAAGAAAATTATAGGGTTAAACAATAATAACGTAGCATAAAAATGCTCCTACCAACTAATACCCCTGGTCTTCAGTGTATTATAAAGATGTTTATGTATGTTTTCGAGAGTCCATGTTACATTTCCTGAGTTTTTGGTTTCTTAAGATAGTAATTCACTCTCGTGTCCGGTGTATTTACTAAGACGTTTTCGCACGTTTATGTCTCGTTTCTGAGGGTCCACGTTGTGTTTCATGTGTGTCTTGATTCGTAGGATAATAATACCCCTCGTATCCAGTGTATTTAAGGAGACGTTACCACACACTTCCGTCTCGTTTTTTAAGGTCTGCGTTGCATTTTATGCGTTTCTAAGACCAGAATTTTTAGACACTAATACTCCTTGGTCTTCAGTGCATTTATAGGGATGTTTCTGTATTTTTCGTCTCGTTTCCTAGGGTCCACATTACGTTTCTTGCATTTTTGGTTTCTTAAGACAGTAATTCTCTGTCGTATCCAGTATATTTACTTAGATGTTTTGATCCGCACGTTTTTGTCTTGTTTCCAAGGGTCTGCATTGCTTTCCCTACGTTTCTAAGACAGGACTCTTTAGACACTAATACCCCCTAGTCTTCACTGTATTTATATGGATTTTTCCTCATCTTTCTGTCTCGTTTCCGAGGGTCCACGTTATGTTTCCTGTGTTTCTAGATTTGTTGGACTGTAATACCCCTCATATCCAATGTATTTACAGAGACGTTACCACACTTTTCTGTCTCATTTTCGAGGGTCTGCGTTGCATTTCCTGCGTTTATGAGACCGGATTCTTTGGACACTAATATGTTGATCTCATAAGCGTAAATACAATTCATGTGTGCAATAATTTGATCAAACTCAAGCTTTATTAGTAATAAACCAACTTGGAAGGCTGAGAAAAACCAATGAGAATCAAATCTGCTAAAGGTTATGGATCAAGATGTCACAAGGTATCATCGACAATATGTAGTCAACAAGTGGTAATCAGTCTTCTTGACTAGTAACTTTTTCACAGGTCGTTGTAACGTATTTTTTTTTGAACGCGAAATATGTATAATCTCAGCGTCTTTGATTATGGGCATTGAGTATGTCAAAAACTCATATGAGCAGAATATGTTGCTTTTGCATACAAAACCAAACTGTTATAAGACTCGAGAGAGGTCACAAACAATGCTTTTTTATGATTTGTCATTTTCGAGGATTGGTGATCCAAGCTACTCAATTGAGGACCCTGCAAATTCAAGATTCAAGGATTTATTGTCAATGATCAAAATTAAGAGATCCGAGCTACAATATACCAAATGTTAAAGATCGAGACCTTGAATGTACAAACGATGTTTTATGGTTGATTTTTCAATTTCTCAAGGACCAAAATAAAGGGGTATGAGCTATCCTGTACGAGGACCCTGCGAATATATGATTCGGTGATTTGTGTTAACCTGCAAATAACATCGATGGAAGAATAAAATGGGGTAGGAGAAGAGGGATGAGATTTTATCCTCCTGAGTTATTTGAACTTTAAAATTACGGAATTGTAATATAAAACTTACTTGCTAGTCTGTCAAATAGACTGCATTTAATATGAATAGTTTCTTTTGCAAATTTCATTCTCAATTCCACACGTGTGCGGCAAAGTTGCTCACGCAATTCCATTTCAATTTGTTGCGTGGTAATAATGTTAAAAATGAAGCTTATGATTAGTAATATTCATCATAAATAAACAGTAAAAGTAATTAAAGAACTACAATGGTATATAACTTGTTTTACTCATATGGTACAACTTTTTTTACATGGAGGAACAAATTTACCAGTTTGTCCCTCATACCTTTTTAGTTTGTTTCCATATCCGGAAAACATGAAAACTGGTCGGATCCTCAAATACGGGTCCGTGCAGACTGACGTGGCCGGGATGAGCAGTGTCGCCGCTGGGGTTCACCAGTGCCAGGCAGAGACGTCGGTGGGGCTCCGAGATGGGCAATTAGCTCAAAAGCTAGTTAGTGGTGTTGTCGGGTCAGAGAAGAGAACGCCAATCTTTTTCATGCTCTAGATTGCGAGTGTGCGCAGAGCTGTTGGGTAGATACAGGAGAGCACACTGACGAGTTTGGTGTAGCGTAGAAGCGTGACTAGGCTAGTGTTAGGGAACAGACTATTAGTATCCTAGTCCTGTTAGGAAATGTCTTAATTATTATCCTTTTACCGTGTTATTTACATTTGTTATTGTTGTCGCTAAACACTGCGTTTTGAGCAGTAGTTTTGGTGAGTTGTTTTGTCCAGTGTAGTATTGAAAAGTGTCACTCATGACAATGTCATTCTATATCTAGACCAACTGCTACCAAGAGAGACACTAGAGAATATACAAACCTTTTATTTTTCTTCATTTTCTTTCGATTCCTTTTTGTTCTTCAATTTCTTCTCTAAATCCAGAAGTTAGGGCCAGAACCCTAAAAATTGGTTTAGAGAATGTGAATGCTAGGATTTACATTGATCAGCGATGCTTGTATTTCCAGAAGCCACAATTGGTTATTCCTCGTGTTACTGAAAATTATGGAGCATCAAGGGATCCACCAGTAAAGCTGGCATATATGTGCACAGTTCATTCATTTCCACATAACATTGGCTTCTTGACATGGGCTCGATATGAGTTTTGTGGATCTACTTGAAAAGGTTCCAGCCGAAGTAAATGCCTACCTGACAAATCGTGTTGTGGACACTACCACAATGAAGAATGCTGATGCTAGTAAGGAGTTTGATGACGGTGTTGTTAAAGTTGCTCTGGTCTCCACTGTACTACTTGCTAACAACAATGATTTATGTCTCATCACATATGCAATGACGATAAATGGATCAGAAGCTATTAAAATGACTATCATCACTGGTAGTTTATCTATTTTGATGCTTACCATGGATAAGTCAGCTGATATTGTGGAGTCAACTACACGATTTCTTTACCTCTACAAGTGTAAGAGCACTGATGGTGTACTTATTGATGAGTATCTTCCACACAGTTGTTGGAGGTACACAAATTGTCTAGAATTGCATTTCTTACATACATTGGTAAACTTCAGGAATTTCTTGTAGCAACTTTCTCTTGGATAAGTTGGAAAGAGAGGGGAATTTGATTATAATACTTGCATCATTCCACTATTGCAAGTATCTCGGCATAGGTGATGATCAATTGAATGCAATTATATACGTACATGATCTCACTTGTTAATGACCATGGTTCTTGAAGCATTTGAACAATATCAGTATTATGGTAGTGATGGTGATTGCATTTATGTGAGGGTTTCACTCCTGCATCACCCACCTTCTTTTGTTGGTGTCACTAATTATGAGTCCAAAAATGATGCTTGGTATTCTGAAATCAACAACAATCCGAAGTTGACAAAGTTGGTTCATTACCTTATGAAACAAGGGAAGAGTTTTATGTTGGTTACTGGTGATGATTACAGTTTTCTTGCTACTAACCAACTTGCTACTTTGGATGAACCAGCATTTTTTATAACTTTCGATATTAATATAGCTTACATGTGCTTATTTGAGTTTCAAATCTCAAAATGGTGCTTGTGATATGTTATTGATGGACTGAATAGTTATGTTGTTGTTCTCATAACGGCAAGGTTGAAGGTTTGTCAACTCCTTATGATTGTTGTTCTAGCAATGTTGCTTACATGTGAACTTGTGGATGAGCTTCTCTCTATTACGACTGATTCTGGAGATGAAACTTGTGAAGGAGCTTCTCTCTATTACGACTGATTATGGAGATGAAACTTGAGGACAAGTGTCGGTGAAGGAAGGTGGATTGTTAGGGAACCGACTATTAGTGTCCTAGTCCTGTTAGGAAAAGTCTCAGTTATTATCATTTTATCGTGTTATTTACCTTTGTTACTGTTGTAGCTAAACTCTGCGTTTTGAGCAATCTGAGCTGTAGTTTGGTGAGCTGTTTTGTCTAGTGTAGTATTGACAAGTGTCACTCATGACAATGTCATTCTATATCTAGACCAGCTACTACCAAGAGAGACATCAGAGAATATACAAAGCTTTTATTTTTCTTCATTTTCTTTCGTTTCCTTTTTGCTCTTCAATTTCTTCTCTAAATCCAGAAGTTAGGGCCAGAACCCTAACAACTAGACTTCATCGGATCGAGTCCACGTTGAGAGAATCAGAATGGGGCTGCCAGCGTGCTTGTCAGCGATGAAGCGCATGGCCGGAATGGGTGCAGATTTCAAAGCGTTGTAAAAACATGGTCACTAATGAGAAGGCTACATCGGAGTTGCAGAAGCTTGCTAGGAGAACAACAAAGTTGATGGGTGCCCAAAGCAATTTTTTGGGTGCCCTGTTCTAAATTTGGCGGTTTTATTTTCTAGATCCTAAGGTTTGTTTTTTAGTTAGCTAGTAGCTCGGGTTACAGCTCCGTGCATGATAACGTAGATAAAAAATATATGAGCAGGAAGATAGGAAGAAGAATCATCATATTCATTGATGAAAGACTCTTTAAATTTGGTGTATTACAGAGTAACAATACGGTAAAAGGAATGAATACATAATTCTATTTTATGTACATATCCTAACGACATTAGCTGAAGAGAATATCATAAAACAAGAGAATCTCATAAAACAAGAGAATATATAAAGATATGTAATGGTATTTTTTGACTTGAATTAGAGCAACCTCGCCAAATTCAAATTTTCGCTCTTTCAGCGAGCGTGAAACACGGAATCCAGAAAAATCAGACCTCCAGCAGACTCGCTATAGTTTGCCAAAATGATTTTCGCTATTACGCTCTCTAGATTCGCTAACTCCTCCAACACGTAGATTCTTCAAATTCGAACGGCTAGGTAATTTTCTTCCTCTTCTCTTGTCATTCTGTAATTTGTCTCTGTGGTGTTTGTCGATTTCAGATGTTGTGGGTTTCCTTGAATACAGATTTGTGGGATTTTCATTGACCCTAAAGGAGATCTGGGTCTATTCTTAAATTTTGATTGGTAATCATGAAATTTTTTTGATTAATCATATATATATATATATATATATATATATATAGAATCACTACCATGCAATTTCTTAAACTGGAGTAGATTGGTGAGATATCAGATACGTACTGAGTTTAAATCATTTCAATGGGATTATGCTTTTATGTCTTAAATCACTTGTTATTAGAGGCTAGTTTATATATGTATATGCTTTGGACGGATGCTGGCTCATGTATGGATTATGTACTTGATGAATTGAAAGTGAAGGGATGTATTTGTTTTCCTACTTTGCTTTGACATGTTTTCTGAATGTTTTCTCTTTTTAATTTATCAACTTGCTTTACATGTAAATGGATTCTGCTCAATTCCCTCATGCTGCAATAGATTTATCTGATGATATTTTAAGCTATGCCAATATCCTCAATGGAAGCTCAGAGCATAATAATAATGTGTTTTCAACTTTTGGGTAGTCTGCATCTGGTAATAATATCAGTAATAGTCAGAGCCCTATTGAAACTGAAGTTGGTGTTCAGAGTGAACCCAAAACCACAAAGAGAGCTAAAAGAGCAATGAATTTCTCCACTGAATAAGACGTCCTTGTCTCTGCTTGGTTCAATACTTCCTTTGATCCAATAATGGGAAATGATCAAAAAGGTGATGCATATTGGAAAATAATTTGGGAGTATTTCTATGCTGAGAAGAACTTTGAACTAGAGTGTGATCGTAATAAGGGTTCTCTCATGAATCGTTGGTCTGGAATTCAACTTGATGTGAACAAATTCTGTGGCATTTATGCTACACTTGAAAGGACAAGAGCAAGTGGCACAACTGAACAAGATAGGGTAATGTAAATTACTAATGTGATATGTTTCAAGGTACGTTTATATATATATATATATATATATATAATAACTAACTCTATATCTTCTTTTTATGTTTGTGCAGATACCGGAAGCCAAACAAAAGTTTAGGGAGTTGAAAAGAAACTTTGCATATGAGCATTGTTGGAATCTGTTGAAGTTCCACCCAAAATGGAACTTGGAACTCTCTAGGAAGAAATCAAAGATGATTCCTGCAACTTCATCTCATGTCACTCCATCTTCTAGCCCGGATATAGTAAATTTAACTGTCACTCCATCTGATGGTGATGGTCAAGGAAATGAGGCTCCAGGCTTGGTGAGGCCTATAGAAAAAAAGGCTGCCAAGACCTTGGCAGAGAATGCAAAAGCTAAAGAGAAAGTTGGAGCAACCCAATCTGAATTAGGAGACTATTATGCTCTAAAAGTTGAACATGCTCATCAGGAGGAACATCAAGCTGAGGAAACAGGAACTTGAAATTCAAGTTCGAAAAGTGGTCAATGCAATAATGGCAATGGATACTTCTACAATGTCGGTATTGTCTTTACAAATGTCTTAGAAAAGTCCTTTTTCTTATTTCCTTGTGGAGCCTGTATTGTCTTTACAAATGTCGCCCAAGTCGGATATATACCATCTGTAACACCATGTACCTAAAAGTTACATTTTTACAGGAGGTTGTGAGTTACTGAAACCTTTTTACAACGGCCGATAATTTAATAAGTTATTGCTCGAGTTTATTTTCGAGTTTTTCTAAACTCTTCAAATTCCTTATTTAATGACTCGATGTTGTAGTACGTGTTGACACAAGTCTCTCGGTATTTTCAAAATTATTTTCGGAGCTTCTGTCTATTTTTTACGAATTTATGAAGTTTCGGGTAATTTTCAATTACCATTTTGATAAATAGTTTTTACCATTTACTTTTTATCTTTCATTAAATTTGGGCCGTCAGATCTTTCCAAGATCTAATCTCAGCCGTTCATTTTCTTTTAAAAATCGAGTCAGACTTTTGACCGAGGTCCAAAGCCCAACTCAGTCAACACTCTCCCTCGAGCTCTCTCGAGCTCCGTTTCGCCCTCCGCCGTCCTCGATGGCATCTGACCGCGTCCAACCACCCCATGCCGGCGCACCACCACCAAAACATCCATCGTCCTTCCATTGACAAAACCCCCCAAAGAAATTGCCATGATTAGTGATGCTTGGAGGAGATTGGAATCGATGAACACCACTGTGTTCATCGGATTCGGGCGAGTTTTGGGCTGCGACCGAGTCTGCAGCGAGTACGGTTCTCTCCTCCTTCCTTCTTTCTCAATTCTTTGTCCTTAACTCTTCCAATTGAGCTTGAATCAAATCCCCTCCTCTGTTTTTGATTTTAGGGTTTCGGGTTTCCAGCTCTATTGTGAGTTTTTGAGCTCCGACGAGTTCAGAGGTAGTTGGCTGGAGCTGAGTTGCGTTTGAAAGAGTCAGGCGAGGATTTGAGAGATTTTGAGGGACAAACCAGTGTTCGGTTCGGGACATTGACAAGCGGAGAACATCAGCTGTTCCTCAGCAAAGGAAGGTGTTTGTCCCTTGATTTGAAGTGGGAACCAAACTAGGAGGAGAAAGCAAAGGAGCTACGGGTTTGTGGATTTGCTCGAGTTAGTGGTAAGCTTAGTGTTTTGGCTACGGTGATTTTGTTGTGGATGTGTTTTGGATTCTAATTTGGGGTTGTTTTTGTGTTGATGTCGAAAACTTAGTGAATGGAGCTACGGCGAAGCCATGACCGTTTTCCGACAAGATTGTCGGGATTCTGCAGAATATTCCGGCAACTTGTCAAAATTCGACAAAGCAGCAGTTTTTCTGGCCGTGAGCCGAAGAGGTAGAATTCGATTTCCCCGATAAGCCTAAAAGTCATAAAGTTTCCGTGAAATCGTAAATTTAGTAATTACGAAAAATTGGACGTAAGTAGGAAGGTTCTATTTTGGAAAACATCTCATTTTAAGAAACTTCCTATTTATGAAAAGTTAATAATTTGGGTTGAAAAGGTTAAAGAAAATGTGAAAGTAAGTGAAGTATGGAAATTATAAGTTTGTTGACCACTTTAGTGGTTGAGGAAGATGATGACTTCTAATAACGAAAATGTCGAGTTGATCGTGAAAAATAATTGGATAAGTTAATTATCGACATATCGACTCATAATTAGTAAATCGATTTAAGTTGTGGATTGGGTGTCCACATAGTAATTCTACAAATTATTATTACGATATCCAACCTCAAATGAAATAGTAAGAATAGTCGATATGTTAAGGTTACTAAGTTGGAAACTATACTTCGAGTCGATAGTCGAAAATGATTCTACTTGTTAATAAGTCTTTTAGGGAGTGAGTTTGGTCAGCTCCTAGTCAAATTAGGACTTTCTAGTCAAACTAGAAAAAGATTAAGTCAACGGTAATTAAAAACTGATATGCTCGATTAATTTTACAGCCAATGGTCGAACGTGGGATTGGACTCGACCATGTGGATATTTCGAGGTAGCGCTTGAGGGGCATTCCGAGCAATGAGGAGGTTGCATTAAGTACTGTGAGTGAACTTTTATTTTACGTAAATGAATGCATGTCATATTTTGTGATTTAAATGGTTTTATGGATTTATTCAGTAAATTGTAGTTTTCGGGTTTTTGTTTATTTCGATTCCTTTGGTAAATGCGAGCACCTCAGTGGAGGGTTTTGAATTGTTTATTTCTCATGCTTTATGGATTTCGGTTCGCACATGATTTATTTTGGGTTAAATGATTTTGTCGGGAGAGACTCGTCGTACAGATGAGAATTGAACCTGATGTTTTTACTGAGATTTAAGATCGGGCATTTGCCGGTTATATTTGATATTTTGGCATTTGCCGGGATTATGATATATTTGGCCAAAGGCCTGAATTTTACTAAATTTGGCCAATGACCTGGTTTAATGTGTTATATTCGGCCTTGGTTGGGAAAAAGGGAAAAAGTTTGGATATGATATCACGGGAATATATATTTATTGATTATACGAGAGTTGTTGAATTTATTTTAGATAGCTAGCAGCAGCGCTCCTCATTCGGTGAAGTGGAAGCGCGTCACTTGTTCCGCTCCTCTCCCAACGAAGGAGATGGTAGTTTTAGCGCAAGATTGCGTCCTCACTAAGGGTGGCTGGTACGCTAGAGCTCTTAGCTCCGACCCGGACATAAGAGATGTTTTATTTATGATATGTTTTCCCCTATCAGTTGATAATTAGGCTGCAGGCCGAGATTTGTTTTCGTTTATTATTTAGCTGCAAACCTGGATTATTTTTATAAGTGGCGTAAGGCCAGCTTTTGATTTTATAAGGCATAAAGCCTGGATTATTTGTGTTTGGCTTAAGGCCAGGATTTTTTTATTTGGATTATTTTGTGCTTGCATTAAGATGATTTATTTTCGATTTATTTGTGGGAGAGAATGAAAATAAATTTTGGCTTCGAGTCATCATTTTATCGAGTTTAATTTTTGTTCACTCACTCTAACGTTTATTTTTTTATATACTTTTTCCTGAGCCCTTCGTTTTTAAATGCCCAGTTTGCAGGATAGCTGAGAGGAGGTCGTGCGTATAAGAGACGAGACATAGTCAATGTATTCCGCTAACGCTAGATTTTGATTAGGTTGTATTGGTTTAGATTGTTCTGATTACCCAGTTTTAGTTAAGCTTGAATTTTGTTGGGAGAAGCGTAGATGGGGTTTGGGAAGCATGTTGGTACCAGGTGTCTTGGTTGAACTATACTGTTTTTAGATGTGCTTAGTTGGTTTGCAAGAAGGATTGTCTATTTCAAGAGGGTTTCAGTAAGAAGTTCCCTTGAGGTGGTCTCCGCAAGATTTACTCCGGGTTAAAGGGGGTTAATCCGGGTTGGGTCTTGACAATTGGTATCAGAGCATTAGGTTATCGTTTCCTGTTACTATCTTATGTACTTTGTAGCACTTAGTGTCTATAGAGTGATGGTCCAACCGCAGCGGATCCATCGATATTTTTTAGCTTGAGACGCTTAGTGTTTATTAAGGATATGAATTAGTACTTCTCGGTTGGTTTATGGATCGAATGGTTCCATAAACATTTAAATCTTCAAGACTATGTCTCAGTACGCTGACATCTCAGAGAGTTCATGTTAGGAACAAGCTGTATACGTATTTTCTTATGAGTTTCCAAGTGATTAATTGAGATTTGGATTGGAGATATGAGTTGAAAACCCACGTTGTTCAACGTTGTTAGAGCATTTTGTGTAAATGCTCGGAGGATGAAACATTTGATTCATGCATGAGAGACTGTTGTGTTTGTCTGACTAATTGCCATCACTTTGATTATGTCAAATCTAGACTGAGCATAAGGTCTTACCGGTTGCTTTGATGATGTTCTCGTCAATTTTGCAGTTGAAGTGATTCCAACTATTCCACCTAAGCAAAGAGAAGAGAAGTAATTAATACCACAGGTGACAAGTTTTTTCAAACTTTTTGGAAAAAGATGGTTGCAGTTCCACAGTGACCATGGGTTAGGAACTTGGATATGGAAAATTCAGAATTTGGAACAAAATAAATGGTATATACCAAACCAGGGATTAGAGACCTGGGATACTCCTTTAAATAGAAAGAGATGACAGGAAAAGGTGATCAAATATACATACTTAGCAGAAGGTTAGAAAGAATTTTATTCTCCTCATATTGCATAGTAATTCGAGATTAAGGATTGACATTAACCAGAAACACTGCAAAAACTCCCAGAACATTATATGGCATGGGGGCAAAAGTAGTGAAACAAGAGAAAGAATGCAGAGATCGATGTGTTACCCCGTGGGAGGAGTCCCTAAAAGCCCATTTGCGAGCAGATTCCGTCTCTGCAGCTCGATGATATCTGCCACCATCATTCGTCTTACCAGTGAAGCGTAAGCACCCATTAACATCACCATCAACGCCGTCAGTACAATCATCCTCTTTGATACAGCAGCATCACCACCATTATTCCAACTCATGTTCATCGTCTCTAATTCTCTATAATAATGCACCACTATCTATCTCTCTCCCCTTTGTCAGAGATGGGAAGAGTCGCTCACTTATAGTGGAGCTTGATGAAAGATAACGATACCTGAAAGTCTGTAATAGAGAAGGATAAGATAGAAGAATTCAAGTTCTTTTCAAATAAAGAGAGAAGAAATCAAGTTAGATGAGGATACGAATATTGCCATACCTAGACTCTTCTTGAGTAGACTAAAGAGTTAACGACGGACTGAAAGGAGACGTTGTAGCTAAAAGGCGCATGCTTTATGCGGGAGTGCGTAAAACCGACACAATGGACACAGGCATACTATGATCGTTGAGTTTACCTTGGTTTTGGTCCATACTCCATTTTCATGTACTGATTCTTGCCTGTTGATCTGCTACTGCTATTGCTACCATCTAATCTGATCCGACCTCGCTTCAGCCACAAGCTGACTAATTGTATAATACCAACCACATGTTCACTGTAAGAATATACAGAATATTCAATCAACACCAAGCAGTAAGCCAATCGGTATTGAAGAAATAAAATCTCATTTCAGCTTGAATGTCTGACCACTCGACCATTACTATGACCTTGACCGCTATTGATACTTGTAGGGCTTCCTGAATTTTATTTTTATTTCGGGTATTATCTCATAAAGTACACACCATTAGCTCAACATACCTAGAGGTCCCCATAGCCTCTCACATTAGGGAAAGAGAAAATATACTAGATTGTTCAGTGCTTTGACAGCTAAAACCAAGAGAAACCCGAAAGCAAAGTCTTCCCCTAGGATGCAATATGTGCATCCTCAACATTACTTCACTATGCAGATCTTGATGACCGAGGCAACTCCAATACGATGAAGTGCCACCACAGCATCACCAGGCTGGCATAGTCTCCTCTTTGTTGCTGACTTTAGAGCAGCATCCAGGATCACCTCAGTGGATTCAGAATCGGTGGCCTTTGCAGATCCTTCAGCCAACAGAGGAATCAAACCCCTATATATCAGGCTATGTCTTGCTGGAGTCTCATCACTGCAGTCCCAATCAAACGAGTCCGTGGTCAAAACTGGAACAACCACTGACAGGATAGGAACAGCTGGTCTGTACTTGGCTACCAATTTTGCTGTGCTCCCCCCACGTGTCAACACAACAATGAGTTTGGCCCTGGCCTTGTTGGCTGTTCGGACAGCAGAGGATGCAAGACTCTCCAATGGGCTCATTGGAAGTGGTGTAGACTTTATCATCTCCTTGAAGATAGCCCCATAGTCAAGGGAAGATTCTGCCTCGATACATATCCGAGCCATGATCTTCACAGCGAGTTCTGGATAGGACCCAGCTGCACTCTCACCACTAAGCATGACACAATCAGTGCCATCAATAACAGCATTAGCTACATCTGTGGCTTCAGCACGCGTTGGCCGTGGAGATTTGATCATGGATTCAAGCATCTGTGTGGCTGTGACAACAGGCTTTCCCACAAGATTACACTTATATATCATCATTTTTTGTGCCAGAAAAATTTTCTCTACTGGGATTTCCATACCAAGATCTCCTCGTGCAACCATGAATGAGTCAGTCTCACGCAGTATCTCATCAAAGTTTATAACACCCTCCTGGTTTTCAACCTTCAATAAAATAAAATAAATTAGCAAACCCAAATTCACTATTTAACCACTGAAACAAACTCTGCTCTAGACAAAATAAAAATTATCTTGCCAAAAAAAGACAAGCAAAATTTTAATCTCTTTTTAAGATTGCATAAACATTGCCAAGCATTAGTACCCACGTTACACGTACAAATCTGTTACAACCTTAATGCTAGGGAAAACATATAACCTTGTGACACCATCCATAATGGAAAAAAGATATATCCATAACACACACACAACATTAGAACATAAGCTAACCAACGAGATATGTTACATGAGCACTTCAAAAGTGTTTGATGCTCTTGATTAAAATTTCTCTACACAAACAAATTTCTAGTCGTGTAAGATGTTCAGTGCTTGGGTGATAAAAAAGAAAAAACATCAGGTTTGGGTACAACATCAATTTCAGTACTAGTATATATATATATATGATAATAAAAATAATCCACCACTTTGAAGAGGTAGACTACCACTGTCAAATTAATGTATTGCAAAACTAATGCACATCTGTTCCCCTAAAGAAAAATTGGTTTTAACCATAACTTTGACTTGGAGCAATTATGAGCTTGAGGCTCATAAAATAAAATGAAAGGGAATGATGAGAAAGAAAAATGAATAAAATTGGTTGGCGTGAGATTGGGTAAGTTTTGGATTCTCACTACAGAGAACAGAGAATATTTTTAGTTTGTGGATGAACCAAAACGTTCATCATTTTTTTATCTTGTTGAATGGACAGAGATTATTTTCAGTTTGTGGATGAACCAAATCGTTCATCAATTTTTTATCTTGTTGAATGGATGTACACAAGGGGCCAAAATATCTATCTCTCAATGCTTGTGTTTTTACAAATTTAAAGTTAAGTGCTTTTTTGGCCGCTTATTTCTTATTTGATTTTAGGGAGAAGGTCACCTGGATTCCCGGCCCAACAACAAGCACATGAACTAACCTAATGTACGGACACTACAAGTTGAAAGAAAATAGCATACCTTTGACATCAACTGTATGTTCTTGGCATGGGGTCCAAGAACTTTACGGACATTAACAAGATCTGATCCCTTGCGTACAAATGAAAGAGCAATCATATCTATGTTGTTGGGAACACCCCATCCCAGAATATCTTCCCTGTCCTTCTCTGTCAGTGTGGGAAGATCCACCACAACACCAGGAAGATTGACATTTTTCCTCTCACCCAGCATTGCACTGTTCTCACAACGGCACTTCACAGTACCAGCCGCTGGATCACAGGATAAGACCGTGAGGGTTATAGTGCCATCAGCACATAAAATGGTATTTCCAGGCTTCAAATCAACGGCCAGCTTCTTGTAGCTCATGGAAATGGTCTCCTGATCTCCCTTGATGCTATAGTCAGTAGTAATGGTGATTTCCTGGCCTTCCTTAAGTTGAATCGGCTTTCCATCCTTGAGGAATCCAGTCCGAATCTCAGGTCCCTACAAAAGAACAAAGAACAAAGAAATTTCATGGCATAAAATCCTCTATTCTATTTTGAAATTTTAAGTTTGCGCAAAGGCAGGGCCTTATGAAAACAATTTGTTGATTACATAGAACACAGACCAAAGGGAGAGGCGAAAAAATGCAGCTTCTATGACCATATTTATATATTGATAAAGCTTGTAAGTTGGTATACCACATTCCACCAAAAGGTTTAGGTGACAGTCACAGTAAGCAGTAATCTTTTTGATTTCATTGTCAATAAAATCATTAAAATGAATCTATACATTATCCATGAGAAATTAAAAGTTTTAAACTCATATTAGTAGAAGATAAGTTGCTCTTGAAAAATCATAGACGGCATGAAAAGATAACGCACAAGTCAATTACTTGACATCATAAGCATGTAAATGTTCCGCAACAGATCTAGGAGTATGATAGTAAAGGCAGGAAAATCACAGAGCAGATCGAGAATGTTTGGTATATACATAACAGAAAACAAAGAAGGAAAAGGGACCTTGGTATCGAGCATGACGGCGCAGAGGATCTGAGTGTTGTGCATGGCAGTGCGGAGATTGTTGAGGGTCTCCTGGTGGTAGTCGTGAGTGCCGTGGGAGAAGTTAAAGCGAGCAACATTCATGCCCGCCCTCAGCAGCTTCTCCAGCATCTCCACCGACCGAGATGAAGGCCCCAAAGTGCACACGATCTTCGTCTTCGGTATACGCCCATCGTTCGGCAGCTCCTTCAGTATTCCCTCTATGTCTATGTTCGCCATGATTCGATTCTATTCTGTAACCACACAAAAACACAGATCCATCAATTTCAAGATCAGCCAAGCAGCGAGAGAGGGATTGGAGCAGCTCAGGACCACTCACCGCCACTTCGAGCTCGTGCTTTGCTCACCACACAGAGTCAAGTCAAGTAGAGTAGGGACAGTCCCAATTGCGTTACCATAGCCCACAGTCTGAGTATAACTAAACCGTGGGCGACTTTCAAACCACTTGACTCAACGGTGACAAGATCAAATGGTAAAAGTAAAGAAATTTACTTTATTTACTATATACTATTTTTTGAGATTACGTCATTATACCTATATATATTTGTTGAGATGACGTCAGTAGACGTTCACTGTTCTTAAGAACAGTTCTGGGTCTGGGCCTAGATCTCGTCGCTTTGTATATCCTTTTCTTGCTCTCTCTCAAGCTCTCTCTATTTCCTCTGTTTTGTTTCGTCTAAAAAAGGAGTCCAGAGACTGAGAGAGGAAGGCCAGAGAATCTACTATATACTGTTTTTTGAGATTACGTCAGCCTCTAATACGGTACGCGTCAAATTTTTCACTACCTCTCTCACCTTCCATCGCTTCGTTCTGTAAGAGAGACTAAAAGAAAGAGAGCAGAGCATAGTATTAGATGGTAATCAGAATCCTAAACATACATATACCATCTAATATATTCAATGAAGATCTATTCAAAAGGTTTCACAAACACACAGTTACACAAATAAGAACAATCTGCAGTATATAGTTGTTTGGTATGAAATTTGCAGTCCTACAAACAACCGGCTTGTATATTGTGCTAGGCGTGCCAGTACCTTTGGGTCAGGTACAACCTTGAAGTTGGATGCTGCTCGCGTCCCTCTTCTGATTTCTTCTCACATCGATTGTGACAGACGCCGATCTTCTTCCTCTGTGCTGGGTTCTCTTCTCAAACCTACAACGGAAAAGTCCCTCTAGGATTTTTCTCCACCCCTTGCGGATGGCCGAATCTTACTTAGTATGCAAGAATACTAAGCAGCAGGTATCAAGATATGCAAGATATGGACTGGTGAACGGATTCTCCATAACTGGTTGCGGGAGTAAAAATGCTCAACGGATTGAACAGGGAAGTAGTGAGATTTCAACGGATTGAAACCTGTCAGACTTAACGGATTAAGTCCCTTGTGAAGCTGACGGATCAGGCTACGGTTGCTGACGGATCATGCTTGGTTGCTCCGGAGAGGCTTGAAGACGTTCGCGTGGCGAAGTTGTTGTCTGTTTGTTGATAGATGTCGTTGTTTCTTCTTGATCATCGAGTCCTCTTATATATATGGCACCATACCGCTAGGGTTTAGGAATCCTCCTTGCACTGCAAGACAACCTCTTAAAGCCCAATCCTCTAAGCCCAATACTTTTCTGTTTGTAACTCAATCTCTTGTAGCCACGTGTTTTCTCTCTTCTGATACTCTCGCGAGCGTGTTTCCATGATACACAGCCTCTTCCGCAAGCGCGTCTCCTCCTGCGAGCAAACTATCTCCCCTCGCGAGCGTGTTTCGTTAGTGCCCTCCTCGCGAGCGCATTTGACTTTCTGAGCATTCTTTGACCTTCCTGACCGCAGGTATCGGTCCACTTGTGCTTTCATAAATGGGCTTTCGTCATTTACTTTTGGATCTAACATTGCCCCCCAGTTTTATTGGGTGCACAAAAAGCAAAACCTCAAATAGGTTGAGCGTTGAGCAACACGAATGAAACTGAAAAGATCCCCAGTGCTGCTATAGGTCAGGCGAACGAACCCTAAGGCCCCAAACTCTGCCCCCCCCCCGCCTGGGAAACAGTCTGTTCTGTATTCTGTGGAGGCAAAGGATCTTCATATGCCCAGACACTTGAAAAATAATTCTTTAGATGCCTTTCATTAATAGGGTTATTATGGACTTCTCCATCCAAGTCTCGCAAATAGTAAGCACCTTTACCCACAATCTGATCAATCACAAAAGGCCCTTGCCACGGGGGAGACCACTTACCCCTGCCGCGAACATGCTCGCCAAAGGGAAGCACTGCTTTCCAAACCAAGTCGCCAACGCCAAAACTCCTGCCACCTGTCCTGGCATCATACGCGCGAGCAACCCGTTGCTTTTCCACCATAATAAGATCTAGGGCTTCCATTCGTATGGTGTCCAACTGTTCATGCTCTTGATACATGGCCTGGACATAATCTTCCCCTACTAACTGATGTTGTTCTCGAACCCTTAAGGAATTGACACTTATCTCCATGGGAAGAACTGCATCATGCCCAAACATCAAGGCATAGGGGGTAGTCCCTGTAGGTGACCGCTTAGATGTCCGATACGCCCACAGGGTATGATCAAGCTCATTGTGCCAATCTCTAGGATTATCGATCAACATCTTTCGTAAGATATTGATTATCACTTTGTTGCTAGCCTCAGCCTGGCCATTTGTCTGAGCATAATATGGTGTGGAGTGTAGAAACTTAATCCCATAGTCTGCAATGAAGTCTTCAGTTTCCTTTGCTATGAATGCTGCCCCCCTGTCTGCTACTAAACACTCTGGAATGTCATATCTACTAATGATATTGCTGAAGATGAAACCGCAAACCGTACGAGCAGATGCATCCTTCAAGGGTACAGCCTCCACCCACTTTGTGAAGTAATCTGTTGCCAACAGGATGAACTTATGCTGTTGAGTCGAAGCTGGATGAATAATCCCTATGAAATCCAACGCCCATCCTCTTGCTGGCCAAGGTTTAATAATAGGCTGCATAGGCACAACTGGAACATGCCGCACTGGTCCGTGCGCTTGACACTCCTGGCATCCTTGAGCAAACTTAATGCAATCCTTTAAGATGGAAGGCCAAAAGTAACCATATCGACGGATAAGCCACCTCATTTTCGGTTCAACCTGGTGTGAACCACAAACTCCTAAATGTACCTCCCTCATTACTCGCTTAGCTTCCTTTCCATAGATACATCTAATATCAACTCCATCCTCTCCTCTACGTAGGAGTTCGCCACCTCGTAACACATAGTTAGTGGCAAAATGTCTGACTTGCCTATTCACTAGAGCAGATGGATTATCCAAGTAATCAATGAGTGGCTGACGCCAATCTGTATCAATAGCCTCCACTGTAGCAACATACCATTCATCTGCGTCTACCCTACGAGCCATAAAGGAAGGTAACGTTCTCCTTTCGACCCTCAAGATCCGCTCACAGACTCCATCAGTTAATGTTACGCCAGTGGCGATTTGTGCCAACTCATTTGCTGCAAAGTTATGCTCCCTTGGGATGAAGTCCAAGGTTACATCACGGAGCTGTTCCAGTAGCTCTATAGCCCTTTCCCAAAACGGTACCAAGGTGAATGTTGTACACTTGTATAAGCCCTTAAGCTGGTTGATCACCAACAAAGAATCTCCAAACACATTTACCACTGTTGCCCCCATTGTGAGCAACATTTCCAAGCCAATTATTAGTGCCTCATACTCAGCCTGATTGTTGGTTCATTTCCATTCCAGTTGGAAAGAGTAAGCGTGACGAACCCCCAGAGGGCTCACAAGAGATATTCCAGCGCCAGACAAATTTTCAGTGCTGCTCCCATCAAAGTATAACTCCCAAGGTTGCATCAAAATAGCCACTACGTCTAACTCTCTGTACTGCAATTCCTGTTCCACGGGATGATGAAGCAAGAAATCTGAAACAGCCTGCCCAGTCTGCGCCTTCAAAGGTGTATATTGCAGTGAGAACTCAGACAATGCCAACACGACCTCTGAGAATAGGTCTGGTTAGCATGTATTTCACCAGGTCTGTTTGTGCCACCACTACTGTTGTGAAAGACAACATATAATGACGTAACTTGGAGCCAGCAAAATACAACGCAAGACACAACCGCTCAATGTCACTGTATCTGGTTTCTACATCGATCAGTGTCCTGCTAAGGTAATACACAGCATGCTCAACCACCTTACCATCATCTTGACGCTCATCTTGTGCTAAGAGTGAAGCAATTGATGTCTCACACGCTGAAATGTAGAGTTTCAAAGGATAACCAGGCCTTGGAGGCATCAGGTCTGGTGGTGAAGTTAAATACTGCTTTATCCTATCAAACGCCTCCTGATGACTCGCTTCCCAACGAAATTCTGTCTCTGCTCTCAACTTTAACAATGGTGTAAAGGGTTGAATCTTCCCTGCTGAGTTTGAGATAAACCTGCGCAAGAAGTTAATCTTTCTCAAAAACTGCTGCAATTCCTTCTTGTTAGTTGGAGCTGGAGCTTCCACCACCGACTTGACTTTGTCAGCTGGAATCTCAATGCCACGTTGATGAACCACAAACCCTAAAAAATCTCCTGACTGAACCCCAAACACACACTTAGCTGGGTTCATCCTGAGTTTATGTTTCCTCATCCTCATGAAGACCTTTCTCAAATCCTCTATATGGTCTGCCTTAACCTTGGACTTGACTACCACATCATCAATGTAGACCTCCAGTATATTCCCCAATATGTCATGGAAGATAAGATTCATCGCCCTTTGATACGTGGCGCCAGCATTCTTAAGCCCAAAAGGCATGACTTGATACTCAAACACTCCTGTAAAGCCTGGACACCTAAAAGCTGTCTTTGCTTGTCTTCTTCCTCCACAGGGATCTGGTGATACCCTGCGGTTCCATCCATGAATGATAACAGCTCATGCCCAGCTACTGCATCAACCAACATGTCTGCCATTGGCATAGGATACACGTCCTTGGGTGTGGCTGTGTTCAAGTTTCTGTAGTCCACACACACCCTCATCTTACCATTCTTCTTTCTGACTGACACTATGTTGGACAACCATTTGGTATACTTTGCAGGTCGTATGATTCCAGATTTGAGCATCTTTTCTACCTCTTCTTTCACTGAAGCTGTTGTGTCGGCATGCATTCGCCTAGGTTCCTGCCTGACTGGCCTATAACCGTCCATAATTAGCAGTTTATGACAAACCAACTCTGGTGCCAGTCCAGGCATGTCTTCGTACTTCTCCGCGAAACAATCCTTGTATTCGTGTAGCAGCTCAATGAGCCTTTGCTTTTGTTCAGGCTCCAGGTAAGCACTTATCCCAAACTCCATTGGTTCCTCAAGGGTCCCTAGGTTGACTTTTTCTACTGGATCCTTAACCTTAGATGGAGTATCATCCAAGGCAGCCGGCGCTGGTTGGATAATCTCCTCCTCCTCCTCCTCCTCTTCATCATACTCCAAAACATCATCCTTAACGCACTCTACTGCGGCCACATGTTGGTAAGCCTCTTGCTCCTGCGTAAAAATAGACAATCGCTGGTGTAGGGAAGCATAGGCTTCCAATTCCTCCTTGCTGAGTTGTGGCTTCATTGATTGTTTTGGGGTAGAACCATGGAGATTGGTCTACTAGCGTCTGCTTGGAGTTGCGCCAATCCCCATCGTGTAAGTTCAGTGGAGGTCACCCCATGTGGATGTCCCTTCTTTGTAACACCACTGACTTTCAAAAGTCTCATGTCCCCATAGTAATAACTTGCCTCAACAAAGCAAGCTGCTACTGAGAATGGTCTAGGGTCAGCCTTTAGTATCTCGGACTCGTCGGTCTCTGGGTTCCAGATAGCAAGTTCTTGATGAAGAGAAGATGGAACACAACCGGCCTGATGAAGCCAATCTCTACCCAGAATCATAGTATAGGGAGCTGTGCATTCAGCCACAAAGAAGGTCTGATACATCTCTGATGGACCAACCTTGATCTTCAATATCACCACTCCTAATGTCTGAGCTATGCTACCAGCAAAACTTTTCACCTTCATCTTGCTTTCCAGAATCTTTTCCTTAGGGATCTGGAGATAGTTCATAGTCTGCACGGTGAGCACACTTATAGCAGCTCCTGTATCCACCAATATCTTGCTAACTCTTTTGCCCATCATGTCAGCAGACACGTACAATGGTCGTAAATGCTACTTCATGGCGAAGGTAGGCTTGGAGAACAAGACATATTTCTTTTTAAGCTCAGAGTCCACGTCTACTTTGTCTTCACTTGCGGCAAGCTCTTCCCCGCGAGAAGATGATTCCACTCCATTCTCCTCCTCTGACATGTTGAGGAAAACCTCAGATGAAATTGGCTCGTCTAATGAGTACATAGAAGGTAAGACATACACCATATTGCAACAGGCTTCTTTCTTTAGGGTTGGCATTGTAGCTTCAGCTGTCACGTAAACCTGGGCAGACCCTGATTGGTTTGTACGTGACCATCTCGCCATGCTCATTCTCTACGTAAAGCATGTTGCATGGCAAATTTATGTCCATGCCCCCAGTTTCTTCCTCATCTTCCTCCATATCCACTTCTGTAACATGAAGTGCATCAATTTCTGAGTCCTCTTCTGCATGGGCAAATGCTTTAGCCATTTGCTCTACTAATGAAACCTCTGGAGAAGGTTTCTGCTGCACAACCTCAGGTATAGGTTCAGCGTCACTTGTTTTATGAGACCCTTGCTCTTGACTCTGAGTTGCTTTTGGTCTCCACTCAAACCTAGTCTTTGACACCTCCCTCTTATCTTCTTCGTTAGGACCTTCTGAGATCCTAACCCTTTTTGCTGGGGATGCCTCAGGTGTCTCATTAGAAGTGGAAGTGGATGTGTTATCCACTACCTTCTGACCTACACGAGCCCAAACTGACCCACGTGCGTGTTGACTGTTGTCAACGCCTACCCTTGACCACACAGATTTTCGCTCGCCACTATGTTCTTCTCGCGATACTCTCTTCTGTCCACTACGTTCCGTGTTAGCAGTCTTGGAATCATTTATATTGCTAACATTCCTGATAGGGCAATAAGGTCTAGCTGACAACAAATCCAACTTTCGTTTTAACTGCTCTGGAGTCTCTTTGATTTGGTCTGGCCTGACCAAACCCTTATCCAAAGCTTCCAACAGTCTCTTGGTCTTGCCATACCTCCTCTGCACATTCCTAGTCTGAGTAGGAGTAGCTTCTACCACCTTTCCTTTCTCTCTAACCATCCAAACATTGTCCTTAAGCATATTCCTAGAAGCTGGTGGTATGTAAGGTTTGGTCACGACATCTTGTGGGTTGACCATTGGCTTCTTTTCCTCCACTCTTGCCTGGCGCAAGCGAAGGTATAGGTTGGAATCCCTTTGATTAGGACTTGCTGATCTTACCACCCGTTTCGGGCTGTATGGTTGATATGCTTCAGGGGGTGTAATCACAGCACTCCTCTTCTCCTGCCGTGGCTCTTCAGCAATGCCACACTCAGTCTTGCATCTGGCACACAACACAACTGCTGATGCAACTTCTCCCGACTCTTTCTGCTTAGAAATTTCTTCATCTCTTTTTCCAGTACTCAAGTCAAGAGTCAGCTTTCTGTTGCCCCGTACCAAATCTACTACGGCAATATCTGCTACTGATGGATCATAAAAAGTGATGGACCCTTCATTGACCCACTGTTGTATTTGATCCTTGAGCTGCACACATTGAGAGGTCTTGTGAGTCCACAAGTTATGATACTTATAGTATGTTTTACCAGCTATTGCTTCTTCTGGGGGATAAACTTCTCATGGGATGGCCACCTCATTGGCTACAATCAGCTTATCCAGAATAACATGAGCCCTACTAGCATTATAGGTGTACTCCTTGAACTTTGGCTTCACTGGCAGTGGCTTTTCCTTCTTCCCATCACATGGCACTAGGTCAACCATATTGATTGTAGGAAAATGATCAATGTCCATCCAAGCTGCAGTCTTTTCCTCATTCGCGCCAAGTCTTCCCTCGTTGATCCACGTCTGGATAGCGTCCTTCAGGCGAATGCATTCTGATGTACTATGGTTCCAAAGATTGTGGAACCTACAATACTTCTTTCCTTTGAGATGCTTAGGGGTAGGGGGAGGTCCAAAATCGTTCCTAACCTTCCCCAATGCTGTCAAGTCTTCCAGAATCTCTGGTGCCTTGTGTGCATTATAGGTGTAGGATTCGTACTCCGGTTTGGCAAAAGCGGCGAACGAAATCTTCACTGGCTCCTTGGACATCTTAAGCACCTGGGACTTGATTGGCTGACTCCCTGCTAACTCCATTGCTGCCACTTCTTCCTCGTATCCCATCATGTACGGATCTGCATAAGGCATAGCTTGCGGAGCTGAGTAGTAAGGATCCATATGGGAATAGATCGCCCCTACTGTCCTATGCCTTGTTGGAGGCATTCTAGGCTTCAGCGTTCCTGGGATGAGGACCAAATTGTTCATGGAATTATTTGCATCCTCATCTAGCTCATTCAGAAAATATTGGTAGCTGCCAACCCTGTTCATCAGGTCAGCCATGCTAGAGAACACTCCATCATGATGTTTTGCTCTCTGCCTCTTCTCCAACCCTCTGATTGCAATCTTGATCAGGTCAGGCTCTGGGATTGGAGTCTTGCATTTAGCTTGCTGGACTTTGAACCTTTTGAGGAACTCTACCGATGATTCCATAGGTTGTTGATACATAGTAGTCAAAGAAGACAAATCAACCTCTGGCTCCACAGTTCCAAATGTGGTTCTAAACACGGTTTCCATCGTGTTCCAGTCAGGAACTGACCTTGGTATCAACTTGGTGTACCATGTCAGTGCTGACCCTGACAATGAAGCCCCAAACGTGCGCAGCTTGAAAACAGTATCTGCTCCATACGGTCCACACTCACCTGTGAACCTTGCAATATGGGTAGCTGCATCTTCAGACCCCTCTCCTGAGAATGGGGTGAACCTTATCTGACGATAATGCTCTGGCCATGGACTTTCAGCCACCCATTCTGGATATGGATGCGCATATGTAATGTTCACAGCAGCAACAATGGGGGTTGCCCTTATAGCTTCTTATATCATATTCTGAACTGCATCCCAATCCAGCTGAGGTCTTCTCTGAACAGGCGTAGGCGAACGACGTGGTTGCTGCCTTGGATCCCTCTGTCTCCCTCTAGCTCCTCCAGGGTTCTGGTTATTGTGCACCGCCAACTGGTCATCACCCACACGAAGTGGGCCAAATCCCTCTCGGTGCACAGTCATTCTGTCCACCTGGTGATCTAATTCTTCTAGCAACTCTTCTGCTGGAGGACGTTGATTGATAAGTTGTTCAGTTCTCATAGCATTCAAAGCCTCCATGAACATGTCCAACCTCCTGTTCAGCGCCTGCTGATTTTCGTCCATCTTAGTTGCTAAGTCCTTGTACCTCAGATCCTGTGCCTCGGCCTTTCTGTCCTGTTGTCGGGCTCGATCTCGGACCTCTTGAAAACCTTTTGTCAGATTTTCCAATGATAAGTTCAATGCTCCTACTTGCTCAGCAAGGTTTTGTGATTGATCTTCTGGAGACATGGCACCAAACTTGGTAATTGCTTGCTCTGTAGATAGCTTCCTACAATGAGCCGAATTGTGCGGCTTTGCGGTTACGTGTTCCGGTTTGGAACAAGAAGGGTATTCCTTTTGGTACTCGCCGAAGCCTGCAATCTTGACACGGTCCCACCGGGTGTGTCAGATGTTTGGTATGGAATTTGCAGTCCTTCAAACAACCGGCTTGTATATTGTGCTAGGCGTGCCAGTACCTTTGGGTCAGGTACAACCTTGAAGTTGGATGCTGCTCGCGTCCCTCTTCTGACTTCTTCTCACAGCGATCGTGACAGACGCTGATCTTCTTCCTCTGTGCTGGGTTCTCTTCTCAGACCTACAAGGGAAAAGTCCCTCTATGATTTTTCTCCACCCCTTGCGGATGCCCGAATCTTACTTAGTATGCAAGAATACTAAGCAGCAGGTATCAAGATATGCAGGATATGGACTGGTGAACGGATTCTCCAGAACTGGTTGCGGGAGTAAAACTGCTCAACGGATTGAACAGGGAAGTAGTGAGATTTCAACGGATTGAAACCTGTCAGACTTAACGGATTAAGTCCCTTGTGCAGCTGACGGATCAGGCTACGGTTGCTGACGGATCAGGCTTGGTTGCTCCAGAGAGGCTTGAAGACGTTCGCGTGGCGAAGTTGTTGTCTGTTTGTTGATAGATGTCGTTGTTTCTTCTTGATCATCGAGTCCTCTTATATATATGGCACCATACCGCTAGGGTTTAGGAATCCTCCTTGCACTGCAAGACAACCTCTTAAAGCCCAATCCTCTAAGCCCAATACTTTTCTGTTTGTAACTCAATCTCTTGTAGCCACGTCTTTTCTCTCTTCTGATACTCTCGCGAACGCTTTTCCTCCCGCGAGCGTGTTTCCATGATACACAGCCTCTTCCGCAAGCGCGTCTCCTCCTGCGAGCAAACTATCTCCCCTCGCGAGCGTGTTTCGTTAGTGCCCTCCTCGCGAGCGCATTTGACTTTCTGAGCATTCTTTGACCTTCCTGACAGCAGGTATCGGTCCACTTGTGCTTTCATAAATGGGCTTTCGTCATTTACTTTTGGATCTAACAATAGTTTTCCTAGTTTAACCAGGAACATACCTTCAATCCCCCTTCACATTAGCATTGCTCGAAGACACCATCTTGATGATAGTTGAACCTTCTCTGGTATCTGCTACAATCACCAAGGTAAGGAGAGCTCTTCTGTGCTTCAACACCAGACAATAGAATGGGACTATCTCTGTATGTAATGCGGTGGTGAACACAAGGACCTCTGCCTCTTATTTATACTGTTCTATAGAACTAATCCGGATTCATTCCCATAAAGGAATCAGATTACAACTCAATGTTAACAACTGTATAGGCCAATTCCGTCACAATACTAATTCTTTGTATTTCAGGTTAAATACTATGAACCTTCCTTGCAAACCAGCTGATATACGACTTGGTATACAAATCTGAAAATGAGTTATAGTCTAAAGCTTCTTGTTGATCAATCCATGTTCAACACTAATCGGTTATTATGTTTGAAGATAGAGTTAAATTCCAAATCAATTCTAACAATCTCTCACTTAGACCAACACTACCTGCAACTTAACCATTGAACATTTCAATACAAGAATCAACAACTTAAGTGTGCGCACATGAAGCAAAAGAAAACTCAAGTTTCATCCAGCTTTGTCAAAATGCAGCAACTACTGCATAACCAAGAACCATAGTAGATAAATCAATCTATTAGGCTAGAGGTCACATACAACAATGACTGCACTCACATGAGCTTTATGAGTGATGGAGTGAGTGATTTTGACTTGTATATCTCCCAGAGATGTCAAAACTCACAGTCCAAATTTATTGATTTCAGAATTTATAGAAATCTTGTATCAACAATGGTTTTTTGGAGAAATAAGAAAGACTTGAAAAGAACAAGGCAATCACAATATGATTGAGAGTACTTTTGCAGGGCAGACTAATCGTCTTTTCCATTGTTTTGATTTGGCTGGAGAGCTCGTGAGATTGTTGTTTTAATTGACAAATAGGAGAAATTAGATGAAGTTTGAAGGTACAATTTTCATTCAGTGATTTCCACAATGACTTCATCTGTATAACCAAGCTTATTCAGTAATCCTCATTGGTTTATTTAGCTAATTGAGTCTCAATCCTGAAACCAAACTGAGCTCTGTTTTCTATATGATATGTGAGTGTAGTTTGAACAGTAACTGATGAGGATTGGTAGAACTGAGTTGAAGGATCAAAAATGCACTACAGGTTTGTATATTTGCAATTTTTTTGTGGTTTTTTGTTGATGGCTGTTGGTGTTGAATGTGTTGATATCAAGCTGTTAATGTTAAATGAATGCATAAGTGATCTTTGGAAAACCTAATTTGAATGACAAATTACTTGAAATAGTTTTGATGCAATTACTGGATTCTTGAATATGCAAATCTGAAAGCTAAGGTGGAGGTTGAACAGGGAAGTCAAAGGCATGCACGAAGTTTATAGGTTCTGATAAATAGCATTATGCCATTTTCTTATTTACAGTCATTTTATGGGGGAAACCTCTAACTCTTAATTATGAAACAACTTCAGAATTTATGCATTCTAACCATAATCAGTTCTGATTTGATTATTAAATACAGAAATCTATTCTCAAAATTAGATCGGGGTTTTGATGTATGCTGTCAGTTGTCCAAACTAGACAATGCATTGATTCAATCCCTTTTAACTTTCTCTTACAGGAAAGTGAAAACTTCAAGTTGTGAGAAGACTTGATGGAGTGATAAAATAAACCCTTCGGGACTAATATCGAATTCAAACAATAATTCACTTGGTGTTGTTTACATAGATTTCACAATGGCCGTCTTATTGAAAATCATTTTTTAAGTACTATTTGATTGTTTTTCCATTTCTTCATGTCCTGAATTAGGGAGTTCGAGGTCCCGATTCGTGCATGCATAATTGGGACATTCTGATTGACTAATACAATTAATTTGGGAGAATTTTACATAATTACAGGTCCGATTTTGAAATTAAGAGATTCAAAAAACTTGAATAGCTGATTATATGGTGGGTGGAGATAAGATAGATAGATAATCTCACCAGTCACCACTATGAAACGACAGAGAATAACTGTACCATGAACAACCAATACAGTATAATCTGTTGGGAAGAGATTTAACTGGATAACATCAACTATCAACGGATGATATCACATAATAGGCGTTGTACCACTAAGACTTCTCAGCACCTTTAAAAAATTCAATTTGCCTAAATAGCATAGTAGAAATTGAACCCCTGATAAACAGCCATTGGCTTGCAACTATAACAACTATAATTTGCTGTATTCTCAGTTCTTTCCCTAACCATTGTGTTAATGGATAGCTCCAGCACTTTCCCTGACCATTGTCTTAACATATAGCTCCCCTGCCCTATACGAGGATCGAACCTGAAAAGATGCACAAACACATGGATTTCTTATCAATAAATTATGTTGAGAAACCAGGAAAAAAGAATAAGAAAGTGGAAGTTAAGAGTCTCTAATCAATAAACTATGTTGAAATGATCTGTAACACAACCAAGTATCAAAACCACACTCAATTTGGGGTAATGCCAAACCAGATTACTGTTTTCATCCAAGAAAGGAAACTGAATAAGACCATCATATTAAGATCTTACCAAGGGGCCACTGGCTACAAAACGAAATCCAATAGACTCCCCATATTCCTTCCAGAAATCGAACTTTTCAGGAGTGACATATTCTTTGACGGTCAAATGTAGTGGAGTTGGCTGCAGCAAATAAACAATTTCAAATCAAATGTCTTTCACAAACTATAATATGAGGTCGTTGATTCCCTCAAAATAGTGAAGTTGGTCGTGGGTGGCGAATATAAACAGCTCAAAGCTAATTACATACGGCTGAGTACTACTAACCTGTAAATACTGTCCAAGTGTCAGTATGTCCACATCTATAGCCCTTAAATCAGCCATGGCTTCTTTCAACTCATCGTCTGATTCTCCAAGGCCTAACATTATAGAAGTTTTTGTAATCATTCCCTTCTTGCTTTGTTTTGCATGGTTTAGAACAGATAAGCTCTGCTCGTACCTGCATGGCAGATGAAGTAAAAGAATCTTGAGTAGCAGTGGTGATAACTTTTCTGACAAAAAGAACCAATCCAGACAAGCAATTCATTCAATTTATCCTACTAGCCATCCAGATAGCCATGTACTTGGCCAAAACCTTTAGAAAAAATGGAGATTTTCCAGGCAGTAGAAATGCATGATATTTCATACTGTTGCCACTTTATCAGCTCACAGAGTTTTAAGGTACAACAGTGACGAATACATTTTTAGTTTCGTGAATAGAAGCGCAGATACACAGAGAGCAGTATTTGATTGGGCAACCCTGGTATGCTATACTCCACACCAAGGTTCAAAGTGAATAAAGAGTCCTTGTCCAAACAAATAAACAATTCAGGAGCAAGAATATGATTAAATCAGAATTTGGATTGCTATATACAGTGGCATTTAGACAACTAAATCACACTAATTTCTCTAATCAGAGGAGTTCATCTAATAACTGCATGAATTGCCTGGGCATGAATAGGAAACGATCTTAAACATACCAGGCATGACCTAGCAACAAGCAATCTGAAAAGATATCAGAAATGTTCTAACGATTTTGTTTGTAAGTTTATATTTCACATAAATCTAGAAAATCCAACAGCTTATTTGAGACCTCATACTATGTTCAAACAATGAGAGCAATTGATTTTGGAACCAAATTTGCTCTCATTGTTTGAACAAAGTATCAATGGTGAATGTGGTGCAAGACAAGTAAGAGAGGGAAGAGGATGCTGACCCAGCGCGTGGATCTCTGACAATTCGTTGGAGGCGTTTGACAGTCTCAATGTTGTGTGCAAAGACATCAAGGCCGGAGTGTAGCAGAGTGTGGACGGCGGTCAAGTCACCCCGAAAGTCAGAAGTTAAGCACTCAACCATGATGTCAGGCTTGAGATCCTGCAAGACAAAACAAAACATGAGTTGAAAACGGAACCACCTTGATATGAGTAATAGTACATAGAGTAATAGTACCTTGAGGGCCTTGACGGTCTGGGCAAAATGGCCGCTGCCACCATCGGGCAGGTCATCGCGATCGACGCTGGTTAAAACAATATAATCGACACCCCAGCTGGCAACAGCCATGGCGGTGTTGATGGGCTCCATGGGATCGGGAGGGGGAGGGGTCCGGCTGGTCTTGACGGCACAGAAACGGCAGCCGCGAGTGCAGGTGTCGCCGAGAACCATGATGGTGGCAGTGGAAATGCCGTCAGCACCTCCATTCCAGCACTCGCCGATGTTGGGGCACTGGGCTTCCTCGCACACGGTCTTGAGATTCAAACGGGACAAGGTCTCCTTCACTTGCTCATACTTAATGCCCTGTGCCGCCTTCTGCCTCAGCCATCCCGCCTTCTTCACATTCGGATCTCTCCCCGTGAAAGGTCCCACCACCGCCTCGCATCGTACTCCTCGAGCAGCTGGTTTTACCATTGGAATTGCTCTCGAAATCATCGTCTTAATTTCGTTTGAATGTTGGTTGTGCTTCTAAACTTGGTTTCTCAAGAAGAAGAAGAAACACAGCAGCGCAAAGCGCTCCACTTCTTTGAAATATCCGTCATTTGTTTGCTTGGTTGGTGATTGGTCGTTATGTTTGGGTTTTTTTTTGAGAGAGAGAAATAGAAATAATTTCATAAGTAGAGTTTACAGCGTATCAGAATTAGAAGGTATAAGGACGGGAGAGCCACAAACAAGATAAAACATAACGACCTGTCACCAAACCGGAGAGGTGAAAAAGGTCTTCATTTCGTCTCAAGCCTAAATTAAGTCGTTATGTTAGAAAGAAAAAAAGAAAAAAAGAAAAAAACAAGCAAGTCCTTCAAAACTGTCTCTTAAAACTGTTTTTGAGTGAGCAAGCATGATACAAATAGTGTCTAATTGTCAAGGCTCTGGAATCTGGATATGCAAACTGCTCAAGAGTTCTTTTACCAACCTCTTTAGAAATATTTGATCATACTCGGCAGATAGCTAATTCAACTACAGATCAATAGGAATCACTGGTAACCAAGAAGATCTAGTCTGAATCCGAATCATCAACCATCTTTTCTAGTGATTCCATATCCCCAGCTTCAGAGGCTGTATGCATCCGTAATCTGTCTGCATCTTCACTGCAAATAGGAGAAGGAAAAGATAATTTTGATCATTAGTATGGAGAACATTGATTCTAAAAGTTTGTGCAATCATCCAACACTGTAGTTCAGCATTTCAGTTTCCTACAATAATGAAATGAGTAAGAAATTAAGGAATAAGGGCCTACTCTGTAACACCAAATATTTCTTTGACAATTAAGGAACTATCCCTTGAACAGAACTCTGGGAGCTGCCAAATTTTTCAAAAAGATCAGAAACATATATTACGCAAATAATGCACAAGTTAGTGAAAATGTAAGAAGGCAATAAGGCACAAGTTCTATAATCTTCATGTGGGTAATACCCGCTTGACCTTTGAGGCAAGAGAAAATTGTTGCATACAATAGAGGAACCCATCTCACAATAACTTAAACTTGAGGGGTGAATCTCATTTTGCGAGAAGGGTATAAGCCAGTAGCATCAAGAAGTTCTCCAAGGCAGGACAACATTAAGTACTAGTTTGGAAACATAAATAAGAGAAGCAAGGTACTGGACATATTTTCTTATGAAGAGAATTGAGGTAGCTTTGGACAACAAAAGAAAAAGAAAAGATAAAACTGAACCGTGCAGGCAGTTGGTCAAAGTTTTTGGTGGTTTGGTCCCTTACCTCCGACAGATAGAACACCTTTCCAAAAAGGGCTTGAACGGCTAATTTTCTCTTGAAACCCCGTTCAGTATAACCTGCCATATCCATTACAACTGGGCCTGCAAGTCGCAAACTAGCCAGTCAGCAATATATGGCACAATTTGGCAATGAATGTATTTTTATGGCGTTTTATGTTATATATGTTTATCAGAAAGCTGAGGGAGCAATTACTACAATGCACTGTGGCAATAAATGTATCAAATTATAAGTAATGCCTCACTAACAATAAGAATAACCTGAACATCAACACATGACGACCATAGAATGATATATAAATAACTCATAAGAAGAAGTAGGAGTGGTAGGGGGAAACATTTCTGAACACTACTCTATCTTCTGTAATTCACAGTCAGAGGTAAAGGTGGGATACAATCACCACCTAAATGATTCTTTATTTTTATATGGAAAGGGGAGTATTGTGCAGTTTGATCATACCAGTTATGATGGTAGTAATTCAATGCCTTACCTTTGTCCCGCACAATTCTTCTAGAAATCTCATTTAGAATTTCAGCCACCTGAGAATCATCCAACAAAGAAGCTTTCCTGAGCTGAATTAAATTGGAAACCATGTCTGGGTTGAACGGTTTTTCATTCAAAGTATAACGAATGTACTTGCGCAAAACCTCCTCGGTGCCAAAACCTGTCTGGATACAAATTAGAGACAGGTTGACAAAATCATTGTCATGAAGATATGAAATGCCACAAAGGCAACTCCAATGGAATGAATGGTGTTGTATTTTTTAATTGATCACTTTCCAAGCAAGTAATGCGCAGATATTCAATTCCCCTTGGTCCAGCAATAAGATGATAATGCAAGTATGCTATAAATCGTCTGCGTAACACATGCTCACCTTTTGCACGAGTTGTTTGAAGGCATCAGGCGTGATTTGGTCAGAGCCACTCTGAAACATTTGGTCAATGGACTTACAGAGCATAGCATTTTTATTGACCTGTACGGGCAACAGTAACTTTGATAAATCATATGCAGTAAAAAAGAGTAGAGTAGGAGAAGGAGATGAGCAGACCAGCTTCTTGCGTTTATGTCGAGGGGAAGAGAACTTTTTGACGGTCTTGACAAGGGCAATGACAAAAGAGAGACCGACATAGGCGAGAGGAACAGCCAAAATCCAAGGGAGAGAGCTGGTGCCCACTCTGGGTCCAGGAATGGCCTGCGTCACAGAGCCGGTGAACTCCACCAGGTCCAACGCCTTCTCCTGAATCCACGGTAGATCCTCTTCAACGGCTTCTTCTTCTGCTTTACTGCTCTTGTTAGTCGTCGCCGGCGAAGAATTGGAATTACTCTTCGCCGCCGCCGCCGGCCTTCTAGCTCGGACTCTCACAGGTAGAGACACAAAAGCAGGAGAGACTGTTGAACGACGATTCGGGAAACCTTTGCGAGGGAGCAATTGGGAAGAACAGCAAGTGGCCAAAGCAGAAGCCATGAGCACAAAGTATTCTCTTCCTTTGCACTTGCCGCTCCCAGGGTTTATCAATCAACACCAACTGCTCTGATTTCTGCTATTGGGCCTATTTTCTACAATTGTTTTTGGGCCTCCCTCCCCATAGTAATTCTCTACTTGGGCTTTCTTTTTGGTTCGCTTGACTTGTCTTCTGATTTGGTTCATTGGTACTAGCCTTCAAACACGCGTTTCGCGCGTGCAGAAAGACTTTGTTCGCGTCTGTAAAATATTTGGTTTCTATGTCACTGCTTATAACCCTCAGTAGATAATGTATCTCAACCTTAAGACTTACTAATCATATTAATTATATATTTACTTTGAGATGCATATAATTTGAATAACAAATCGATACACGATACATGTGAATTTGTAGTTCGATCAATATTATGTAACAATTATCTGAACCTCTAATAAAAATTACACAATTTATTGAGATGACGTTAACACCAAATTTATATTAATAACCAAAATATCCAGAATTACAAGTAAGGAACACTCATCAGTTCATGTCATAAGCTGAACTGATAAACTTAATCAATAGAGAAATTAATTTTTGACCTAAACACTAAACCCACATATCAGCATTCATATGCATCGTCAAATTAATATTTTGAAAAATTGATATAAATGAGTATAAACCCTGAAAAATCAATACAATTATTAATTGATATCATAAACCCTAAACTCGTATGTCAACATTCATATGTATCGTCAAAATTAATATTTTGAAAAAGTGATATAAAAGAATATAAAATCTGAACAATCGATACAATTATTAATCGATTAAAATAAACTCAACACAGTTATTTAGTTTTAGAGCTGATTCAATTTTCTTTCTATTATTATTATTATAAATATTATTATTATGCAGATGTTATTAACAAAAGCAGGTATTTAGCAAACCAATCAACATATTATTATATAATTAATATAAATTATTTTTAAATGAGTGGTAAAACTGTAAAAAAAATATTAAAAAAAACTGAGGGCAGATCTGTCAATTAATCTATTAATGGCTTGATTGTAAAACAAAACAAAAAGAGATGCCTAAGTGTTATAGAATATATGAGAGCTGAATCTCGTTGTGTGTTATTCATCAAATGAGAGGCCCCTTATATAGGGGTTTACATCAAGCCTAGTATGGAAACGTACTATATGTGTAGTACATGTACTATGTGTAGTACAACAATACATATATGGTAAGTACTACATGTTTCCTATTACATCTAAGGCCCATGGGCTAAGCCCATCTACACGGCATAAGACCAAGTGCACACACGCACATGTCATATTTCCTACAACACTCCCCCTTGTGCCGCGCGTCGATATGCCGGATGGTGCTTACAATGTTGCCTCATTAAAACCTTGCCAAGTAACAAAAACCCTGTGGGAAAACTAAACCTTGGTCGAAGGAAAAAGAGTACAACGCACCATCCACTCCATTGAGAACTCGCCATGTGATGCTCCCCCTGATGTGTACTTCAATCGGATTTTCCTGATGAATGGTGCATTCCAACATGCTTCTCAAGAGTAGATGTGAGCCAAGACTTAAACAAGTCTGCCATGATCAACCACAAATTGGGATCAATGGTCTTAGCGGTGCATGCAATGTTACCTCGTTAAAAACCTTGTCAAGCAAAAACCCAGTGGGACAAAAAGCTGTGACTAAGGGAAAAAGAGTGTAACATGGTTGACACAAACAACCACACCCTTCACATTTGATTATGACATGTATATGCTAGACTTTCTTTCAAATCTGCATCTCCCCCTGATCTCAAGATCATTCATAGGGAGCTTCCGGATCCTTAGTGACCACGGAGCTGTTTTGACAACTTGGCATATGTATGCTCTTTCAACATGTCTCAAATGTGGCATTACTCAGTGCCAGTAGCTATGTGCACGGTGCCTAGCAGCTGTATGCACAGCGCTCGGCAGCTGGCGTGCACAGCGCTCGGCAGCTGGCGTGCACAGCGCTCAGAAGCTGGGTGCACAGTGCTCGGCAGCTGGTGCACAGCGCTCGGCAGCATGTGCACAGGTGCACGTATAGTGTCTGGCAGCAGTGCACGTGTGCACAGACAGTGCACAGGCAGCGCTCAGGCAGCGCGCACAAGCAGCGCGCACAGGCAGCGCGCACAGGCAGCGCACAGGCAGCGTGCACAGGCAGCGCGCCATATGTCCGGCAACTCGGCTACTAAAACAACCGGTGCCTAGATCATGATTCCGCTTCCGATGCATCTCGATTCATGCATGGCTAGCGATGGCATAGGCAATAACCTTTCTCTCATGCCATAGGGATTGAATATGCCAGATACTCTTAGAGTATTCAAGTGATGTCTTTTGCCATATCATTGGCTTTTGCGTGGGCGCAAAGCTACTTAGCTTTATAACGAATGAAGGTGAGGTTAAGTCTTTCTTTTGATTAAACGGATCACTCTCTCTTGGAGTAAAGACATTGACTAATCATGGGAGCATATGAAGGTTCCACTCTTCTTCAGAGGACCTAAGCCGATTGATGGAAATACATCATCAATACACAATCGATCGACTTCAATACGAGATTGTGTCTTTCCCAAGATACTTTTCATTCCAACATCGGATATCCAGCATATACTGCGATCATCCGGAATCAATACGCAATGGCATTATTCATCATATCCCATCCGAAATCAAGGAGTCATGTACTATGCGTCCAAAACACTTGGCCAACGCAAGCTCCACTTGATTTGGCTTATGAAGTCTATTTAAGATCTTCATGCATATCTCTGATCCCATAGAGACGTCACTATGATCATAATCATAGGGCTGCATGTACAGCAATTGGGGAACTACCAAACTGACAAGGTAGTGGAGTGCAATAACATCCATTACGAGAGTATATCTCATCGTTGTCGATCCCAGTGCGTGTTTGTGAGAAACCTTGCGCCATAAGGGAGTCTGAGACTCTTGTTCTCACTACGCTAACTCACAAAGATTTACTTGATAGGGTTTACACTTGCGCTGTCGGCAACACCTGCCCAAGGACCTATCCCTTTGTCCGGGTCGCATCTTCCCATTTTAGGTCAATACACTTTGTTGACATATCAACAAACGTGTGGTTCGATAAACTCATCATCCCACGTCCTCATGTACACTAGTGTAGTCATTGTAGAGATCTCTTTCTATGAATTGGATTTTGACGTTGAGGCGTCCCCCAACGATAGTCACAATTCAGACTAACATGAGACGGAGTGAGTATCACTGATCAATGGACCAGTAGTGCCAAACTCGCTTTCTCGCTCAGTGCGAGTGTATATCGAACCCAAGGGCCTCAACCTGACCTTCAGGGAGCCACAAGGCCTAGGACACCATGTTGCCACATTATGGCGCCCTCACATCACCACACAAGGTGACGGCGTCAAGACCACCTCAATATGGCCGAGCCATGGCATCAAGACCACCTCAATTCGGTCGAGCCATGTCCTCTTGGTAGGACATCATTCCTTACAGACATATGCAGCTGATCTCGTCACTATAGTTCTTTTGGGGATCATGTTGAGACTTAGTGGTGACCAACCACGACATTCACGTCGTTCCCACTTGAACCCTGGTGTTCGTATCTCCCCCTAACGGCGGGAATACAGTCTCAAAGTGACAATCCGCTGTGTAGCGGCTAAGGAGATCGTCTGTCAAGGAGCTTAAGGTGGAGAGCAATAAATTGACTCCTATCCAACCTTAGAACATATTCATCTCATGTGACACATCATCATTGGGCACTGTGGCAGTCCAATTTGGCACATTGTGGAACTCAAGGCTTGGAGATCCGTTACTATCCCGCCGAGTTCAAGGATTACAACTATGTGTCAATCCTAGCACACAGTTACAAGCTGTCGTGCATCAATGTAATGATGGTAAGTCGTGGACGAATTAATACATGTCTGCATGTCCCTCTTCAGGGATGGGTAGTGAGCCCATAAATACATAAGCAGCATGTGGTAGAACGATGGTGCAACACATGACCAGTGTGTTAGCCCTTCAACCAACACCATAAAAGCGTATACGGTGTCCATACATTGGTTGCATCGGTCTACATAATCCTTCTTTGGATTTTCAATAAGAATGACATCTTTTGTGGCATAGCATAAGAGGATCTTTCACCTTACTCAGCTAAAGATCAAGCTTTACACAACGAAAACATGAGTACTGTGCGGCTGCCGAGGACATCATGTCGGCGCACAATCACAACATACAATCATGGCGTAGTTCGTTGTTATCGGGGGAATGGACGCCCAAGAATATCAAACAATTCTGGGTTGCATATTTCACCCGGTATGACCAAATGTCATAGCTTGTCTGAGTCAATTGTACCAAATATACTTATTGGCGACATCTTAGGACTCATGCTCTTCTCCATGATGCTCTTAATCGGCACTCATAAGAATTATACACAAAAGTCATGGTCATTCTCATCACGGTAATCGTTGGTGTGTATGTTCATAACACACTTCAATGTTCGATTGCCTCTCTCACAATAAGGAGGGCATTTGTGACTTGGATCATCGAGCCAACGGCATCAAGAATTGATTCAACCATATCATAAATGATGGTGAAGATCCAATCAAACTTAGTCACAAAAAGGATTCACAATCTGCGAAGAGTATGCAGTTTTCGTGCAGTATGACCTATACTCACTAAAACAGGCATAACTCTTTCGTCTGGACGGATATGAACAAACCGCTTGAACCATTGGAAACTAGATTCACATAGCTTTCCAATGATATAAATTGCGCGTTCTAGTTCATCCGGAGTTGATCTGGGGGCTCTGACGAAGTTAAAGGACAGTAGGATACAGTCTGCTATGACCTGTACACACTTAAACTGCCATAACTCTTTCGTCGGGACAGGTATGAACGAGCCGCTTAAACCACTGTAAACTAGACTCACGTAGCTTTCCAATGATATAAAATTCGGCATCTAGTTCATCCGGAGCCGTGCAGAAAACTCTGACGAAGTTACGATACAGTAGTTTCAACTTACTGTGGTCGCAGATTTTGACATGATTAAGCTTTCAACTTTAAAATGGCATCGCAGGAGTTATCCTCGACCCAAAAGTAAAGCGCACATATGGCATTACAAGTCTTCAACGTCCATGAAGGACGGCATTTGGTAACAGCAATATGGGGGGATCCAAAATCAAGGGAGTAGGTAACCTTTGCCAAGGTTAACCATGTCATCCGATGATGGAAAATCTGCTGTTAGGTGAAGACTAAACCACGAACATCGACACACCTTTATAAGGCTGTGCATGATCATGTCATAGTATTTATCGAACCAACGATTTCATCGAGGTCTCATTTCGTTTGGAGAAAATCAAAGAGCCCTTCATGACGTCAAATGTCAGAGGCATCCATTTGATGTTTCGTACGCCCTTTTGTACGTTTATTTGTATGCATTCATTCTTTTGCTCAGGATTGTGTGGGTAGTCCCACCATCTGCAAGGCACTCAATTTCATCACATAATATACCTATCGAACAAGGTAGATACGTGAGAAAAAGACATAAACACCGAAGGCAACAATCGAAGGCAACCTTGTGCATTGCAGAATTCCTGGCAGCATGACCTTTGCTCACTCAAACAGGCATAACTCCTTCGTTAGAACGGATATGAACGAACCGCAAAAACCATTCAAAACTAGACAAATGTAGCTTTCCAGTGATATATGGTCTGCGTTCTAGTTCATCCGGAGCTGTTCAGAAAGCTCTTCGGAAGTTACTGTTCAGAAAGTGGCAGATTCACTGTTTTTGTTTTTGGTTGCCCGCATTTGCAGCTTGCACATATGCCAATGCACTAGGCATTTTGCAACATTTGACAGCGCATTGCACCTACACATATGTCATTGCATTAAGCACTTGACAACATTTGGTAGTGCATGAGGAGCCACACATATGCCGGTGCACCGTACACTCGACAACATTTGGTGGCTGCACAACCGCTGGCGCCCATGGCGCACGGTATGGGGCAGTGGGGGGGGGGAGCTCGGCAGCTTATCTCAAGTGTAGAGCATGAGATGCACAGAGCTTCGGCAGCTGCTGCACAGAGCTTGGCCCTGGTGCTCAGTGCTCGGCAGTCGGTGTCCTGTGCACGTCCTCGAGTGTTCTGTGCTATGTAGCTCACTTAGTGCTTGTCCGTGATGTAAGTGCACAACCATTGGTGATCAGTGCACGGTTCCTTGTGTTCAATGCTAACATATGGTGCTTAGTGCTCAACACCTAATGCACAGTGCACGATAGTTCATGTGTAGAGCATAAAGCGATAAACACATAACTAATCAACATGTGACAGATAAGTGGTGGCATTCCTCACACAACATGAAGCAATTGACACACAGGGGCGGCAACTGACACACAATATTGGCAAAAACAATCAAGGGGCAGTAGGTAGCATACAGGGTTAGCAACAGACACGTTGGGCGACAACAGGCGCGTGACTATCGACAACTGGCAGCCAGGTGCACATGGGCTCAGCAGCGTGCACGACAGCTCGGCAACCATGCCAGCAGCTTGTGTAGCGCTCAGTAGCTCCTAGGCAGCGCTCAATAGCTGTATGCCTTTAGCATAAAACAGTGTTGCTCAGCTTCTAATCTCCATTCGAGACTTAGAGCAGCATTTAAGGGTCAATATGTAAGTGAGCGGCAAATTTCCTCGCTCATGCATACAAAACCAAACTATGGAGACTCGAGAGTGGTCATCTCACTTTATAGGTTGGAGGTGCAGCGTAGGAAGCAGTGGCTAAATCTCGAGCAAAATCTATGTGATGCTCGGCAGCTGGGTGCTCAGTGGTTGGAAACTAGCACTCGACAGCTATGCAGCACTGGTCCTCTATAGCTAGGCACTAGGCCACTACAGCTAGAAACTGGGCAGCCTGTGCTCTGCAGCGTGGCGGTGGTGCTCTGCTGCTAAACGCTGGGCATCCTACACCGGTAGCTGATTCTCCTACCATATTCTCAACAGGACTTCTACCCGGAGAAATGTGCTAACGTTGATCAAACACAACGCGGGTTCAATGAATGAGATGATTCTCTAATTCTGAACTATCTTTAATAGCATAACACAAACCAACGTTGGATACCTCACAACGTGGACCTAAAAACATCTTCGGTGCATGGTACACGGCAACTAGTGCTTGTCACTCGGCAACTAGTGCTCGACAGTGCTCGGCAGTGCTCGGCAGTGCATAACAATTAGTGTGCAAGGCTTTGGTAGCTGGTAGCCATGTGCACATATAGTGCCTGGCAGCAGTACACACGTGTTGGCAGCCGCGTGCATGTGCCAAGGCCCAGCCTCGGCAGCAGTGCTTGGCAGGTGCACGTGTGGTGTCCGGTGGCAGCGTGCGCGTGCACAGGGCCAATCCCCGGCAGCAGCGCTCGGCATCAGCCAAACCGTTGCACATATGGTGCCTGACATCAGTGCACGTGCACAGGGTCGATCCCTGGCAGCAGTGCACGTCAGTGCACAGAAGGTGCGCATATGGTGCCTGACATCAGTGCACGTGCACAGGGTTGATCCCCGGCAGCAGTGCACGTCAGTGCACAGAAGGTGCGCATATGGTGCCTGACATCAGTGCACGTGCACAGGGTTGATCCCCGGCAGCAGTGCACGTCAGTGCACAGAAGGTGCGCATGTGGTGCCCGGTGGCAGCGTGCACCCGCGCACAGGGGCAGGCCCCGGCTGCGGTGCTCGGCAGCCAAATGCACATATGTTTTAGGATTTTCCATAATAACCTGCAAAGACAAACGTCCCAAGCATAGATTGAACTTTGAAATTACTCAAAATTAAAGCATACTTGCTAGTCTGCCAAATAGACTGCATTTATATAAGCTGTTTCATACTTCCATGTTCAAATCCATGCGCGTTCGGCGATTGTTCACGCAATTCCATTATGAATTGTCGCGTGGGGAGACCGTGTGTACATGAAAAATATATGGTTAGTTAAACTTGCTATAAAACAGTAGCAAAAGTATTGAAAACATCAACCATATGGAGGATTCATAAAGAAAATAGGAATACAACTCGTGTGCACAAGGGGGTGCGCGCGGTGCCCAGGGGGTGCGCAGGGGGGTGCCCAGGGGGTGCACAGGGGGGGTGCCCAGGGGGTGCACAGGGGGTGCCCAGGGAGTGCGCAGGAGTGGTGCGCAGCAGTGGTGCGCGCGGTGCATGGTGGTGCACGGCAGTGCGCGCGCAGTGCACAGAAGGTGCGCAGCAGTGGTGCGCGCGGTGCACGGTGGTGCACGGTAGTGCACGCACAGTGCACAGGAGGTGCGCAGCAGTTGACACTCGGGTGTGGCCGCTTCGCTCTAAGGTTATAGCGTCGTGCTGATAACGTGTTATAGAATATATGAGAGCTGAATCTCGTTGTGTGTTATTCATCAAATGAGAGGCCCCTTATATAGGGGTTTACATCAAGCCTAGTATGGAAACGTACTATATGTGTAGTACATGTACTATGTGTAGTACATGTACTATGTGTAGTACAACAATACATATATGGTAAGTACTACATGTTTCCTATTACATCTAAGGCCCATGGGCTAAGCCCATCTACACGGCATAAGACCAAGTGCACACACGCATATGTCATATTTCCTACATCACGAAGTGTATTTTTGTCAGACAAATTTTTTATTATGCAATTTTCGGTAGTTCTATCAATATTTTGTAACAACTCTCTAAAAACTCAAATAAAAATAAACGCATTTAATTGAGATGAAGTTAACCCTGATATTGGTTGTCTAGCTGAAGTCGGTTTTTGCTAGTTCGGTTAATATTGTACAACAACTGTCTAAAACCCAAATGAAATAGCATAACCCCTAAACTTTAAATCCGAACTTCTAACCCTAAACCCCTAAACCCTAAATCCATAACCCATAAACCTTAAATTCAATGTGTTTGAGATTTGGTCATATATTTGTTAATATGCATAAACCTTAAATCCAATGTGTTTGAGATTTGGTCATATATTTGTTAATATGTATTTGAAACCTATTAGATTTAATTACAAATTAAATTAAGGAGCAAAAATGAATCTATATATATAAAAAAAACTGAAGGCTCTATTAGATTTAATTACAAATTAAATTAAAGAGCAAAAATGAATCTATATATATAAAAAAACTGAAGGCTAGACCCGAAAAAAAAAATGAAGGCTAGACCCGTAAAAAAGTGGCAGCCCCGCAAAAAAAAGTACTAGATCCGAAGAACAAAAAAACCTGAATAGGAAAAAAATGGCAGCCCTGAACAGACAAAAAAAAGAGAAAAAAGTGGCAGCTGGGGCACTGTTCATATGAACAGTGATCCCCCGCTTCCTTTGATATATAATGATATAGCAAAGCAAACTGGCTTTTTAGCCTCTTAAGCCTAATAATACAGCAATAAGGAATTGAATGGGACATACATCTGTTCATTACAGAACTCATGCACCAGAATTCTAACCTCTCAGTTCTCACGACTAATTCAATAAGTAGCTTCTAGTGTCAGATTCTTCTTTTGGATGGAATATAATTGGACCCTGGTTTGAGGTATTCAGTAACAGGGCAACTTCATTAGTAAATATTACTCACGGTTTCTGTTTCCTGAGAGAAACAGATGTGGTTGGTTCTGATCTTCTCCTACAGATTGGATTTTGGACTTGGGGATTACCATGAGGGTGGGATGATTTTGCAATCCTGGGTCAGCTTTTCCTCTTTCTTAACCTCATCTTCTTCTGAAATTTCCTTTGAAAAGGCATCTGGATTAGCTTTAATACAATTCTGCAAGCTTACAAACGGTTGCACACAGTCTGATCCCTACAAAAGAGAAAGAGAAAAAAAATATTCATTCACGTGGGAAATTTTTGTGATTCTGTACAACAATGTTGAAATATATACTTGAACCTAAAACCAAACCAATTATCAGCAAATACATGCATCTAAGCACAACCATAACCAGAAGTGGCAAAATCAACTCAAAAACTAGTCATTTGGCAGAAGGAAGAACAAAATATAGGGAAAGACAAACTCAATTTTTTTAATAAATCTCCAAATCTCCAGTCTTAACTTGTCATTTGGCAGAAGGAAGAGCAAAATATATGGAAAGACAAACTCAATTTTTAATGAATCTCCAAATCCCCAGTCTGTTTGGTACACCCATTAAAAATTAAACCAGGTGGATGCATTTTTGATATTAACTGACTAGAAGAAGATAGTCTTAAACTCTTAATATGCAAGTCCACACTGATATTTTCCTTTTCTTCTTTAGAGTTGATAGCTTATAGTTATGACATGTATTCTATTACATGTTATATGTCATTACATACTATCAAGTAAAGTTGAGTTGTTAATATGCTGTGTGCTAATTTGCATAATAAGGATCCAGAAATTGAAAAAAAAAAGACCAAGAAGCTGATAACTAATATCTTGGCAAAGTTGGATACTACCTTCTCTGCCGCAGTACTCTTCAGATAACACAGAAAAGCATCTGAAAACTGAAGCCCACAAGGGCCCTTTCGTAAGTCGGCTATGCAAGAGCACTCCAGTGCCTTCTGAGCCTTGGCATCAAGAGACTGAAACCAGAAAAATGCACAGTTTAGTTCCTTTAATTGCCAATCATAGCAGAAAAAGCATTTCTATTTATTTATTTTTATGAAATAATGCCCTACAATTAACAAAGCAACTAAAATTGGTAAGTATAATTTTATGAACTACAGAGACAACACACCCATCTTGAAACAATGAGACAGGTAATAAACCAACCTCAGTTGCATCATTCCCATATGCTGCAGCTTCTGTAAAGGCATAACAAAGGTACGAATATCAGCTATTGTAGACTTAATAAACTGGCAGACGACGGAGAAAACAAAGTTTCAGTCGATATGGTTATATATGGAGGATGTAGTAGCCTACAAAACAGTGGCATCTGAGAGCACAGCAATGTAGAGGAAAGTTTTGGTTACTATGATGAACTCAATTCAATTATATCATGTAATCCAGAGCACCATTTTGTTGTGTTGGACTATGTACTGTTTGAAGGTTTTCAGTTGCCAAAACATTATTGGGCAATTATGTTGAAATGGAAGAGCGGTGAATGTGATGGAAACAAATACGGATTACTTACGAAAATGGAGATCCTAATTAGAAGGAGGAGGCCCACTTAAATGTAAGGTTTTTTTGGTGGAGAATCGATGGCAGAGAGAGAGATGGAGAATTTGAAACTGGGAATGCTGGATGGTTTCTTGACGAAAAGCCATCAGAAGACTCTGATATCTTATTTCCGGCGGAGCAGCAGCAAGTCCAGCGAAGATGACTCCCCTTCCGATTCTCCCAAGCCCATTCCTCACCTCTCTCCTTTCGCCAATTCCGTCGTCTCTCGCTGTTCCAAGTCTCTCTCTTTTCCTTCCTTGATGCATTCACGTATATGTTATCTTCATATCCCGCACACAATAGAAAATTTCAAGTGCTAATAGCATGGCAGTCTCTTTCACTAAATGTGTTTCATGCTGCTGCAGGATTCTTCGGATCCCTACTGGAGAATTACAGCATCATTTTGACACACAGCTACCTGAAGGTGCAAAGGAGCTTCTGACTTATTCTAGGAACTTTTTGGAATTTTGCTCATACCAAGCGCTCCATGTCTTGAGTAGTGGCGCAGATTATTTGAGTGATAAGGAGTTTCGTCAGATGACATTTGACATGATGCTTGCATGGGAATCTCCCTGTGCTGAGAATAAAGAACCAAACAAAGTGAGGAAATAGAGCTTCTTTGTTTCCTAAGATTCAGTTACAAGTACAGCTCCTCTATCTTCTACTTTGGCTTGACAATGCTGCCTCAACCTTCTTCAATTGCAGGAAACTGCTTCTAGCAGTAACCAAGAAGGAGAGGATGAAGATGGTTGGTCGCTATTTTATTCAAGTTCTACCAATATGGCTGTCCAGGTCCTTCTCAATTTCATTGTTTCTTTATATGCATTTAGCCATTATACTGATGCACAAGGTGGGTTGGTTTCAAATTCATCCACCACTGCAGTTGTTACTTCTGTGAACCACTAATAGTGAGTCTTTGCTTTCGCCATTCAGGTTGATGACAAAAAAACAGTTGGTCCCGAAGCCTTTGCACGAATAGCTCCTGGTTGTGCTGCTGTTGCAGATATAATAACTGTACACAACCTCTATGATGCACTCACAAGCACATCAGGCCATCATCGACTTCATTTCCTTGTATATGACAAATACATAAGAAGCCTGAACAAGTATTATGTTTATCCATAATCTCTATAATTTTCACTGGTATCCATTTCCTTGTAGTGAATTAGTGAATTTCTTACCCACAGTTGCACATATGCCTAAACTCTGGTGGCATGGCTTTATATCACTTCCCTACCTTTGGTTCGATGTCCGTTTTAAGTTTCAATCATCTGCATCAAATGCTATATTGCTACCTAGCAGAATTATTAAAATGTTTGTTCAATGATGAGAGAAGGAGAGAGAGAGAGAGAGAGAGGGACAGAGAGAGTCTATCTAAGTTCCAATTGTGTTGAGTCTATTTCTGTTTAGAGAGTCAATTTCTGTTTCCAATTGGGTTGGTTAGCAATGGTGAAAATCTCTATGGTGGGTTTGGTCCTACGTTTTATTAGATATACTATACTTCTTTGTACTAAATGATATTGTTTCTTGTCCTTTTTGTGTTTATTTCTAACTTCATAAACAGAAAGTACTACCCTTCATCTATCTGTAATCAAGGGCTCTGCTGCAGGGTTATTAAGGCTTCCAAAAGTACATTGGCTTCTTCCATTGGAAATCTTCAGCTCACTGAGGGAGAAATAATCCTTGATGTTGATGGTACAGTTCCCACTCAACCAGTGCTCAAACATATTGGCAGGGCTATGTGGCCTGGTAAGTGATTGTATTCCTGAAGGTGGATCAAATGCAGCAATGCTTTATATTGGTTAGCTTATTTTATAATGTAGAGTTGTTTCCTCAAAAAGAGCTCTGACTAATTCATTAATGATCTCAATGACTCTCGGCTATGATAGTTCTTTCGCATCATATAAATGATGAAGTATTTTTCATCCAATATCTGTTTATCCAGGACGGCTGTCACTGACCAATAGTGCGCTGTATTTTGAATCATTGGGAGTTGGTTTGTATGACAAAGCAGTTAGATATGATCTGGCAACAGATATGAAGCAGGTCATAAAACCAGAAATGACTGGACCATTGGGTACTCGTCTTTTTGATAAAGCCATCATGTACAAATCAACGTCTGTGTAAGTTATCTGCTTATATATTTGTACCAGGGAAATTAATTATTTATTTAGGATCATGACCTAGCTTCTTTTTTATTTAAATCTTTCGTGCAGAGAAGAGCCGGTTCATTTGGAGTTTCCTGAGTTTAAAGGCAATTCTCGCCGAGACTATTGGTTGGATATTTGTCTTGAAATCTTGCGTGCTCACAGGTTCATTCAGAAAAACAACCTAAAAGAAATTCAGAAATCAGAAGTATTGGCAAGGGCTATTTTAGGCATCTGGCGATATCGTGCAGTTCGAGAAGCCTTCCAATTCTTTTCATCCCATTATAAAACCTTACTTGCTTTCAACCTTGCTGAAAGTCTTCCTGGAGGAGACTCGATTTTGAAAACATTGTCTAGTCGATTGGTTATTTTGAATTCCAGTGCTTCCCAACACGATGTTTCTCCACATTCAAAACGGCAGTCAAAATTGTCTCCAATTTCACTTATAGCACTAACTCAGCTTGGATTTTTATTGCAAAAGGAAGTCAACCTTGATGGAGAGGTAGTAATAGTTGGAGAGGTTTGTTCTGGTGAAAGTAACCCCTTGGAAATGGCAGTCAAAAAGTCATTATTGGACACTGGAAGGGCTGAAGCTGCACAGGCAACTGTGGACCAGGTGAAAGTGGATGGGATTGATACAAATGTTGCAATAATGAAGGTTAGTATTGAACTTCACATGTTAAATTGGGTTTACTATTTTTCCAATCAGTAGTATTCGAGAGAAAGAATGTGCACACAATTGTCTAGAAGTGCCTTCTAAGAATGAACCTAAGTAGTATGCTTTTCGTGTATAAGCCAGATTATATATGTTTTGTTCTTAGTAATGGGAAGACAAAGGTACTTTGCCTGCTTTGGACTGGGGAGCCTGATAGCTAGATTTCGTTGTGAATAGGTGATAACCATTCTGTCATTCCTGCTCAACCAAGAGTAACAAACTTTCTTAAACCATTAAACTACTAGTGAACCCATGTTGTTGATATAACTATTGCATTATGACCATTTCTGTGATTTCTCTGCTAGTCTGCTAGGGGCACCGATATTAGAGAGACAGGGTAGCCTTGAATAGATTAGACACAACCATTGGGTTTTTTTTGGCTGGCTTTTGGTTCGTCAAAATTTATTATTACGTGATTAAGGATTCCCCATTAATAGCAAATGGTATTCATTAAGCAGGGGAATTTTTTTATTCTTTTCCAGAGATGTAATGTTTGTAGAGCAAACTCTTTTGACCTTTGATATGTTTAACTTCATATTCTTTCATTTAAAGGTGATACTTTACTTGTAGGAGTTACTGTTTCCAGTTATTGTATTAGCTAATAGTGCTCAACGTTTAGCATCATGGGAAAAGCCTTACAAGTCAACAGTGTTTCTGGTGTTGACCTGCTTCTCTATAATAAGGTAACTTGCCTTTTATGGTTTACTACAGTTCAGTTCCTGGTCTCCAGTCTTATTATTTGTAGTGTTCCTACTGGAAAATGCTCTCTTCCATGTGGTATAAATAGACCGCTGGCTTTTAAATCTCTTAAATATAGTATTTTTATTTACATGTATTTGAATTTTGTTTTCCGCATTTCTTGAAAGTGAATACGTGCACTAGTTTGGATAAACAGAAGTAATTTAATAAAGCTGTTCGTTCTGGTGTACAGGGGTTGGTTCAGTTATGTATTGCCCTCCATTTTTGTATGCGTAGCAGTCGTCATGCTCTGGTGCAGGCATTTCAACAGAGGGAAACCGTTAGAACCATTCAGGATAACACCTCCCCAGAACAATGCTGTAGAACAGCTACTGACGTTACAAGAAGCTATTACTCAAGTGGAAGCATTACTTCGAGCTGGGAATATTATCCTGCTGAAGATAAGAGCCCTCCTTTTTGCAGTTATTCCTCAGGTATGTGTCGGGGTCACGCTTGTTCACCTTGAAAAACAAACAAGTGCTGATGTTGCTCTTAATACTTGCACCAAAGTCGGTTCTTTGAATCCTTTCCCATAGATTAATTCAGTCATAATAATGTCCACAAGGTTTCATCAACAGATTCAACATGTATTAAGAATCTCTCATTTGAATTTAAATGTTTACTGTTTGCTTTACTACCAGGCAACGGACAAGATTGTTATACTGCTGGTTTTCATGGCGGCAACGTTTGCATTTGTGCCTCTGAGGTATATAATCCTGCTAGTATTTCTGGAGGCTTTTACAAGGGAAATGCCATATAGGAAAGAAAGTAGTGACAAGTGGGTGAGGCGGATTAGAGAATGGTGGGTTTGCATACCAGCAGCTCCTGTCCAGCTCATCAAGCCTGGGGATAACAAGAAAAAGAAATTGTAACCCTGTCCAGTGCTATCTCCTAACTGATTTATACTCCAGAACATTAGTACTGGGACTGGTCCTTCTGTATTTAGAGAGTTAGTTTCTCCAGATATTATATTTTCCTTGTTTGGAAAATCTTTTAATGCAGGTGGATACATTTTTACTAATATTAGCTTCTTTTTGGGAGAAAAAGAAATGTATTAGCTAGTTCATAAATATATGTTTTCTTCATTTTTTACAGTTTTGTAAAACATATATATGCAATGACCCTCCATTATGGAAACCACGTCAGCAAGCAGAAGTTGTTGGGTTTAGGGTTGCAAGATCGAAAACACAAATTTCTACAATTGGCAACAAGAATTTCTGCGGGTACATGCCCAAATGAGCTTTAGAATTATGCCTCTTGACACTGTACTTTCAACATTGAAACTCAAATTTAAGGTGGCAAATTTCATTTAGCATTATGGAATTGTTCAATACTGCTCTTATCTGCAGATTTAATAGAGTTGAAAATACATTCTACAAAATCCCTGTACAAAATCCAAATTCAATAAGCAAGTTGCTGGACGGTAGAGAAGGCAATGTCAAACATTATCTGGCCAGAACTCCCTAAAATAGGCTCGCTCAAATTCCTTCTCTTGCAATCTGCTTTCTAACTCCCGCATCTTCTTCATCTTCTTTGAGAGTCCCTTGGATTTTTTCGAATGCAGCTCCTGAAAACCAACACAATAGTAAAAAAAGGCACGCAACTCATATTTAGGCCAAGCCGCCAAGGTATAAACAATAGATTTTCATGAATCTTTTTTCCCCTACTCACAATAAAAGAAAAGTCAACCAAATTTATATCATAATATATATATATATATATATACAGGCTTGTGGTCAGTCAAATGGTCACACAAACTTTGTTCTTCCTTCTAGGACCAAGATCTTTACACGAGTAAAATACCCGACAGTTTCCTTTTCCTTGGTAATTCTTGAACTGTTATTGCTACTGTTTAATTATGTCCAAGGCAGAAAATAAGCAAACTGCAACAATACTTTTGGCATCTTACGCATGGTCCACTTGATCCTCTCTTGAGAAGCTTCTCATCTACGTATTGTTCTCAATCCAATACATCTTCATAGATTTAATAGCATCATACCTTTCTAGATATTTTCATTGCCACGAGCACATAACCAGAAACTTATTCTATTTATAGGGTTTGCTATTTGCTACACATATAGATGAATTCACCTGGTCACTTTTTTCATTCAAGGGAGAAGGATCAGGGGGCTTTAAAACCTTCTGTCTTTTATCTGCTCCCAGTCCCCGCTTATTATTCTTCAAGTACGTTTGTACAGGCTCCAGCCTTCCCTGCTTGCACGTTAAACATACTAGTTAAACATTCTATCTAGAAAACTAGTAATATTAGCACAATCATAAGATAATCCAAGAAAATATAAGCAAACCCCTTATCGTACTTCAATATGTTTCACATAGCGCAGAATATGATGGTCTAGGTGCTATGCATTAGAAATTTAGAACATTGTATCTGAGAGAGAAACCTATTGCTTCAAACAGAGGCCAGATTTCATGAACTAAATAAACTTAGGATTGGATTTCACTAGGATTTTTACCTTTCAATTTGTATATTGACAAAACCTAGAATCCATCTATGATGAGGTATTGTTTCTTTGAATCACGTGCGAATAAAAGGGCAAGAATGATATTAATATAAGGTCAATAATGATATTAATCACCTGCTCAGAAATGCCAAGACCAGTTCCTTCTTTCCAACCATGTTTCTTCAATAGCTGCATACCACCAGTCAGAAGTAAATGGTTACATTGTCAAACCAGAAGCACAAAATAATAAAGAAATCATATAATATAAAATAAAATAAATGGTAGATACCTGAAAGCCTATATTTGATGAGTTAATGGTTGTTGATGAACTTGAAGCCATCATTTCTTCATCCTGAACCCAATTTTGAAGTTAATGTTCTGAGGATGAAAGAGTTAATTCTCCTTTACATGCACAACTTTCACAATCTATTGCGTAGACTTGCAAAGGGTTAATCATTTTGCACATTCACATTCATCTTATAGATATGGAATATGGTCTGGTTTATGCCCAAAATTATTTTTAAAAAGAAAAAAATCAGATATCATTTTCGATAACACAATTTGTTAGCAGCCTACAACGAGAGCAAGAGATGAAGATTTGGTGTACAACCTTTTCGGACATTCCACTAGACTCGTTTTCTGAAACTTGCAACGATCTTTTGTTTGGTGCATCTGCCCCTATGCCTCGTTTGCTTTGCTTCAAGTAAGCTTCCACAGGCTCTAACCTGCCCTATTAACACAATAAACTGTCTGTATTCAGAAAAAGAAGAGGTATGCAGAGACACAAGGTTTGCATGTATGGTGTATGTAATCACACAAATTGTAATAGAAAGAGACATTTCCCCCAACAAGTTGACAGTAGACAAAGAAAGGTTGAGAATCAGAGGACCTGCTCGGAAGCTCCAAGACCCGTTCCTTGTGTCCAGCCATGTTTCTTCAAAAGCTGCATTGAAATTGAAACGTCTCAGCAACACCACAAATAAACCGAAACCATACGACTAGGAAGAGGAATAGGAATAGGAGTGGATACCTGGAACCCAATATTGGAAGAGTCTACGGCCGAAGAAGATGACTGTGCCATCACCGCCTCCTGGCTCTACTCACTTTCCCTTGCAATCCCCAAATTATATCGTTTCCGATGTCCTTTCCGCAAAGAGAGATGGCCACTGGGCACGGGTCGTTGTGGTGCGGAATTCAATCAACCATCATATCTGGGTGGGCATCGGACCGGATTGTGGTCATTCCACCTACCGTCTCGGTTGATACATGTGACGGTATCGGGACGGTTCATAAATTTTTTATATTTGATCTCGTCGAGTCTAATCCGGGATAAAACGGGACGAGTCTAGTACCGTCATCATCCATTAATTTCTTTTTATTTAAAAAAATCATATAATTTTATTTAAAGTTTTATCTAGCTGTCTTCATAAGATTTTTAGTATACATCTTAAACTTCATTCCAGAATTTGAATCATTTGAAAATGATTTTTCTAGATTAAGTTATAATTTTTTAAAGTTTAGGGTCTGTATCAGTAAATTCTGAGATTCTGAACTAGTTGATTTCTTTTAAAATACTGTATGAATTGGTTGGTTATTTAAAATTAGTGTCTTCATAAAAGTTATAGATGACATCTTAAAGATTAATTGAAAGTTGGAATCTCTTAAAAATAAGGTTTCTACAATTAGTTATGAATTTTGAAAGTTAGACGAGAGGAGCCTAATCTCAGACATCTTGCATTAGTTACGTTTCCTCTTAAAATCGTATAGTTTAATTTGAAGTTTCATCTAGGTAGTTTCATATGATTTATATTAGACATTTTAAGGTTCATTTCAAAATTTGAATCACTTGAAAATGAATTTTCTAGATTAAGTTATGATTTTTTAAACGTTAGGGTCTGCATTAGTAAATTATGCATATCAATTATGAGATTTTGGACTAGTTGACTTATTTTCAAAAATTATACAAATTGGTTTGTTATATGAGTTTAGTGTCTTCATAAAAGTTATAAAGGACATCTTAAAGATCAGTTGAGAGTTGAAATCTCTTGAAAATAAGATTTCTATAATTAGTTATGAATTTTTAAAGTTGGACTGGACGGGCATAACGGGACTCAAAATTTCAGTCTCGCGTCCCGTCCCGTTGTTTCGCTAACGGGATGGGACAAGTGTTTTTAGTTTCAAATCCCACCGAGATCGGGACGGGACTGGAATTTATGGGATTTATGCCCACCATTATATGATATTCACGTTGGTTTTTTTGATCGAAAATTTTCATTCCAATAGAATAGTAATAGAGATAACCGAGTTTTTAATGACCTAGTTAAACCTGACAAAGGTTAGGAAGAGTACCACACTCCACTATTACAAGCTTAATTAATACCACTCAAGATAGATTGGTTACAAAGACTCACCTTCAATGATAGAAACTAACCACTCTGGAATCAGCTGCCACCAATAAGTAGGGAAAGGAAGAGCAAACGCAATGTTTGGGGTGAAAATTGTTTTTCTTCGAATAACCAGGCTTGAGACATGCCAGTACCTATGGGTCAGGTACAACCTTGACGTTAATATTTGTTCGCCTTCTAACTTCTTCCCAAACACTGTCGTACAGGTGCTGGTCAGGCCGGCACTTGGGTTTTCTAGACCTAGTTGAAGAGCAACTAGGATTTTTCTCCTCTTCTCGCGAAGCAGTCGTTTCTTACTCAGACCGGAGTGGTTGAGCATAGCTATAAATCAGGAGTGCAGGGCATTCGACAAAGTGTTCTTTGACAAACCGGGGATATTTGCTAGAGTTCTCACTCCAACAATGGATTTATGGGTATTCGCCTGCGGATAGGGTTTTTATGAAGCTGTGGTGGACTGTTCGCTCACGGATGAGGCTTGGTGAGGTAAAAGCAGGAATTACCGACAGGTCGAGCTTTGGTGAATAGCAACAGAGAATGCTTACAGGTAGGGCATTGGTGAACAAAAAGACCCGAGTAATATTTTTGGTAGAGGTGCTCCGAGGGAGGCTTGTTTTGCAGTGTGCAAAAGTTGTTTGTTGATTGATTGAAAATATCCTTTTTCATTTGCCATGACCTCCTTATATAGTGAACACTAGGGTTTGTTTTTACTTGCAGGCCAAGGAAAATCACATCTTGATCCACAAATAAATGAGTCTCCTAGACGATTACAAAAACAAATCTTTTGTATTACTGCAAACAAGCCAAGCATAACCTCAAAAGGAAAAAAGAATATGTACAATTACTTAGACCGCTACTATCAGTCCAATAGGCACAACGAATCAGTCATTCACCGAAAATATATTATTTTGGGCCCAAACATTACCGTGGTGAAAATCGTTTTTCTTCGAACAACCATGCTTGAGGCGTGCCAGTACCTATGGGTCAGGTATAACCTTGACGTTAATGCTTGTTCGCCTTCTAACTTCTTCTCAAACAATTGTCGTACAGGCGCTGGTCAGGCCAAGGAATAGATTGAAGTCAAACGTACCAAGGAATAGATTGAAGTTATACAGGAAGTTTTTGAATACGATCAGAGTCCTTTGAACGTTTTGAGCCTCGGTTTGATCTGTCATAGCTGGTATCAGAGTCTGCTTGGCTCAAAAGCAGGTTATCAAGGCTTATGCCACAAAGTAAGCTTCTTTTGACTAAGAAGAGAGAATCCAAACTAAAAATTTATCAATCATTTTGTATTACAAAAGGTATTGATAAGTGGCAAAAATGCTTTCATTCAAGGCATATTCAAGAAGATCAATACTCGATAGAGTACATCTGTAAAGTATTAAACACACTCTACGACGATCTTGTCTAACTCCAGAGAGAAGTCGAAGTCAAAGAGCATGATCCTTCCAGACCAAGCTTAATTGAATACCTAGATCATCTATCTAGGAACAAGACTTCAGACAAGCTAGCAATACAACTTGAGAGATTTCATCTCAAATTCAGTCAACTTGAAGAGATAAGTTCAATATTTGTCAAGCTTGAAATGAAGCTTGATTATCTCAATGAAAAACAATATCTATTGGATATTGAAAAGAAGTTAGTTCGCACTGAGCATCTCGCCGACAATATTCGTCAGCAAGCAATTGAGCTAAAATCTTTTCAAGAATCGTTGAAAAAGCTTTTAGAAACTCTGATCACCCGATTATGATGAATCACAAAGTTGAACTAAAAGTAAAACAAGAAGATCATAAAGCTCTAAGCTTTTTCTTTCCTACAGAGACAGTGCATGATAATATCAAAGTAATAATTCATCAATAGAATTACATGATCGCTTATCTCTAAGAGATGAGTATTGATCTCAAAAACCAATTTCAAGAGTTAAACAATAGGATAGCAAGATTGCAAACAAGCATATAAAAATGAAGATACGAGAAGGAGAATGGATCAATGAATAACAGCTAGCTCAAAACGTAGCTAGTAAAATAATCATACCCCCTTTACCAAAAGGAGAAAGTGAGTTTAAGTTTAGTGAACCTAAACTCCTTACATGGTCTTCTTCCAAATCCACATCTTCAACTAGAAGAGATACAAAGATACTGAGTAGAATACTCAGTAAAAGAAATACTATGCATGTACAGCTAATCAACGCTCAAGAATTGAAATATAATAAAATTGAATCTAGTGTGAGAGAAGCATCAGTTCTTGGATTCAAACTCAATGAGATCTATAAGAGAAGATCTTTCCTTATGGATTCTCACAGATTCAAGATTCTTGAACTGACAGTTCCTGCTACAGGAGAAGAAACTGACATTAGATTAATCACTCCAAAAGAAGTAAGTAAAGCATCTCAGAAGAAATATTCCTACATACATATTGGAGCAGTCCAAGTGGGAATAAAGCTTTTGATTAGAGATAGTATAGATTATTCTGTTTTATGTGTCTTACAAGAAGATAGATAACCTACTTTAAGAAAAGTCTGTTAGGAACAGTAGAAGCTTCTTTGTGCAACACACATCTCAGAGATGCAGCACACTGTCTTAGATTGCGAATCAAGACAGATGAAATTTCTATGAAGAAATACATGCTGGAGTTTGCGATAGATTATCGAATCTATTATAAGCTGATGAGCTCGAATATAACCCCAAACACTAGATTTCTCAATAGTGTCACGGGATTAGTACATCAATCCTCACCAATCCAAGAAATCATACTGAACAAAGCATGTCACAAAATGATATGAAGTGACATTCCCAAGAGAATGAAATCTGACGCCTCCAGCTAGACAGGTAGAAAATACTAATGCTTCTATCTATGAAGATATGGGAGGAAAAATAAGCTTACAATTTTATAGGCATTCATTCGCTAGCTATGAGGTAGCTAGTACTTTTGGAACTAAACCAACTTCTTGTCTTGAAGAATCTTTCGAGAAAGAAGATGCTAAAAGACCTATGGTGATGCTAAAGTCAGAAGATCTGGAGAGCTTATATGAAGAAGCGGAAATTTGTGAATCTATAAAGGAGCTTGAAAAGATCATTAAAAAGATTTTTCAGGTCCAACTGAGGAAGAACAAAAGGAAGATTCATCCTTATCAAGCGTCAAAGGAACAACCAAGCGAATCCTCGACAATGGAAACCGAAAATGTTCCCCAAGGAAGCACCGTAGTTCAGAATCACGAAGTACCCTACTAAGATCATCTAGGAAAATAAGATTAAACTTCTTAAAACACAGGCTCCTATAGGGAAACTAGGAGAACGAAGTTCTCAGAAATACATCCCTACAGAACCCAAATAAGGTCAATCTGTATCTAAAAAGAGGGGTTTTTCTTTATCTCGATAGAGTAGGAGACAAGAGAAAGACAATAAACAATTGGATAGCTAGCTTAAGGCTAACTCAGGCTTTGGTATTATCTAAATATGCCTACGAGGAAGCTCATGAATATTATGAGTCCACCCAAGGATTAAGATCTCTGTGATATATCTGATATCTCCTTTTTTCGAATGACCGATATATCTAGAGGGGTAAATATCTTATCTTCCTCTGTATCTTGATATTTCTCTGATATATCTCTGATATTTCAAAAATATCTCCGATATTTAGGATATCCTTGATATATCTCTGAAATATCTGTAAAAAAAAAATTATGAACCAACTCTACATAGAAGCAAAATTACTAAAAATCTCGTGAAATAAGATGTGTTTAGAATGGTGAAATACAGCTATGGTTCAAAAATCACGTAATTCAGGTAATGTCTCGGTGCCGATAGTAGCGGTCAACCCTATTTACCGTTATTATTCTCTATAGGGAGCCCTATCGTCGGAAGGTAAATGTCTGAAAATTTTTATATGAACGGTTGCGTCACTATCGTCCTATTCAATCAAATTGGGATGCCCTGGATCTGACATGTCTCTTAGTAGGAATGAGAGTAGCCTGAAACTTAGAAGTATGGGTGTATTCAATACTCCCAAGTAAACCGGGAATTGGTCGCAAAGAAAATATTTTGTTGCGAATGAACAAGATATTGAGGAATTGTCCATTTGTAAAATCATAATTATTGATACGGGCCTTTTTCACAAAAAAGGGAATCTTTTGTTACAATAGAAGCAGAAGTGATGTGGAGAGATCCTATAGGATCCTATCCAAATTTTTCTTTTGCTAGGCCCATAGCTAAAAAACCCACTTTCTTACGATTACGAGGTTCATTCGAATACGAAATCCAATCTTGAAAATACAGTATCCCACTTTTTTTACCACCCCAAGCTTCGATACATTTAGAAATCGAGAAATTTCTACTGGAAGGGACCATACCTAAACCCACGGATGCTCCCAAATCTTTTAGATTGCTCGTTCGAGGACTACGATCTTTGGCTCTAGAACTGAACCATTTTCCTTACTCGCTTTCGCTACGGCTCCAGTGGGTTCCCTTAACCAAGCCACTGCCTATAAGTCGCCGGCTCATTCTTCAACAGGCACGCGGTCAGAGCCCAAGGCTCCTCCCACTGCTTGGGAGCTTACGGTTTCATGTTCTATTTCACTCCCTGATGGGGTTTTTTTCACCTTGAATTAGGTTCTAAAGGATCCATAGAACATGATAAATTGAATATGTCTAATCTGAAGGAAAATAAGAAGCAAATGTAGCGCATTAATCATAGTTTGAAGCTCTAGCTCCGTATCAACAAGTGCTCTCCGAACCAAGCTAGATAGTCTCCTATCACTAGGCTCACCAACCAACCTGGACTTTGATTCTTATTATTCCTACCAGGATTGTTTCCGGCCATGAGTTCCCATATGACATGACATGAGCGCTCTTGCGCGAGCTGGGCAAATCTTTGAGAAGCTACCTTTCTTACTTAGTGCTTGCGCTAAGGCAATGCAATTGAGCCCATTTTTTGGTTTAAGGGCTGCTCGCCCTACCAAAGTACCAAAGGCTTTCGAGGCCCCGACTCTTCATCTACAAAGAATTCTCGATGTGAAAACACAGAGATAAAAGGCGGATCTTTGAATAGGAAAAATAGTGGATCCGCAGGGTCCCAAACGAATTGGCTTATTCGAAAGAACCTCAAAATAACAGGGGTCATGGTCGGCCAGTGAGACGGTGGGGATAAGCTTCATCGTCGAGAGAGAAACAGCCCGGATCACCAGCTAAGGCCCCTAAATGATCGCTCAGTGATAAAGGAGGTAGGGGTACAAAGACAGTCCGGAGATTTGCCTAGAAGCCGCCACCCTTGAAAGAGTGCATAATAGCTCACTGATCGAGCGCTCTTGCGCCGAAGATGAAAGGGGCTTAAGAGTTTATCGTGTGAAAGGTTTGACCAAACTACGTAGTATAGAGGGAGATATGAGTGTTTCCGTACTATAAGTGACGATGGATTATGGTTGACCGTTTCGATGACAAATTTATTATGAGCATTTCATGGCAAATTTATTGTGAGACCCCGCACGTTTTAACCGTGGTTAATGACGAGTTACTGAGGTTTAAGTCGTATTCAGTAACTTCGCGAGTGAACGACCACGTTCATTTTCAAGTTTTTAAAAGTTCTTTAAATTCCTCATTTAAGGATTCGGTGTTGTAGTACGTGTCGACACGAGTCTCCCAGTATTTTCAGAATATTTTTCGGAGCTTCCGTTAATTTTCTATGAATTTTCAAAGTTTTCGGTAACTTTTAATTATCAATCCGGTAAAAAGAGTTTACCATTTAACCTTTTACTTTTCACCTTCTTTAAATCTAGACCGTTAGATCTTTTTAAGATTGAAACTCAGCCGTCCATTTTTTTTATAAATAGAGGTGAGACCTTTGACCGAAGTCAAAGATCCCACTTCGGGTCAACGACCCCCTCTCGAGCTCTCCCGAGCTCCGGTCACTGTCTCCACGTCAGAGCTCCTCCGTTTGGCCACCACTGGCTGGCCGACCACCACCAATCTTCTCCTCTCTTCCTCTACTTCCTAGCCCAGTACTTCAATTTGTGAATCATCCACTCTCGGTCGAGATCGAAGGTGGAGCCTCGACTGTGTTTTTCTGATTTCAAGCAAATCGGGGCGGCAACGACATCTCTGGTGGTATATTCTTGTTCCTTATCCTCTTCTCTTCCTTTCTATGCCATTTGTTTGTTCGATTCGAGTCTAAATCGAAAACTCCATATTTTCTCTGTGTTTTTCACTTTTTTGGGTTCTCTCTGCTCCTCCCTCTGGTGACCTATTCTTGGTGTTCTGACGAGTCTTGGGAGATTGGGTGACGTCTAGGAGGAATTTGGAGGAAGCTGACGAGGTCATGGATCGAAGCAGTGAGTTGCACATCGACTTGCAGCTGAGGAGGAGCTTCCGGTTAGTGTTGAACCGAGGGTGGAGTCCGGCAAAGAGAAGGCTGAGAAGCTGTTGGATCATGGTTTGGAGCAGATCGGAGGTGAGTTGGCATTTTGGTGATTACTGTAAAATTTTTGTTTTTATTGAATTGGTGTTGATCTATGTGCTGATATTGATGTTGTTTTCGTTGTTTGTCAATAACTTTGAATCCAGAATTTACGGGGAAGCTCTGGCGAATTTCCGGTAAGTTGCCGGAATCCGATGACTATTCCGATAACGTAGTGAATCCAGCAAAAATGCCGAGAGGTAATTTTCGACTCCTTTTTAAAGTGCATTGTTTCCGTTTAGTCGAGTTAAGAGTTGTAAACAGAAAGTTACGTATAAGAAAACGTACAAAAACGGAAACGGGTCGTAATTGGAATATTTCCATTTTAGGAAACTTTCTATTTTTGGAAACCAACTAAGTTGGAAAACTTTCCATTTTGGGAAAGTTTACATTAAGAGAAAGTTTCCATTTTGGGAAAATTCCATTTTCAAAAAAACGGTTTAATACAGAATTGAAGTTCAACGAAGTTTGACACAGTTTGGTAAAATTGGTAAAGTGTTGAATTGTTATCGGAAAATGATAACTGGAATTTCTGGAAAATGTCAAGTTGACGTTTTAAGTAAAATTAGTGAACGTCAGATTAAAATGGTTAAGGAAAGTTCAGAAGTTAAGTCGGATTTCCTGTAAATAAGTAAAGAGTCGATAACCGGAAAAGAAGTCAAAAAGGTTAAAGAGTTAAAAAGGAAATTGGTTGGTCAACTTGGTCAATGTGGTCATTCCTGGTCAAACTAGGAATGATGAGGTCTGTTGATTGTTATTGTTTCTTGGTTGCTATGCTACTCTATTCTGTAGTGATTCATTCAGATGAGGTAGCTTACGCGGTGAACTCGGTTCATCCAAGACGGTTCTTGGATGCTTGAGGCTTACGAAAGGAACAACAATTCCAGGTAGGGAAGCCTAACTCCCTTTAGTAGTGGTTTTGTATATATGTGAGAGTGCATGATTTTGTATGCTCATGGTCGATGCCTCGGAAAAGTTTTCTTTATATTAAAAGATAAATGATTTATGATTGGGCCAAGAAAACTCGAGGCTAGACGGAAATGATTTTTATATGATGATGTGCTATGTTGAGCACCGTTGTCCTGATTTCCGATGCGTGACCTGAGAGTGACGGGACCTAGTATATAGCACTCCCACGGTGTCAATGACCGTGAACCTCCGAAGGGCAATGCCCTGTTTATTTTAATTATTTCACTTACGCTTGTCTCGTACAGAGTTAAGCGAGACATAAGTGCGGTGTGCTATTACGAGAGATTTGTTGGGCATTAGCAGTAAATGGACATTCTCGCTACTATTCGTCTTCAAACGCATAGGTAGTTGGCCCCGGTTTGCTGTATAGACAAACCCGGGATTCGGTCATAGAGATTCGTGAAGCCCTGCAAGCTGTATTGTTCATTGAGCGCTCTGGCCCCTGTTTTAGCATACTGCACTGTTTTCCCGAAAGATATGAAATGATGTTTTTGTGTGTCAAGGATTTTCGAAATGGTTTTATTACGAGCTCAAATCTATACTTATATATATGGTTTTATGGTTTTCAAACCTATCATTGGTGGGCTTATATGTGAGCACGCGAGGACGACGCTCACCCTTACAACAGGTTGTTTGTAGGTACTGTGTACTGTGACGGGATATATAGAGAGAGTTGTGTGTGTGTAGCCTCATTCCTTCCTCGATGTTTGGCCCAAGTTGTACTCACTTTTCATGTTTTACCCTTCGAGTCATTTACCAGAGCATTTGACATGTACAGTAAATGTGTCACCCTGAATTGTTAACCATGTTTTATATTTTTATTGTTGTCGCTAAAGTTTTTAATTGACCCTTTAATTTGACCACCTTCCACGAAATTGGAAAAACTCTGATTAATGTTTTAGAATTTCTTGTGGTGCCACTCAAAGTCTAAAGTTTAAATTTTATTGTACTTACTAAAAAGCCTACGACTTTATGTTAATAAGTTGTTGGCACGTCCTTCGGACGTGTTGGCTTCTTATTGGCTTATAATCGTGGCCACTGTAGTTTTCCCTCCCGGGATGCTAATTAAGATCAGAAGTCCAGCTAATCAATAATGATGGTTTGATTTCTTACCATAGTCATTTCATTTTGTTTTAGTTAAATTTTTTAGGGAGTCCTGCTACGTCCACCAAAAAGTTATACCAAATTCTAATACCAAATTATGTGGCATCCTACGTGGCATCTACCACGTCATCACGTTTCATTACAAATTTCAACATATTTAGTTTTCATAATTAATAAACCCCTTATTCTCAGAAAAAATAACCTTTTCAACAAAACTAACAATAACAAAATAAAAAAAAACAAGAAAACATTTAACTCTAATTCACCAGAACTCATCTTCCTCTTTCAGCAACTTGATAAGTGCATTTTACGCTATGTTTTTAATATGTTTTTACCCTCATTTGTACCTTGTTTATTCCTTAGTAATGTTGTTTTTACTTATTTTGAGTCAAAAGGGTTTTTATGTAGAGTAATGGTTAATATGTGCATTTATACAGAAATTTGTGCTTAAGTGTTGTAAAACCGTTTTTTGACAAACATTTGGGTATTTCTCTTATGATTCACCGTACCTTTACATTGTCATTTTTGATGAATTTGGTTTAATGTGTAGATGATATGTAAATGAGCATATGAGAACAAGAATCATGAAGATTGGATTCATGGAAGACAACAAGAAAGGCCATGGAAAAGAAGAAACTCCGAAACATAAGATTTTGATCCGAGCAGAAATTTCCAGAAACCATAACTCAACTTCAAAGATTTCCTGAGGACGATCTAGGAGGAACCAGGGAACGTGCCATATATGGATGGAAAGCTGTGGATGTCTAGTTTCTAAATCTTTTAGAATCGCAGAAATCCAAGTTCTGAGGAAGGAGTTATGCCGGAAACAATGGCCGGAGGTCAGTCTCGCGAGTGAAACTCTCCCGCGAGTGAAACTCTCCCGCGAATGAAATCTTACTCGCGAGCAGAAACCCTACATCAACTTCGGAAAATCATATCTAAAGATCCAGGAGGAGTCTGAGGACGAGCCATATATCATTGGAAAGCTACGGAAGTGTAGTTTTCAGATCTTCTTGAATCGCAGCATTTGGAGTTCAGATGAAGGAGTTATGATCAAAACAATGGACGGAGGTCAAGCTGCAAAACTGGGCAGTTTCTGCCTAAGTTGTCACACTAGTTTGGGAGGATGTTTCTTCACCAAAATTCTTCCCAAGCATGTCAAAGAACTTAAAAGGGAGCTTAATGAAGTCATGGAAAGCTGCATTGAAGAAGAAGATTCAAAGAATGCATCATGGTAGCCAAAACAACCAAGTATGGAGCTTTTCCGGTCAAACCGGGAAAGTCTGTCCTTGCCGAGTTTGTCCCTGATTTCGGCTGCCTATGAGCCCAAGAACTTGTGTATAAGGCCTACATGGATCCAATAACATGTAGAGGAGTCCAAGAAATCAGAAATCCAAGGTCCAAGTCGAAATCCTTGTCAAAGAAGAAAGAAGAAACCAAGTCCAAAAAGGATTACAAGCTCAACAAGGAAGGTGTCTCCTTGAAGCTCCTGAATTCTCTAGGGTTTCTCTTCGAAATTTTTTGTATAAATAGGACCTATGTACATCAAATTTCGTGTCTTTCAATTGCTCTAAGCCTTAGTATAGCCAAACTCTACTTAAAAACCCTCCCTACACAGAAACACCATAGCCTTGCCGCCGCCAACCCCTTGCTGCCGACTGCATCCTTGCTGCCGATTGCATAGCTTTGCCGCCACCAATCCATTCTTCAATCCTTGCTGACTCTTAGGGTAGGTTTAGGTATGAATTCATTCAAGGTTTATGTGTGTATCTACTGTATGGATGATGGCTATTTATATATATGTTTGAATTGGTTTTTGGTTTTACGTTATAAACATGTTTACTTGTTCTTCTTTGTGATTTTCATGTGATTGTGTTTATAATTGTAACGATTTAGATTGCATGTTAGGATTTTGATTTAGTTTAAGTTGTTTATGTTTGTGTTTAGTAGTTGTCGAATTGATTTATTGCTTATCTGATCACGTAATCGAACCTGAAGATAGTCTAGAGCTCAGATGTTTCTAAGGGGGGAGTTTAATCTGCCGTAGTATTCTAGGTTGAGTTCACCGGGTCGGGCTCTCAATTTTAGTTGTTGCATAGGGTGGTAGGGTAAGTGATTTACATGCTAATAGGATGAGTGACGACATACCTAGGATCATGTCTCCAACGACTCATGAACGGTAAGTGTATTTTGTGTTAATGTGATGTAGGTCGTAAGCATTAAACAGGATGACACATAAACTTAGGATGATGCGTGTCGTAAGTTCTAAGTTACATGAGAAGTCATAAAAAGTTGGAATTAATTTGCATCTATGATAACATAAACATAATAACTTGATCTTTCATAAAACTTATATGTTTTCTAATCGGTGTTTGCTATATCTTGTGCTTGAGTATTGATTGACCAATGTATGTAAATATTTCTGTTTTATTTTCTTTATATTTCGAACCAACTCATATAAATCCCCCATAATATTTTGTATATATGTTTATACTTGTATAGTTGTGACAGAATTGTACTTGTATGTTTATATTTTATTTGTGAATGTTACTAACTTGTTTTGATGTATATATAATCCTTCCCTAGTGTCCCCGGCTTGAACGATCCCTACTTACAGTTACTACAATGATAGGGTTTAAATTGCAGGTTGTTAACCAACGGCCTCGTCACAACTTCTTAAATCTCTTCACTAATTGTCGAATGTGGCAAACTCTGAATAATTTGGCACATGTATAGCAACTAGATAAGGCCTTTATAGCATCTAGACAAGTCCATGAGATAATAGAGGTATGTGACTCTTTCCATGATGATGATCATAATCAATCCTAGAATTTGTTAGTTACAAAGAGCAAGAAATGCCAAAGCATAAACAAGTGGGATCACATGCAGTCACAAAATTGAGAACAAGTTGTCTTGCCAAATTATGGAGATGAACTATATGTATATATTACCCATGATTTGAATAAGAGATACACAATAGATATGCAAAGCATGTCAGTCCAAAAATGATGACAGTGAGACATAGAGAAAATGTCACCCATTATATACTTTACATCTTTTTCAATTATAGAGATGTGAAAGAGAGAGACATAGAGAGACCCGTGAGAGTTATAGAGTTGAGAGAAATGATAGTTAGTGAGACCACTTTTTCAATTATAGAGATGCGAAAGAGAGAGAGTGAGAGTGAGACTCTGAGGGACACAGAGAAATGTTAGAATAAATGAGATGAGAGAGAGAGGACTGAAAATGCTATATAAAGCTTAGAATTAGGTACGTACATACATCATACCAAAACATATTCTCTCAAAGAAGAAAGATCATCAACAGAGAAACAATACACATTCTTGTAATCGTTTTGAAAAGAAGTTGTTCAGTTCAGCCTGTTCAAGTAAGTATATATGTATGTGTAGTTATCTATAATGATCCAGTGATATATAATGATCCAGTTATATTCTTGCATTCTTGCTACTCTTATTGTCACTTAATAATCTACAATAAATGTGTAGTAAAATTTTGTATTGCTATGTGATAGATCAAAAATGGAAAGTGGAAATGATCCAGCATGGAAGTATGTAAAGACTATTGAAGGAAATCGTAGTGGGACACAATGTATATTTTGTAAAAGTATTTTCCAAAGTGGTGGAATTACAAGATTGAAGAATCATTTAGCAGGTTATGATCCATACAAGAGTGTAAAAAAATGTGAAAATGTGCCACTAGAGATCAAAAATCAGGTGATAGCATGGATAAAGAAAAAAGAATCTATGAAGAGAGAGAGGACAGTTGTTGAAGAGGATATCAAACAAGAACTGCGAAACGATTATCTTGGGACTCAAACCAATATCTATGACGTCGACGATGATGACGACGGATATCAGTATCCTACAGACATACACCCTGTAGAAAGGCATGGTTATCGGGAAGCAGTCAAACGTTCAACCATAAATCGTGATAACAATTCAAGGTTTATAGAAGTTTGCGAAATCCTACACAATCTAGAGGTGGTAGCAGCAGTCATCAACAACGATAAGTTGATCGATCAAACTCCTATCATTATTCATTTTCAGAGCCCCTAGTAGAAATGCCACACAAGAATAGTCGATCCAAGTAACCCACAGTAAAAGGCGTACTAAAAGGTGTTAGAGAAAGAATAGGAACGGCGATTTCAAGATTTTTCCTATTTGGTGGTGTCCCTGCAAGCAAAGTTAACTGTCCACATTTTAAAACACATGATTGTTGAAACAGCAGCCTGTGGTAAATAATCTATACATTTGTGATTTGTAGAATAAATTATGTTATGTCTAATTTTTATTTAAATAATTAAATTATTTTATTGTTTGTAGGTCCTGGGGTAAAGCTTCCAACTCCCTATGAGATTCACGGTCCTTACCTTGAAAAAGAGTACACTGATATGAGGTATGTGGATAGTCATAGAGACACTTGGAAGATGTTTGGATGTACCATTATGTGTGATGGATGGACAAGACCTATAAAACTGTCTATTTTGAGTTTCATGGTGTACTCGAAAGGTTTAATGGTGCTTTTGAAGTCTGTAGATGCTTCTCATAAGAAAAAAAACTACTCAGTACATATATGGTTTGCTTGATGAGATTATCCAAGACATTGGACCAGAAAATGTTGTCCAGATTGTCACTGATAATGCTTCTGCATTTAAAAAGGCCGGAAGAGATTTGGAGCAAAAATATCCATTATATTGGATCCCATGTGCTGCCCACTGCATTGATTTGATATTTGAAGAAAAATAAACAGGTTTGAGACAAATCAATGCAGTGGGCAGCACATGAGATCCAATACAATGAATATTTTTGCTCAGAAAATGGGATTTACTACTGAAAAATGAAGCAGGTTTGAGACAATTGTTTACCAGCAACGCTTGGACTCAAAATACAGCAAGCAGAACTAGAGAAGGCAAGAAGGTAGAAATCAATATTCTAGATGGCAGATTTTGGGTGGCATGGAAGAAGTCCATAAAATTTACAAGCCATTATACAAGATTCTCCGAATTGTTGACAATGAAGTTCAACCAACCATACCCATTCTATATGATATGTTTGAAAGAGTAAAGCAAAAAATATTGCAGATGAAAAGATAGAAATAGTTGCTTAACATCATCAACAACCGTTGGGCAAAAACACTAAGTCAACCATTGCATGCAACAGGTATATATCATAATATAAATATTGTTACTCTATATTCTTTAATGATGAATTGGTGTATTACTTGATAACTACTTGTTGGTTACTTGTTTGTAGCACATTTTCTGAAGCCAAATTTTCAATATCAACTTGAGGTTGGTTATGGTAGAAATTTTTCAAAAGCAATTGGAGAAGTTTTTAAACAATTGAACAAGACTGACAAAAACCTTATAAATTCTGTGGACACTTATGTAGATGAGGTATGCAACTTCTTAATGATAATAAACTTTTAAATATTTGATCTCCTTTTATATAACCATTAAAATCGTTAATGCAGATTGTATGTTTTAGAGATGCAAAACAGTCATTTGGCTCAATCATGGCGAAACAAACAAGAAATACTAGGAATTCAGGTTTGTACTTTACATAGTAAAAAAATTTTAATGACCATTTGCTTCAGCTAGTTAGTGATAGACTGATAATAGTTCATTTTCAGCTGATTGGTGGTCACAATGGGGGTATTCTGCACCAAATTTATCAAGAATTGCAATGCGTGTTTTAGCACAAACGGCTTCTTCTTCAGCTTGCGAGAGAAACTAGAGCATGTTTGCTCTTATCCATACGAAGCAAAGGAACCGTCTTGCATATACGAGGTTGGAAAAGCTTGTATATTGCTACTACAACATGAAGTTGCGTCTACGCGATAAACAAGATGAGGGAAAAGGGATAAATGAAAACAACTACATTGATTTACTTCATGTTGCAAGTGGAACGATTCATGATAACATTGATCCACTTGAAGCTTGGATTATGCCTGCACACCTCGATGATGATGATGGCAACCCTGATCCTAAAGTGGTTGAAACTGCAACTAACAAGAATTTGTTGGAAACCCAGAAGATAATTTAGATAGTGATGATGCATAGGGAGGCACAGCGACTCCAGATAGTTCAGATGGTGACGAAGACGATGGAAGCGGAAAAGGTGATGGAAACGGTGGGTTTGAATATGGACAATCTTCAAAAATTGGAGGATAGGACAATTTTTCACTTGAAAAAAATTACGGTCATGCCTCTTAAGATGATCATGATTTTAGAAGTACTAATTATGGAGCGCAAGAGGATAACATGTATGACAGGATGACTGGAGGTGCAAATGATGATCAAGATGTCGGCTCAGTTGCGCTAAGTTTTGAGTCTATCAGTTTAAGTAGTGCGACATGAACGTCAAATGAATCCTAAGAAGGTAACAATCAATATGGCTTTAATATTTATGGCTATAATCAATGCGCAGAAGTTGGTGATCAATCATCCAATTGGATTCATCCTTACTATCCACTTATAAGGGAAACAGTCGGCTGCTCTAAAGAGATATATGATTACCATATTCAACACTATATTTCATACTATATGGGTCATATGTCTTGGTATGATTATTGTACTTTTGTAGACCAGCGTGCGTCATATGAACAACACAGATTCTCATTCTAGATATAGATGAAATTGATATTTGTAATATTTATATGTAAATCTAATAAATTAAATATTTTAGAAAAAAAAATCTTTCCAAAATCCTGATATTTTTTCCCGGGTATCCCCGATATATCCGATATCTCCCATTCTCGACGGACCGATATATTTCTCGATATAGATATTTTAATCCTTGAGTCCACCTTAACTGACATAGTCTAGAAATGGTATTAGTCCTTCAAGCGAAGTTCTTGATGGCCTGATTGGGCAGCCAAATTGGCTCAGACCAATAATCCTCTAGATTTCGAATGTCCTATCTATGCACAATTCTATAGAGACGTTACTGGGCATAGTGATTTCTTAGACATACATGTAGAGATTCGTCTCCAAGATCATATTTTTTAAAAAAAATCAGTCAGTTCCAAGATCATATTCCTAATGCAAAATCCTTACAGAAGTTTTTGGGAGTTGTCAACTTTGCGAGAGATTTAATTCCTCAAGTTAGTGTTCTTAGTGCTCTACTCTCTCCAAAAACAAGATCCAAAAAGAAATGGTCATTCACAGAAGATGACAGTAATACAGTCAGAAAGATTAAAGAGCCAACTAAGAACATACATCTTTTACAGTTACCTGAAGAAGTGGATTTGATCATTTTGCAAACCGATGCAAATGATTATTATTGGGAAAGAGTTGCTTTGGATATTGCCCCAGATACAAATCATGAGAAGATTTGTAAATTTATCTCGAGAAAGTTTAACGCATCAGAGTTAAACTATTCTACTGGAGACAAAGAAGTCCTTACACTTATTAAGCGTATAAAGGGGGCTGAAGCCTTTTCAGGAAGCAAATTTGTGGTTAGGACTCATAATAAAATAGTAAAAATTTAAAAACTACAAATTAATTGATGCTACAGATATAGGAAGAGTGTTGAGATGACAAATGTTTTTATCTCAGTATGAATATGATGTTGAAATGGTTACAGGTAACAAGAATTTCTTACTAGACGCCCTTACGAGAGAAATGACAATGTTTCAAAAGAGACGACAAGGATGAAAGACGCAACCCAAGAAACAAAAAACCAGAATCAAAGGAGAAAAATGTTTAGGAAAGATACAGGAGCGGTGATAAGATTGTAGATTCTCTCCATGATGGATCAGGTTATCAATTCATCGTATCTTATGAGCAACTGAAACAAGTCAAGCAGCATGTCATGACAGGATAAAACCAGCTAATTGGAATGAAAGCTCAGAACTCTCTTTGCAAAATGAAAGTCAGTCCGGAATATCTGGTGAAGAAGAATAGCTCACTCAGGAATATTTGTTGTATCCCAAAGATATAACCTCAACTGATCGGTCTCAGGGTAAAAGACCAGTTAGCCCCTCTCAAACGACAGACGGTAAAAACATATCAAGTTAGTTAATGTCTGCTACTTTACCAAAAAGCAGGATAACCCCCTTTTAGGGGAAATATATCGCATGTGGTCATAGAGAAGAAAACTATTGAGGGTCAATCTTTAAAGATTTTTGAGAACCAGTTTTCCAGACAAAAAAGTTGTTGGTGTTCAAGCAAAAGATTATCATAGACAACATTCTTTATGCTTTCCATTAAGAAAATGAAGATCATGTGCTTAGAATCCTTTGAGCCCTTACAGAAGAATTGTATAGAATCCATGCAAGAGAGAATGAAAAGTCTAAGGTAGTATACCTAGAAAATCTAAAAAGCGCTAAGATCCTTATGAAAATAATGAAACAGTCCAAATGGTTCAAATTCCATGAGCATCTAGGAAAATGAAAGATGTTTCCACTAATCTTGTCTGCTGTCTCTGGCCCATATTAGGAGAGATATCTGGTTTATGTCCAAGCTGAAAATCCTCAAAAACAAAAACTGTGGCTAATGGGGAATGATTTTGTTCATAATCTTTAGACAAAATCTAATGAAGACTTGGAATGATTCACAGAATTGATAGTTCAAGTTATCAAGAACATTAGGTCATACGATTGTATCTTGAGATTAAAGTTCATATAAACTCAACCTGAATGGATAATTCTAAAAGAACAAATGAACTACATCTCTCCTTATCATTATGTCAGGATAATTCAAGGTCCGATTAAAGGATCAAACAAGATAAGAGAAAATGGCAATCCAAATCAGAGTATTCCATAGATGAAGGCCATGACAATCATGTGCGTAAAAAACATGGCGCCAAGGGATTTTGATTCAAGCCTTCTGAAAAGTGAAGAAAAAAATAATGGTTCCTGTTATAATCATCCTCCACCAGTGAATTGTGACTTTTTCTCAGCTATCTTGAGAAATGAAGTTGACTGCACGCTAGCTATTACAAAATGGCTTGATAAGGTAGAGAAGGAAAAATGATATAGGATTTCTTATCCCTTTCCTTATGATTCAGACTTAAACAGTGAAGAAAAAAATGAAAAAGCTCTAGAAGAGGAACAAAAGGGTCAAGATTCGTTGGCTGCTGATAAAGAATATTACAATACAGTGAACATGATGGAGAAATGAGTCGTGGCCGACGCATCACGACAAAAGACTTTTCTTTTGTTAAAGTTAATGCGTTCTCCTTTTGTTGCCGACGCATGAAAACAAACAACTTTACTTTTGCCAAAGTAAAGTTTGATTCCTCATGTCACTCACTTTCTCTTAGCTTTATTTAATTTGGATTTAGAGTCCGTGTGTTATATAAGGAGCCTCAAACTTCCGAGAGAAGACATCAAAAAACTTGGAATAGAAGTTGGAAACACTCTCAACCTTCCTCTCGAAGCCAGAAAGCCAGAAAAATAATGTGTGTAAACAGTATCTCTAGTATAGTGTGAAATCAGAGTGTAAGTACTGTGTGAAGATTTCAGTCTGTAATCATTCAGTGTGATGAGCTTTTATTACAAGTAAGTATTTGTACTTGTAAATATAATCATGAGTAGCTAAACAACTTATAGCTATTTACCCAAGAGCGAGGCTCTGAGTTCTGTATTTATAGTTATGCTGTTTAAATAAATTCTATTGTGTGCCCATAATTCCGTCTTAAAAATATTTATGTTTTACAATCATTTTACTTTCAGTTGCTAATTTAAATTTTGTATTTAAAATATTTTTACACACTAAAATCTATGAATCTTTCATCTTAAGACATCAGTGATTCTGCCAGTATAGTAATCATTTAGACAGGAATTCGTTAGATAAAGTCTTGGCATGTTGAAGGCTAGTTCTTAAGTTGATACGTGAATATGTTTTAGGTTGTAGAATATCTTAAATACAATACCTAAAAAAATGAATTTACACTTTTATCCCTAATAGGTATATTATTGATACTAAAAGAAGAGTCTGAGTACTACATTGATCACTTTATAAGTTCTGGTACTATCACTACAAATTTTAATTCGGTTAGCCACGGCTCGAAGCCGTCGCAAAAGACCGCTCTGCCGTCGCGAAAGGGCATTGGCGACGGCACGGCGACGGCATTTCTACCGTCGCAACAAGTGGCGTGGCCAATGCTCCCGGGACGGGAACGAGCCGTCGCTATATTGTTAACGACGGCAGCCTGCGACCGCAAATGTCGTCGCTCAATTAGCTACGGCAACTGGCTATTGAAAAAGCTGTGGCGTTTTCATTTGTTGGCCACGGAAATTGCCGTCGCCATTATTTTTAAAATTTGAATATCGAGCCCAATTTTTTCCTGCCAAAACCCTTTGCGACGGGACTTTGCCGTCGCGAACTGCAGATTTGTTTGCGACAGCTACTTTCCATCGCAACATTCATTTTTTCCAAAAACACCTGGTTTAAATCTCAAATTTACCAATAATCTGAAAATTCAAATTTCATTCAATCCATAATAACAACCATAAGCAACAACAGACTAACGGCACCATCACTGGCATTCAAGACACCTTAATATACACAATGACAACATTAATTTCATAACCAAATTGTATGTCCAACATCACAATATTCCACATGATGGAAGAACCTAAACCAAATAAACTATTAACCATGTTCAACAACAGAAATAGCTTCATAAAAGTTCAGCAATATTCTAGCAGAATTTGTTCCATCACACTCTAAAACAAGAAAAAGCCATAAACCTAAATCATGCAGAAGCATCATGACCAGCTGAATCATGATTGCTTGTATCATCATGAGAAGATGAAACATGGCCAGTAGGCTCAGCATCTCCCTCTCCTATGGACTCCCTCCTAGCTTCATGGCCACTTGTTGCATCAGTTGGTACCTATTGCATAAACAGACCATACATGCATTAGCTGGTACCTTAAACCCAGATTCAAGTAAATCAAACACCTCCACCCTAATGCATACTAAACCGTACTTCAAAATTATTCAGTCAAACAAAAAAAGGACAATATCATTACTTAGAACATTAAATTGTCTCAAAACATCATACTTTATTTGCAGCAAGTAACAAGGCTGTGTTTCTCCAAAATTACTCACCCGGTTCTCATTACTTAGAACAATAAATTGTCTCAAAACATCATACTTTATTTGCAACAAATAAAAGTATTTCAAACTTTCAAAAAGTAACAAGGTTGTGTATCTCAAAAATTACTAACCATTGCATGTGCATTATTTGTGTTTCTCCCCCAGTGCTATCCATATTATTGGCAATCTGAGCTTGAAGCATTCTAACAGCATCCTCAAATTTCTTCTCAAATGACTCTTGTAGTTCCTTTGTTACCTCTTCAATGATTTTGGCTATAATGGCGTTGTTGTTACTGGCAGGTACTGATGTTTTTTGTGTATACACCGAATTGGGCAGCACGGTAGAACCATAGGTACGACAATAACCATGACCATCCTCTCCTATAAGCTTATGAAAAATACGGTCTTTCACAGCCGTAAGCTGTTGGTCTTCCACAGGTTTAACTAGTGATAGTTCCTTGTTGTACTCCTTCTACATGAATTTATAAATAACTTAGCTAGGCAAACCAAAAAGGGGAAAAAAAGAAACAAAAAAAACACAATTCTAAATAACATAACAATAAACTGAAACATACAATGACTTGGGCAACTTCTGGATCAGATTCCTTGCGTGCTTTTTTCCACACACTAAATTTATCAGATGCTTCTCCACTCAATTCCATCTGCCAAGTACAAACAGTAAGCAACTCGGCCAACTCCATATATTAGGCATCAATCTTACTATACGCCTCTTCATCTGTCAAGTACAAGTTTTTTCAAAATTACCTCATATCTTAACTGGGCAAAATGCTTTCTACCAGTATTATGAGATGGTCCACGTGTCTCTCGATTGATTGAATTACGAGTCGCTATTGCCTACAAAATCAGTTTGGAAATTAAACACTGGTCAACCTATTTGGCACAATATAATGGAAATGACATAGCACTTTTACCTTTGCATCCTCAGAGTTCCAAAAGGCCACAAGCACAGTCCATTGATCTGCTATAATTTGTGGAGGAACCATTGAAAGCAGGTCTGGATGATTTTTGTTTGGTTCAAAGTGGTTAGCTTTGGTTTTGCTCTTGTGATCCTTCCAAAGAGTATTGCAACACTTAAGGCACACAGGTTTGTATCCTTCTGGAACATCAACCAAATTTTTCTACAAGTCACCGTGAACAATATTGAATTACTTTTAATAAACAAAGAAGCACATATAACATTTAATCAATGAAAGCATTTACCTTAACCTCATCCCAAATTTCCTCTTTGACTTTAAGATCAACAGATTTCCAGTCCAAAATTGTCAACGGAATCCTGCGGCCATCACGCACCATCTTGCCCAACTGTGACTTCAATTGTGCAGCTCTTTCTCCAATAGGTTGGAATTTAGAATCAAACATAATGTGAACCTTCTCTCCAGTATTCCACTCGGGGATGCCTTTACTATGACCTCTACCGACAGTATTGGCAGTAGCATGGGGCTCAGCATCTAATTTGGGGAGTTCAAACAGTAAATTTGATAATGATAATGGGGCTGTAAATATTAAAAGAAAACATGCTCTAAGACATACCTGATCCTGGAAGAGGTAAAATAGAGGCTTGAGTAGGTTGGGGAGGAGGTGGTGGTGGAGGAGGAGTTGGTGGGGTTGGCGGTATAAAAGGAACACGAAGAGACGTATGGGATGACTGCGATGATGATGAACCACTGGGGCTTAATGCAGAACCACTAGGACTCAAGATCTCAGACATGTTGCGTGGTCTACCAACCTTTCTTTTCTTCGTAAACATGGTTACCTATAAAAATAAACACCCGGTTAGCAACAAAGAAATTTACTATCAAATGTTACTAACAAGTTAATGATCACAGCTACAAAGACACATGTAAATTTAATAACAAAACTAATTGGATGTACACTAGATAGAGATGTTTAATATATCTTAAAAAGCAACATTACAATTTCAGACATCTACCTCATGCATGACATGCAATGAAGGATACAAAACTTAATATTTTTCAAAGCTAATAACATCGTTTATCTACTGTTAGGCCTACTCATTCAATTAAACGCCATTCATAGACTCCATTTCATCACTCATGTCAAATTCCAAATGAGAGAAGTCCTTCGACTCCACTTCACCGACATTTAGCCAACCATCTCCTGAAGGATCTGGTGTATACCACACCTGATGTGCTTGAGATGCTAAGATAAATGGTTCATCCCTAACTCGGTCATTCTGATATATATAACAATCTTCTAAAGTTAACTAAGGTGAAGTTAAAAGGATCTTTTTTCACTCCTGAAGGATGTGCCCAGTCACATCTGAACAAAACATACTTGATATTCGTAGAGTAGCTAATTTTGATAATCTCTGTCAATCTCCCATAATACGGTAAAGTGTCTTCTTGTAAAGACACACCACTGTTTTGTCTGGTTCGCTTGTTGTCAACACTTTTCACTCGGAAAAAATGGCCTTTGGATGTATATGAATTCAGCCTAGCTGCTGTAGGAGAAGGAGGATTTGACAAAGCCACAATTTCTTCTGGTAAGGACATATCACCCATGTTTTGTTGACAACTCACATATGCCTTAAACCAGTCTGCAAACTCATCAAAATGAATACGTGCAACCTCCGCATCATTGGCATTAGGACTTTGATGTTTAATGGCAGACATATGTTTTCTGCATAGTAAGAGAATGAGAAACTATTATATATATGGCAGTAGCATACCAACAAATCAAACTATTATAAGCATTTCAGGTCTATGATAAAACATGATTTGGATGTATTACTTACTTGAGATATGGTGTGACTGCATCTGTATGAAACAAGACCCATCTGTGAATTTGTGTCCGAGTACCATCTAAGAGAATAAAAGTCTTCCCTTTCTTGGAGTTACCATCGTCAATCTTCCTTCTTAATGGTCTGTTTGCCTTACATCCCACATCTTTAAGGTATTGAGAGCAGAAGTTCATGCATTCTTCCATCAAATAACCATTAGCTATTGATGCTTCAGGATGTGCCCTTTGCCGCACGTATTCCTTCAATGTGAGCGATACCTTTCAATGGGGTACATCCACCGAAACTGCACCGCACCAGCAATTAGTGCTTCTTCAGCTAGATGTATAGGCAAGTGCTCCATTACATCAAAAAATGATGGTGGAAATATTTTCTCCAGATCACAGAGGGTTACAATGATTCGAGAACGCGCCTCCTCCAAATCTGCTACACAATTTAGTTTGGAGCATAACACTTTGAAAAACCTGCCCAAATCGATCAGCCCTTCAACCACATTCTTCGGTAAGGAACTTCGTACACATAAGGGAATCAATTGTTGTAGAAGGATATGATTATCATGGCTTTTAAGACCTCCAATGGTACGACCCTTCAAACGTACCCGCCTTGAAATATTAGATGCAGAACCATCCGGCATTCTTGACTCAGATAAGGCTTTCAGAAACTTATCTTTCCCAGCATTTTTCATCTCAAAATCAGCACACTCAAAGTATTTAGTACCATCAGGCCTCTCCAATACATGGTACCAATGTCTAATTCCCAAAGCCTGAAGGTCACGTCGAGATCTCAAATTATCCTTTGTTTTTCCAGCAGCTCCCATTATGGTATTAAGAACATTGTCACACACATTTTTCTCTACATGCATCACATCAAGGTTGTGACGAATGAGGTTGTGCTGCCAGTAAGGAAGCTCATAAAAAATACTCTTCTTCTTCCAATTATGCTTCTTTTTCTTCGAAGGATCTTTTTCTGGTTTCTCTGGTCCCATCTCTTGCCTTGTTAGAAGATCATCCTTTCGGTACTGTGTAAGTACACCATTTGATTCAATTTGTGAGAGAAGATCTACTCCAGATAATGTTGGAGGAGCTTGCCTGAGTTCTCGTAAGCCAAAAAAGGACTTGGCATCTCTCCGGTACTTGTGATCACTAGGTGTAAATCTCCTACTGCTTCCATAAAACCACTTGTGAGAATCATTCAAGAACATTGAATCTTTTTCAGAGTTGCAATTTGGGCATGCATATTCACCTTTTGTACTCCACCCTGATAAATTGGCATAGGCAGGAAAGTCATTGATAGTCCACAGTAATGCAGCATGCATTTGAAACATTTGATTGCTTGAAGCATCATAAGTTGGAACTCCGTTTTCCCACAGTTCCTTCATTTCATCAATTAGCGGCTGCATGTACACATCGATCTTATCACCAGGAGCCTGTGGCCCATCAATAAGCACAGATAGATAGATATAAGGCTGCTTCATCAACAATGTTGGCGGCAAGTTGTATGGAACTAGTATGACAGGCCAAGTACTATGAGGTATATTTATACTTCTAAATGGATTAAATCCATCTAAGGCTAAACCAAGCCTTACATTCCGAATATCAGCAGAGAAACTTGGGTGTTTAGTGTCAAAATCCTTCCACGCAGGAGAATCTGCAGGATGCCTATACACACCATCATCCTCTCGTTTCTCAGCATGCCATCTCATGAGCTTTGCAGATTTAGAGGTCATAAACAACCTTTGCAACCTTTGTTTTAATGGAAAGTATCTTGCTTGCTTTGCTGCTCGACGTTTTCTCGACCCCAAACCAAGCTCTAAACCTTCATTAATATCATCATCTTTCCAGCGAGATGCATTACATATCAAACAATTATCAAGATTTGCATCAGACCCATTTCGAAATAGCATACAGCTATTAGGGCAAGCATCCACTGTGTAATAAGTGAAGCCTAAATCCTCAGTCAACTTCTGAGCTTCAGTGTAGGATTTAGGAAGGTTTGCACCTTCTGGCATAGACTCATCAAATATGTCAAATAGATCTGTGACAGAACCGTCACTCCATCCATGTGTCACCTTTGCCTCTAGAATTCGGACAACGAATGACAAGGCTGTATGCTTCTTAGAACCTGGATATAGTGGCTGGTTTGCACCCTTCATTAATTTCAGAAACTCTTTGGTCGGTTCATTTGGCCCAGCTAGAGGATCTGGATTTTCTCTGCCATCATTCTCATCATTTGGTCTTGCAACATTTCCACAGGTTTCTTGAACTAGTTGAACTATATCCACATCCATATAATCATCTGACCCTAAAAAAACTTCATCCCTACGCAATGAATCATCCCTAGACTCACCATGTTTGTCCCATATCTTATACTTCTTCCAAAACCCATTATCTCGAAGATGCTCTCGCACAATATCAGTTACAAATAAATCACGATTCTCACATTTCCTACAAGGACAATATATCCTTGAACTCATGTCCCTACTGGCAGATGCAAAGATCAAAAACTCATCTAACTTGTCATAGTATGGCCTACAACATCTGGTTCCCCAATCAATCCATGACTTGTCCATTTTTCTCCCTACTGCATAGGGAGAAAAATAGTAAGCAAAAGTAAACAACTATGGATTGATTAGATTCAGATTACATAGTAAAGCATGCTAGATGTATGACATGCTTACTAATAAAGTTTGACACTGAAAGTGTAACTCTATGTGATATTAACTATTCTAACCTTTAAAAAATCAGTATGAATGAGTATTCGAAAGGCAAACATAACGGGCACCAACTGTGTGAATAAATTGGTACTAGTCCAAACCCATGATCCAAAATTCCTAAGATCAGTGCCAAACTGAGGGAGACAAACCTTAACAGGAAGTTCAGTGCCAAACTGATCCAGGTATCCAATTACTTGACCTTCTTTGATAAGATCACCCTGTATATTGGTATGAAGAGGCATTATGTGGCCAAAATGGCATTATAAAACAACAATCAGTAGTTGGATAAGAAAATGACGATATCAATATGCTGTTAATAGACTTGAGTAGTAGTGCTAAGTGAAGTATCCACAAAGCCACAGTGTTAGCAATCATACCCACTAGAATTGCAAACCTCTAAATGCATATTAAATTATTAATGACAGGACCATTTAAGTTCTTCTATTAGTTCATTGAAAATTTGAAATTGATAAATTCTGGCAGTGTTACTGTTAACAAACACCCACTTCTTGTCATATCAGACAATTTGTTTCCAGCATATGAAAGATAAGAACATGAAACTTTGCATCAACTCAGAGATTCAAGAACAAGAAAAACACGGATACACAAACAACGCATATGTATGATAAGGTGCTTTTCATCATGAAATTATAACTACAAATCATTACATATAGTAAACTGAAAATATGTGTGCAATGGATACCTCGTTAAAGATAGGAGGTTGCTTCTTTCCTTTCACCATTCTGCCCCTTCAGATGAACCAACCTGGAAAAAGAAAATAAAGAAATGTGGTTGAGTAAAGTCTTGAAGTTATTATGAAACTCCATCATAAGAATATATATATATATATATATATATATATATATATATATATATATATATATATATATTTGCAGTTGTTGTCACTAATAAGAACTATGCAACTCCATCATCAAGTTCATTGGGTTCATAATGAAGTTATTTACTTAGTTTCACAGTAATGATTACAACAACCTTAGTATAAAGTTTAAACTTCCAGAAACCTTCATTATCCAGTATACAAATCACAAAATATTCTAAAGCTCCAACTACAGCAACACTTAGCAAAAACTAACAGGAGATAAAGATATATAATGAGCAAGCATTGGAAGAGAGAAAGATTCTGGTATAATTAAAGAGATACTAGTTAGTACTGTCCAAGGATAAAGTTAAACTATCCTTAGAGAAGCCTTAGATATTGCATCTTTATAATCTCAGTCTCGCAAGAAAGCACACTCTACTACAGCCAATGCAAGATCCTTACTCACAACCATATGGATCCAAACACAATGATTACAATCCCAAGTACTCTCACATTTCAAATCTAGTTTTTACTAAATGTTTCAAACACAGTTCACACATGCTAGCTTATGCACTGTTATAATCACTAGAACTTGAAACCGCATTAACACAACAATGTAGACAAAAGCCACAAAACCATACCAAATCTGACAAAAATTTAACCCTGCAAGAGGAGTAAAAGCAACATGCCAATATGAATGTGATTTGTTCTAGACTTGCAACTACTTGTTCTTCTACAATTCCTGACAAAGTGATCAAGTCTAAACCCAAAACGAAGTTTAACCTATCCAATCAACTAAACATCATTTTCTCAAAAACTGTCAAACTATGCATCCATGGTACCAATCCATCAAACACAAAAGATTGATATAAAGAAAACGACCAGAAAATTACTACCTTATGGAAGGTAATGTTCCCAATTAAGTAGGTCCGACGCAGCAGCCTCAAACACAGTGACTAAATCCCTAACACGATTCAAGTAAATCCCATCACAAATCCTCTGCAGAAGAATATGGAATATGAAATTGAGAACCAAAGATTAATCAAAACATACAAAGGATTAATGCTAAAAGTTAAAGAATATGGAATTGAGGGGAACTTACCTTGTTCAAATCGAAAAGATTTAAGCAGAACTGTAGAACCTTCGATTGGTTTTGGATAAGAGTCCGATTAGCGCGGGTCCGGGTCGGGTCAAGGTTGGAGGGAGTTGGGCGGAGGCAGCCGATGCGGGTTTCGGAGAGGGGGACGGCGAGGCAGCAGATGAGGGATAGTTTTTTTGTCTGAAGAGAGTAAAGAGGGAGGGATAGTTAGGTTAGGTTTCTGGTATTTTTGTTTCAGTTGGTGTGAGAAATTGGTTTTCGTCAAAACGAAGGCGGGATAGTTTAGCGCGTACAACAAAGGCGACGGCGAACCATCCATCGCAACAAATGTAAGTAAAATCGGTCTTTTTGTCACGGCGCTTCTATGCCGTCGTTATTAAATAATAAAAATGCGACGGCGTTAGATTGCCGTCGTAAATTCTGTGTTTATTTTGTCACGGAACTACATTGCCGTCGCAAATTGGTTTCGATTTAGCGATAGTTAGACCACCGTCGCTGAGCCGTCGCAAATTTAGGATCAATGGCGACGGGAAATAGGAGCCGTGGCAATCTTCGGTAGCGAACTGAATTAAAATTTGTAGTGTATATTGACAGTTCTTCAAGAGTTCAGACACTATAGGTGTTAAAGACTCTTTGTTTCGTGTGGATATGAGGCTGCTAGATATCGACAATGGTATAACAGTGTTAGGCTGCTAGGGTGTCGACAATGCCTCGAGCACAAGAAAACCGCATTATAGAACATTTGTATGAGTAATCATGTTACATGTGTAGTAATTTTTTTATTATGTCATCTTGAACATATGAAATCGTCATTAAAGTAGGTTTCTTTTGCTAGTTATTGTTTGTGTGAATACAAGAACTTTGTAGAGATTATGAATATTATTTGTGTAACAAGAGGTTTAGGGTTTTATGTGTATTTGTGGCTTGTTGGACGGTGTCATCAATCGCTGGCGCTGGCTTACTGCCTTGTCAGTGTGGTTAGGTTCGTTGTCAGACAAGGGTTGAAGGTGTCTGGGTGGTGATTAAACCCGGTAGGTGGTGGCGGTGGATTTGAGAGGGCAAGGCTTTCTTCGGGGTGGTCGGAGAGTTGTTGGCAGATCTGTTTGAGGAGCAGTGTTGTCTCGGCGGTGAGGTTTTATCATTTCCTATAAGTGGCGGTTCGTGGCCTGCCAAAGGTGAGGCGATATGGTGCAGCGAAGCTTTGTGATGAGGGGGACGAGAGGCGTTGGTGTTCGATCTCAGCTCTCTTTCGATTTGGTTTCGAGCCGGTGTGTCTTGTTCAAGTGATGATACAAAAGGATGGGTGGTCTGTCTCTCCATAGAGGGTCGTGAATGACGTCGAATTTCCAATGTCGGCGTGACGTCGACGACGTTGTAGTGGCTTCGCGTTTAGGCTGTCAGCTCTTTTTAGGGTGAATCTTCAGGAGCCCATTGAGATCCACTAGAGTTGGTTTGGGTCTAGGTTATTTGGGCTTTGGTCTTTAGGTTTTGATTTTTTGTTGTTGTTTTTTCAGGTTTATTTTGTTGTCCCTCCTCATTGAGGGAGGGTTTGGGCCACCTATTTGAGCGAATAGTTAGGTAGGTTGGTGTCATTCGTGTCGTGGAATGCTGCTAATTTTGACATGTAATGTTTGAAAGAATTTTTTTTTTCTTGAGCTTGACTGTAAGGATATATCGAGACTTCTAGAATAGGTTAGATTACGGTTGAACCCTTATCGGTTCTTGTCCACTGTAATCATTAGTGTTTTAGGTAGATAGAAAGGAGTTATCCCTCATGGTTGTAATATTATATTCCTGTTTAATGTAATTTTAGATATTTTTTCTAAAAAAAGGTTTAAGTTCTATGTGGCACTGTGATAGTTTCATAAATAGGAGTAGCGTGTCGAATAGCGGTCGAGAAAAAGAATGTACAGGATAACCGTGTAGGACGAAACGACGACAGTCGTCTGATCTTTAATGAATTGATACTTTCCGTTTAAGTCCGCTTATTCCTATCCGTATAATCAATTCATTAAATATCAGATGGATGTCGTGTTTTGTCCCGTTTTATTCTAGACGTTTATCCCGCGCGCCTGAAGAAAGAATGTACGGCAAAAGTGTCATTAGCAGAAATATTTCCGTGGGCTTTGATAAAAACAAAATGAAAAAAAGAAGGGCAGACCTCATCCGTTTGTTTGGTAATTTGTTATTTGATACGACCACCATCGCACCCTGGTTTTGAATTTCATAGTTGTCGTCTCTCTTTTTGGGTTTGTTGCTGAAAACCCTAAACGAAGAGCCAAGAGATGGATTTGGACCAGTGGATCTCAAAGGTCAAGGAAGGGCAGCATCTCTTGGAGGATGAGCTTCAACTTCTATGTGAATACGTTCGTACTTTTCTTCCACCTTTCTTTACTTCTGGGGAGATTGGGATTTCTCATCTCCCTCACCCGATTCGGTTGTTACTGTTTTCTTTTCTCATAATTGATTATGTGTTATTTCACCACAAATCGAAACGAAATGATTTTTGATTGAGCTCTAGGAGTAGCATAGCCATGGGCGACTTGAGCAGTTTGTTTGATATCATGAATCTTGAAATGCCTAATCTTGTGAAACGAAATTATTCTCTTATCTGTCTGGTATTAGCGCTATGTTATAGGGTGATTGCTCGTAGAGAAACTGTGAATGATTTCAGTTTTCCTCCTGAACTGTCACTGCAACATTTCACAGGTAAAAGAGATCCTTATCGAGGAGTCCAATGTGCAGCCTGTAAACAGTCCCGTTACTGTTTGTGGCGATATTCATGGTCAGTTTCACGATCTAATGAAACTTTTCCAGACCGGAGGCCATGTACCAGAGACTAATTACATATTCATGGTATATGCTTCTTTATTCTCTCTGTTTTGTTTGGATTGAAATGTTTCTCAAGTTGATCGTGATTTCTTCCAATTCTTGGCAGGGCGATTTTGTGGATCGTGGCTACAATAGTCTTGAAGTTTTCACTATTCTATTGCTTCTTAAGGCGAGGTATATATAATTAATTATATCTTGGAGTTGTGGTGGAACAATAGGTGTTAAACTGCTGCCATGTACATGTTTCAGACACATTCTTCTTTATTTTTGTTCTCGTTATCCTGCATATTATAAATAGTTTTATGGATTCAGGTTTTGTTTTGTTTCCGTATCAAAATGTCCATTTCAGTAACAACAAAGAGACCCAGAAGTCTACCACATCTCAAATTTTGTGGTAGAAATTCACAAATCATTTGTTCGAGTAATAAATTTCAAATGATAAGAAAGAGTTTGGAAACTTATAATCTGTAACCATTTCTACTGTACAAGTAGCTAGAGGAAAAGAATGATACATAAGTACAGATACAGAAACACATTTTCCTTCTTGTGGCTTATTATTATTATTATTATTATTATTATTATTATGATCCTTCTTTAATGTAGGGTTAATTGCAATATGGATTTTTTATTGAGCACATTATTGCAAGGTGGTGTTGTTTAATACAATTCTGTGTGGTTATAAAAGTAAAACTTTAAATATATTGGGATCATGCTTTGAAGTTTGAACAGTGACTTGTGCCTAAGACATATTCCTTATTGCCAAGTATCGTAAACTGAAAAGGGAAGCTCTAGGATGTCATAAGGAGTAACTTTTGTGTTCTAGACATGAACTTTTAACCTTCTTCTGTTTGCTCCTTGTTTTCACAATCAAAGTGAGATACATGCTTATTCAAGAAATTAATGTTCCTTTTATTGTTTATATGCCCACAGATATCCAGCTAACATTACGCTTTTGCGCGGTAATCACGAAAGCAGACAACTTACCCAGGTGTGCTTTTATACTGGTTGTATACTGTTTCAGAAGATGGTTAGAATGAAGTCGTACCTGTTTTGTTTCAGAAACTTGATAGACATGAGTGCTTTTTGAGGCATTACTCAAGTATTAATGCAAGGAAATGACTATTTTTTCATTTGCAGAGGCATAATTAAATGGATACAATTGTAAGATGTGTTGTGTGGGAAACCCTGAATTTCATCTCAGTATATAAATCGTGTCTTATTAAGAAATCATCTTTAAATTTTAACCTGAAGGAGAGGAGTGGTATGACTTGAAGGGTTAAAGGAATAATGTCCACCAGTTAAGTCATTGTTTCGTATATTATAAGTGGCATTTATTGGCTTCAACATTAATTTCTCTGCCATGTTAGAGTTCCCTTCGTTATTCTTAATTGTTGTCTTCTAGTGGTATCTGTTGCATATCCTCTTTGCTGGAAACCCTTCTTCTTCTGTAAATCTGTTTATTTGGAGAATGGCTGAAAGTATAAATGAATAATGGGATTAGGAAGTAGGAACTCTTGTAGGAATTTGGGTGGAAGAAACTCCTGAAAATCTGAGATTCTGTGGATCATTTGTTATCATCCCTTTATTTGGGAAGATAGTAGCAACCACATCTGGGATTTACTTCTATGATCCCATGGGGCGTCTACTAAGAAGAAAGGTTTAATATCATTGGAGCCTCTCGTCTGACTGGAGATGCTATATTATTGATAGTGCTATCAGAGATTTTTTTTCTCCTTCCAATTTGCTCAGGGCATCTTTATGATTTATTGCTTATGTTCTGACAAGGGACCTTACTTGGTGGTTTGTTCCCTATTCAAATGTAATTAACTGTCTGATCTATCTTTTACATGCTTTCTGTGTGTGCTAGGTATATGGTTTTTATGATGAATGTCAGAGGAAGTATGGAAATGCTAATGCATGGCGCTATTGTACAGATGTTTTTGACTATCTGACGCTATCAGCAATCATAGATGGAACTGTAAACTTCTCTCGCCTTCTCTCCATAAATATGCTCGAATAATTTGTTTTCTGTCTGGCTCCATGTAGGTATTGGTTGCATGAGTACTTTTTTATTGTAGACGTTTATTTGGATGATTGCAGGTGCTATGTGTCCATGGTGGTCTTTCTCCTGACATTCGGACAATTGATCAGGTAATCTCTTCTCAAGTTTGTATTTAAGCTTCATAAGTATTGCAACAGCTGCAATCAAATTACTGTTAGTATTATACTTCGTATATTCTGGTGTTCTATCAGTTGCTCATTCCTTTTTCTCATTATTTTAACTGAATCCTATTTCTTTCCTATAAAAGAAAAAAGAGAGAAAAAAATAAGTGAAGGGCTTCTAGCGATGGTGTGATTAATTTTCTCAGCTATGTTTACATATTCAAATTAGCTTTTCTCCATAAACCTAAGACTGCAACAATTCATGTCATTCTTTCGGCTCATCGTATTGTATTACATTCGGTTGCTTAGGCTAGTCATTCATTCCCATGATATGTGGTCATCATGATTTTCAAACACTATTTCTGGCAGATAAGGGTCATTGAGCGGAATTGTGAAATTCCACATGAGGGGCCATTTTGTGATCTCATGTGGAGTGATCCTGAAGATATTGAAACATGGGCAGTAAGTCCGCGTGGAGCGGGTTGGCTTTTTGGGTCCCGTGTCACTTCTGAGGTAATGAACTTCATTTCAATTAACTAAGATTGTTCCCTGCCTTTGAGATCTTACCTCACAGAAATAGTTTTGCTCTCTTCATGCAGTTCAACCACATAAATAATTTTGATCTGGTTTGTCGGGCACACCAACTTGTTCAAGAGGGTCTTAAGTACATGTTTCAAGATAAGGGCCTCGTAACTGTGAGATTCTGAACATTTCATCAATGTGTTGGATGTAGACTATTTAGATGATTGATAGATTGATTGGTTCCGTTTTTGAATTGTGCAGGTCTGGTCTGCACCAAATTACTGTTACCGCTGTGGGAATGTGGCTTCGATTTTAAGTTTTAACGAGAATATGGTAAACATTACAAGTTCATCTACTACATTTATTTATTTATTTATTTGGTGAAAATTTAGAACTTTTTGATTCGCACTTTGATATTTAGGATATCTGTCTGCTACCATCATTAGCACTGGTTATTACCACTTTTAATTTTCCAAGCTGGCTAGTCTTGGGTTTCGACTTTTTTTTTTGAAAATGTTAAAGAATCACTACATATCTTGCTATAGTGAGACCTATTCATGAGATATTTTCACATTCTATGTATTAATGGCATAAGAATAACTTTTATCAAGTGAATAAGTAGTAAGCAGTGGTCTGTTATAGACATCAGGTCAGTATTAGTTACGAGGTCTTTATTACAAGAGAGAGAGAGAGAGAGAGCTCATAGTGTGTCTTTATAGTATACGCATCTTGTGTTGATATCGTGGAGCACATAATTCTTTTCTGTTGGTGTTACTTAAATCTTAGTGTGTTTTGAAACAGGAGAGAGAAGTGAAGTTCTTCACTGAAACAGAGGAGAACAACCAGATGAGAGGACCAAGAACAGGAGTACCTTATTTCTTATGATCATTTGGTGTTGAATGCCTACATCATTTGTATAATTATTGAAGTATTGGTGGTTGAGAGCACTGTAACAGAGAAGAGCCGTGAACATGTCCTTGTCTGGTGGATCTCCCTTGTACTTTGCTGGGCTGCTATTGACATTTTGACATTCCTGGGTTGTGTATTAGGTTGCTAATTGTTATTCAATTCTTAATCAATTTCCCGGTACATTCGTTTGTTTAGTGTCTGGAATCATGACACCTTGCTCTATTACGCAGCAAAACTAGCAGTTCATTCTTTAGTTGTCACCATTTGAGAATTTGCTTGTACAGTTTCGATCTTGACTTCAATTCTTGAGATAAATGTCTTTCATGAAATGGGAGATGCGATTGGATCAAACAAATAAAGTTGTGGCCGGAAACAAGTAGGTCGAAGGAGACGCTATAACCTAATGATCCGATAATTGCAGCAAGCAAACGGACGGAACATGGTTGTGGATCTCCCTTCTTTCTCTGCTCGTGCTTCTCTTTCTTCTGCTCGTGCTCTCGAGCGAGCAGTGTAAGAGCATTTTAACTCGGTTAACGAGCGATCGTCGTTGCAGGGTCCGTCTCCCTCTGCTCGTGCTACAGGGCCTCGTCGCTGCATATGCTCTAACCAAACTGAGAAAGGTCGGCGGGGTGGAACTGTATATATAAGAATGGTGATGACAAGGCATCTGTGGCGTTATAGCCGACTAGTGAGCTCTGACTCAGTTGAGTCAGTTCCACTCGTGTCGTCGCCAGTTGTCCCCGTGCGGCCTTTGATGACGTCATCAGTGACGATGAGCCAGGTGGAGCATAAGTTGGAGTTGTTGGGCGACGTGAGAGGGGACAACTACTATTGGCTCCGCGACGATTCTCGCTCCGACCCCGACGTCCTCTCTTATCCAAACACACTAAGATTTAAGTAACACCAACATATAAGTTATCTTCAACAGAACGGCTACACTGATTTCCACATGTCTGCTATTAGATTCAATCTCCCACACATTTTGACCTACTGTAGCAATAGCTGTGATTCAACTGTCATGGCATAACATATCATTAGGAACTAAGAAATTTTTTGATTGAAATTTGAACAAAAGCTTTATAGTGAGATAAGAGGGAGGATGAAAGAGGATGATATTTCTGCACCTGAGCGAAAGGGGCACTACTACTATACAAGGACCTTGAAAGGTCAGGAGTATGTACAGCATGACACGATGCCCATGGGACCTGATGCTCCCCCTCAGCATGTAATCTTGGATGAGAATATCAAGGCTCAAGGCTCAAACTCATGCCTATTATCTTGTTCAAAAAAAACTCATGCCTATTATCTTGTTCAACGAAAATGAAAATGAGAACTGAAAATGAAAATGCAGAAAGCACAGTTAGCTGAATTATTATTAAGTATGGCTGTTCGGGGTGAAAATCGCTTTTCTCGAACAACCAAGTTTGAGGCGTGCCAGTACCTATGGGTCAGGTACAACCTTGATCTTCGACACTTGTTCGCCTTCTGACTTCTCTTCAAACGACTGTCGTACAGGCGTTGGTCAGGCCTGCACTTAGGTTCTTCTTAGACCTAGCTGAAGAACAATTAGGATTTTCCTCCTCCTCTAACGAAGCGGACTTATCTTACTCGGACCGGTGTGGATGAGTAGAGCTATAAACAAGGATTGCAGGTTGTTCGCCAAAGGGTTCCTTGACAAACAGGGGATATTTGCTAAGGTTATTCACCCTAACAATGGTTTTACGGGTATTCGCTGACGGATCGGTCTTTATGAAGCGGTGGTGGACTGTTGCTCACGGATGAGGCTTGGTGAGTAGAAACGGGTAATGCCTACGGATAGAGCTTTGGTGAGTAGCAACGGGCAATGCCTAAGGATAGGGTTTTGGTGGACAAAAAGACTCGAGAAATCTTTCTGGTAAAGGTGCTCCGGGGGAGGCTTGTTTTGCAATGTGTAAAAGTTGTGTTTGATTGATTGAAGATCTCTTTCTTCATATGTCTCGACCTCTTTATATAGTGAACACTAGAAATTGTTCTTACTTGCGGATCAAGGAATATCAAATCCACTGCAAATTTTCACCAAGCATCACCTCAAATGGAAAGAAAATATTTGCAATTACTTAGACTGCAAGAATCGGTCCAATAGGCTCGAGGAGTCAGCATTCGCCAAGAAATATTATTTTTACCCAAAATAGCCCCCCAGGTCTTGAAGGAGAAGCCATGCGTCTTGACTGAAACGACCTATAGTCCCCATGAATCATCCGTACTGACTTAACTGGTAAACACCAAACTCAGATGTAGGTCTTGACTCTTGAAGCTTCGACAGTAATGAACAGTGACTAGGTAGCCCATATAGCAACACAATTAATCTCCAACATGATAATCATGTAATCAAATTGATTACCCGGAGTCCTGAACTTGAGAACCATGAAACAAACTCTGATAAGAACATGCCTTAAGCCTTTAATAAACACTTCGACGTATAGAAGCCCCCCAGTTTAATTGGATATGGTAGCAAGACCACAAACATTAGTCTTAATGATAATTGATAGCAATGAACCAAAAAAACTTAGCCTCAATATAGACACACTTGTACTTCACTCTAGATGAATAAGAAGAGCTTGAACCAGCCATTTACTGGTTGTTTTATAACTTGAAATTGTCTTTCAATATTATAGCGTCCAAGACGAACCAACTCCCTAAAAAAGAACTACCAAGAAGACTAAGAAACCAGCCCTAAAATAAAATTCATCAAAAAACTAATGATATTTTGTCACGCCCCGACCCAAGATTTACCTCCCTAACCCTGGGTTAAGACGTGCGGGACCTAACACAAGAGAGATTTACTCGAAATCCCCCTTGTGCTAGGATAACCCTATTCAAACAGTCCAAACGGTGCCGGAATAGACCTCAAACCAGAGGTTATCCCGATTCTCACATTTGGATCTCAAATCAACCATTTAAAGAACCTAAGGGTTCTAATAATATTTGTGACTGCACCTGAATCCCGGTCAGGCTGCCTACGTACCCTGTCCTCAGGGATCAAGCCACACGTAGCTCTTGTGTTAACTAACACCCTAACCGGGCGAATCCCGCTATTCTATTTATCGGTTGCTTTCTACAAGAGGATAGCATACACCTAACGCATATCCTGAGTTCTCAATGAGGTAACCACCGACAAACTAACCCTCGGGATTAAACCGAACATCCTACCATTCATATCAATAACATCCATACACAGCAAAACGGATAATAAAGGCAATCACACGATTATAAACAACCGTCACACATAACCATAAATTAAAACATAGTGGCACCCACGTAAATAAACCAAACAACCATGGGCATGTAAGATAGTTCCTCCTACTTGGCATTCCTGAATATAACTATAATTACCAGGGATATTTATGGGATTACCACCTCAATGGCATTCGTGTAATTAGCCCAAAACTGTCAGGGGCAACATGGACAATCTAGCCTTAATGGCAGTTTCGTAATTATACACATCTGTCAGGGGTATTTCTGTCATTTTGGTCTCAGTGGCTGCTTTGTAAATAAACAAAACTACCAGGGGTATTTCCAGGATTCCAACCCAGGTGGCACCCCTGTAATTACCCTAACTTGCCAAGGGCAGTTCTGTCATTTTGCCAACACAGTAAATCGGTAAAAATCCAGATCTACCGCGGTAAAACCAGGGTTTTTACCCTTGATTTTCCCGATCGGCTGGTTCGCCGGAAAACGAAGCTTTTCCGGCCAAACCAGCCTCCAACGCTTGCCTAGTCAGTTTCCACACCTACCCAACAACATAACAAGCTAGAAATTTAGGGAAAAGAGAAGGTTTTTATACCTCCAAGGTGCATAACACAGCGCTCCGGTCACCCCCTCCGTCGAAGCTTCACTCGTCGCCTCCTCCCTCCCCCATGCCCATGGCAGCTCCAGGAAACTCCCCAGATGACCCTACTCCCTCCTCTTGCCTGGATTTGCTTAGAGACCGAGTGAACAGCCCTCGAGCTTGCTCCCTCCTCTGCCAGACGAGGCTCACGACGACGCTGGCACGACTGAGGGTCAGAACAAGGTTGCCGGAGCAGGGCAAGTCCGCCTGTGACGGCGGTGAGACGTGACGCGCGCGTCGGTGGCTCTGGTGAGGAAGAGATAACGAGTAGAGAGTATGAGTGAGGGGTCGAGAGGGAGGAGAGAGAGAGAGATCCCCCTCACTGTTCGGTCAACCCCCTATTTAAATGAAAAATCAACGGCCCAGATTCGATCTCATGAATCCAACGGCCCAGATTTACCAAAAATAATTACAGTGAACAGTAAATAGATATTTTGCTATTTACTTTTACCGTACGGTAACAACACATTATCGAGCATAACTTTCGCATACGAACTCCGATTAATTCATAAGACATACCCACGAGTTCGTATTAACGTCCTCTACAACTTTCCCGAATGAAGTTTCTCCAAATTCCTGACTTATCGCAAAGTCATCTTTTTCTACGGTAAGGTAATTTAACATTTGTTACTTCCGTAAATTAGATAAATTCGTAACTAACAACTCGTAGCTCCGGAAAATCTTCCGGACATACTGGAGAACACGTATTAACATAATCTACCCCTCGGGACATTAATTCTATTTTCCCCCAGAACCGAGAATATCTCGATATTAATTCGGGGAAAATTAACAGTGCGGTTACCATTCTCTGTAACTCGTCTAATCTCGGTAAAAATGTTAATTTCGGGACGGGGTGTTACACATTTTGCTACTCATGATGTCTATTTTAAGTACGATTTGCACCATGCTTGGATGATGATTATGATAGGTTCTTGGCTTGAGAATGTAGTACAATATATGTACTTAAAGGATTGATAAAGCGAGCAGCCAAATAAACCCAGAAAGATGACACAAATGATCTCACAAAACAGCACTATAAAAACCACTTTCTGAAAATTCAGCTTTTTCTTATTATTTGGTCGACTTGAAGAGCTTGTACCTTGAGCTTCCCATCGTATTTCTTGATGATTCTTGATTCTAAAATGCTCTACAACATCCCAACTTGATGTATAACAATAACCCCAGTGATAGGTACATGTTAAGATGTAGAAACAAGGCCACCAAAACTCATTGCAGTTCAGTTTTTCTGAAACGGCTGCTACAAGATACCGACTTGGAGACCTCATAACTCACTCCTCAAAGCAGCGAATGACATGATTCTTTTTCTTACTTGTAGTCCAACATACTGGCTTCAAGTTAATGTATGGCGAACATGACTTCAAGCCTTAAAAGGATGCACGAATGAGCCATGAAAATGGCTAAAAACATGCCAAATCTAAAATTTCCAGATTTTCTTTTTGTAGGAGCTGACTTGGTTGGTGATTTTCATAGGCTTTTCTTGTAACTTCTGGTAATGGAGCATCCTAACATGTTCCTTAGCATCAGTGGTACATGTGTGAATCCATGGATGTTTGACTTGAACCTCTAGGAACCTTGGAACTGCTTGACAATGTACCTTGAAAAACACACTTTGAAAACTCTTGCTGCTTGCTGGCATGTTAAATGTTAATTGTTGAATGCCTAAAAGTCATAGGTATTGACCTTGTATGGATGATGATCAACCTCAAAACAGATTGATTAATAAACTTCAAAACCATGAATTGGTTCTGGAGAACCACAGGGATTGGTTCAATATAAATAGACATTGAAAATCTAAATGTTTCAAAATTTCAAAAATTTGCCCTAAGACTTGGCACATAATATGTATAGTGTAGCCCCCCAGTTTAATTAGATGCAGTGAATGTAGTGAGAGTAGGCCGATAAAACTGATCTTGCAAACCTCATACATATGCTTTCTTAATACGTAGTACCTGACATAATGGAACTGCATTTGTGTAGTTGAACTAACTTCTTTGCATGCTTGCGCTAATTTGGCTCCATGAATGAGAATTGCAAGTCTTCTTGGGGTGATCAGACACAAATAGACTTGTGTTGTTAGTGTGAATGTTTTGCCAAACCATATGCATGGTCTTCTTACACTATTGTTGCCAACTTTGTCTTCATTCCTCCAAAAGACATATCAGAGCGTCTTTCATACTTCTTCTGGCAAATGTCAAAATTTCTATTTTTGTATCAGCACCACACTCACAATGCACTCACAATACAACTCAAAAAGTTGTAAAACCTCTTGGTTAGTATTGCAAACAACATGGTTTGTTTCATCTTGCAGCTTTGTTGTCTTCTCATTAGCTGCTTTAATTTCTTGGTTATGCTGATCTATGGAAGGATTTATCCGATCCGCGGTTGCATTGATTTTCTCAAGTTGCTCAATGATAGCCTTTAATTTTTGTTTCAACTCATCATCCATGATCAAAACTACTGACGGCTGACTATACTGATTCTTTTGGTAATCATCTGAAATACGAAATCGTTTCTTCTACAATCCTAACATGTTATGTCTCACTGGGTGTGTCAAATGTTCAGGGTGAAAATCGCTTTTCTTGAATAACCAATTTTGAGACGTGCTAGTACCTATGGGTCAGGTACAACCTTGATCTTCGACGCTTGTTCGCCTTCTGACTTCTCTTCAAACGACTGTCGTACAGGCGTTGGTCAGGCCTGCACTTAGGTTTTTCTTAGACCTAGCTGAAGAACAATTAGGATTTTCCTCCTCCTTTCACGAAGCGGACTTATCTTACTCGGACCGGTGTGGATGAGTAGAGCTATAAACAAGGATTGCAGGTTGTTCGCCAAAGGGTTCCTTGACAAACAGGGGATATTTGCTAAGGTTATTCACCCTAACAATGGTTTTACGGGTATTCGCTGACGGATCGGTCTTTATGAAGCGGTGGTGGACTGTTGCTCACGGATGAGGCTTGGTGAGTAGAAGCGGGTAATGCCTACGGATAGGGCTTTGGTGAGTAGCAACGGGCAATACCTACGGATAGGGTTTTGGTGGACAAAAAGACTCGAGGAATCTTTCTGGTAGAGGTGCTCCGGGGGAGGCTTGTTTTGCAGTGTGCAAAAATTGTGTTTGATTGATTGGAGATCTCTTTCTTCATATGCCTCGACCTCTTTATATAGTGAACACTAGGATTTGTTCTTACTTACGGATCAAGGAATATCAAATCCACTGCAAATTTTCACCAAGCATCACCTCAAATGGAAAGAAAATATTTGCAATTACTTAGACTGCAAGAATCGGTCCAATAGGCTCGAGGAGTCAGCATTCGCCAAGAAATATTATTTTTGCCCAAAATAGGCCCCCAGGTCTTGAAGGAGAAGCCATGCGTCTTGACTGAAAAGACCTATAGTCCCCATGAATCATTCGAACTGACTTAACTGGTAAACACCAAACTCAGATGTAGGTCTTGACTCTTGAAGCTTCGACAGTAATGAACAGTAACTAGGTAGCCCATGTAACAACACAATTAATCTCCAACATGATAATCATGTAATCAAATTGATTACCCGAAGTCCTGAACTTGAGAACCATGAAAAAAAAGTATAAAGTGTAAAGTGCAGTGTCTAATAAGGGGAAGATAAGTTACCCTGCACTTATCTTCCCTTATTATACAAACACTTAATACTTTTACATGAAACTTTTTTTTCATGCACACTTTATACTTTTACTACTTTTTAAAAAAGTATAAAGTATTTTGAGGGAAAAATGAGAAGCTGCAAACACTCACATTCTGCTTATAAGCTAAAAGTCAGCTTATATCTTATAAGCTCAGCTGCACCAAACCCAACCATAGTCAGATCTTGTTATGACTCGTGAACCTACAGTGTCTAATAAGGGGAAGATAAGTTGCCAAAAAAACAAGGGGAAGATAGAAAGTGGTGTCGGATCACTCTGGGTTTTTCTCTAATAATTCATCTTTTCAACCTTCATTTTCTATTCAACTACCATGAAGATCTGGAGTTTTTTTTCTCAGCAACGAGATGAACCCTAGATCTGAGTTCAGTTTTGGTTTGATCTTGTTTGATTTAACCTTTTTTCAAAAAAAAGTTTGATTTACTTGAGTTAAATATAGTAATGTTTTTTACCCTATCATGATATGTCAAAAACATATCACATGATGACTTCCCATTAGTTGAGAACCACTAGACATGGTGGCATGTCAGAAAAATTTCACCCTTAAGAGATCCGCCATTGCACACATGTCAATGTTCTCGACACTTTTTCACTTGACACTAATATGTTTGTAACTTGTCAAAAACAAGTGTATGTAAATAATGAAAATAAAATTGCAAGATCTTTTTGAAAATATTCCTTTCTTATATATTGGTAGGAACAAAATTGTCCTAAAACATACCAAAATACAAACCTCTATAGACTAATAAAATTACTAAAAGTGACATTATACATTAGCATACACATCCTTTGTCATATCTTGAACAAGCACAAAGAAATGGAGGGTGAGCTACAAATCATTTCAAGCATATTCCATTTGGACACCAGCATGAAATATTAATTATCTCTTGCACAATGAAGACGCAATGATATGTTATTTTGGTTTTCTTCCCTTTCATAAAAAAATTCAGCAGTTATTCAATTACATAGGGCAGGTCAAAACCATTACCATCAAGATACACATACTTCTACAAACTAACCTAAACGGATTCATTATCCATGAAATATTGCATTATTACCAACATTATAGAATAACCCTGAACAAAATTTCAATGCAACAACCACCCTCGGCAACTATATATAACAAGCAACTGCTTTGAGTGATGCTCAAACCAGTGAGACCCAACAATGACCAGCACCACCGCAGATAAGAGAAATCATGCACATGCAGTAAGTTAAGACTCTTGGGGTACCTCAAATCTTGTTGGAGTGTCGATGCCCATCATACAGCAGATGCCTGATATTAAAATTATAAGCAGAACAATGGCCTGATCCATAGCAAAAAGAGACGATATCAAAACTCCACATCAGTAATACTGTGCACTGTAAAGAACGGATAAAAAAAAGGATCGGTTCACCACAAGGAGTAAACCCCCTCGCACACTTGTACTTAGAGTAGTCTCACTTTCGACTTTCATAATCAAAACCTTTCATGCTTAAAAACATATTATAAAGATTGTTTCTGCAAATGACCAATCAAATTGGAGATAAATGGACAGTTCATCATAATGATCTTAATTGTTGCCAAAACCATCCATTTTTCAACTTAATTGAATGGGGAAGCAATCTTCGAGTTTTTGATATTTGACAGATATGACCCATAAAGAGTAGAACTGTCTGGACTAAAGGGTATCAAAGTTTAAGGTGAATAGTGTTTAATGAAGAAAGGGGTGAACAAGTTGAACCTAGGAGGTGTCCCCAGAAAAATCATAGGTACATGCATGGTTGCCATAAAAGATTTACATGTTATGGTCCGTTCACATACATGCACAAGTATATTTGCATTTACGGCGCACAGGAGAAAGGAAAGAATTCCAAGGACAAGAATCGTTCAAATTTCATGCATACGGATTAAACATTTAGAAGAGGGCAAGCAACATTATTAGCATAAAGATAGACGTTTCACCAATTTAAACTAGATGCCTGAGAAATTGCCAGGGTATGGTTTGGTCTATAATCAAGCAAGATGGATCAGACCAAATATATATATATATATATATATATATATATATATGTCATGCAGCAGTGGTGCAACAGCGGCAGTTTGGTCCATTAGTTTCCTAGGAGCATTATCTACACACTGAACAACAACAAAACAAAGGATAAACTTACAACTAGAAGTCCTTCCAGAAGTGATGATTTGATCTGACAAACTTCATCACAGGCTGTCGAATTGGCTGATGCATTTCCTGAACTTTCAGCGAGAAACCTTTCTAATTCTCGGTGAGAAGGATACTGGATTGATTTAATGGGGTCTGAGACATACAGAACTGCATACTTTGCACCAGACTGATCCATGGAACTAATAATCTCAGAGAAAATTTTACCTGCACAGCCACCAAATATGTGTTATGGCTTTCTCCCAGCCCAATCTTAACAGTAAATGTCCTAGACGAGTGTGATTTTGAGTAAACATTACAGAACTTAGACTAATTAAACACATAAATCAATAGCACAGTTCAACTTAACCTACTCTCTGAATGTGGGTATTCTAGTTCATTTGAAGAGTCGGATCCTCTGTGGCAGAACACCACCAAATCTGCTTCCCCATTTGATCTCTTTTCCATCCTCGAAACAAGATAATTCTGTCCAAATTTTTGACGGGAACAAATATATCAGATCTTTGTGATAAAAGGTATAATTTTATATACAATTATCAAGTTGACTTACATGGACCGATTGCAGGTTGGAAAGCTTTTGAACGTTATCACCCCCCATAGAGCATGACTCTGAGAAATGAATGTTACTGAGTCCAAAATTCTGCCCACAATTATCGAAAATCCCAGACACTAGAGAACCTTCCATAGTATCTTTCTCTGATGTAGAAATATAGGGAAATGCCATGGAGAAATTTGATTGTGTGAAAGAGACCTGTTCAAGACCATAGAATTGTGGCTATTAAAGCAGAAATTTCGAATAATAAAGCAGTTTTGTGATCTGATGCCTGAATCATGAGTTCTAACCAAAAGACTAAATGCAATGTGGCACTTCTACTTACTTTGAGCAAATCCACAAGAGCTGGATCATCATGTTTGCTTGCAGAAATATCCGAAGATTGCAACTAAGAAAAAAAGGAAATCATTATCCCCAAACATAAACAATAGCAAAAAGGTTTTCACTATTGCAATGTCAAAAACAAATCCACATCCAACAAGTGAGGCAGTCTCAACCGTAACCATTTTATATGGTTCTTAAATAGTCTAATGGTTTGGACAAAGAATGTAAGTCATCTATGCATTCATTCACCAAATATAAAAACATAAAGTATTTTGAAAAGAAAAAGTAGCCAGATTTTAAGGTCAGGCTTACAAACAATCCAAGATAGTTCACGTTAGCACAGGTAAGTCATGAATCATATCATTCTATTCATCAGCACTACATATTTATCAAGATACAGCAACGTGTAGCAAATATAAAAAGGATTTCATCTGAATTCGTAACACATAAAGAAGGATACATGACAACAGGAGGGTATCCGGTGTTCTTACCTCTGTACCAACAAAGACAAGAGCAAGATCCAAAGGCTGATGAACTTGGTTGCTAGGACACTACGAAATGAAAAAAGATGCATAATATGAAATCAAGAGTACGAGAGGAAATTGTAAATATAGAATGAAAAGGCAAAATAAATAAACTCAGAGAGAGTGAGTTTGTTCACTGAAAAGAGTGTCAAGACATCAGAAGAAGTGCAAAACTGCCACTGAAACAGAAGAAATAAATACCAGAAAATTCGACCAGCCCCCTTCAAAAAGCACAGACTTGGCCAAATCCCTTGGAGAGATAGTCTGGTAATTAATGGCTGCATGGACAATAACAAATTAATAACAAACATATAATCAGCAAATTAATAACAAACAACCCTCAACAAGTATTATTTGACCATCCAAGGAGAATGGGCAAGGCTGTATCCAAGTTTGCGATACACACTAGCATTGTCATTACTTGAAATAGAAAGTGAAAGGTAACACAAATTACATACTGATGGTAATGTGGTGACCAGAGGAAAGCTGGAGCTGTGTTGTAAGACAGTCCTGAAGGGATCCCAGAGGCAACCACCAAAAAGGCCACCAAATAAGCCAACAGACCCTTCATCTCTGCTCCTGCACTCACAGACCCAATCATACCTCCTTTTCAATCCAAATCATACGCGAACAGAGATCGATTCTATCTATGATGATTAGATCGATACCTGGGGGCTGAGGAACAACTTAATCGTATTATCAGCAACAATTTCACAGAAGGGAATTCACGAAATCAGATTCCGCCAAACCAAATATAACTGAGATTTGTGGAAGCAGAGACTAACTACAAGACGCCAAGCCAGCACCACGGACAAAGCCCGCTTTTTATACTGATCCATTGGATTTATCAGAACTTTGGGGCCAATCATCCTACTTTCTGATCCAATAGGTTGCCTAACCTTTGGGACTAAACCTCTATTCAAAATAACGCGTCTTGAGTCGTGACGTGACTTCTTCATTTCGTTTTAAAGCATCTCATGAAAGACTTTTGTCACAAATGGCAAGCTAAAGACACGCCTTGAGGCAGAAAAAGCGTCTTAAGGTGTCACTATTTGGATAAAATCTAAAGAGAAAAAATAATGTTGTTTGACTTTTTCCATTTCATTAATGAGCAACTTCTCTCATCTTCTCTTTCATATCATTAGTGAATGCAACATTCATGAGTCACTATGATTCTGTTAATTGAATCGGTTATCGTCACTATGATTCGGTTCTTCGAATCGGTTACTGTAAAAATTGAGACATTGACTCATGTAGGCTTTACATAAATTGTCCAGGAAAGTTTTGGGCGTGTTTTGATGATCCGTATACTAAAGAAATCACGGACATTGTTTGTTTTGAGCAAATAAGCCATTGAGATCAAAGATCACCAAAATACAAAGTTTGGATGACATAAAAGCCGTCCGGGTCATCACATTGGCTATCGTTACTTTTTTAGTAAAACCTATTCTTTAGCAACAAATACAAGTGACACTCTCTTAAGCTAAGAAAAATGAGACTAGCATAAACAAGATGTTAAGTTGTTGTTCACTAAATTAAGACGTTACAATGTCTATGAGTGATTACAAGCATGATACATAAGATGTTGGCCTAGGTGGCTTCTCATTGTTCATTTTGAGCCATAATGATGCTATGGTGATGTTCACAATGGTTTAACTCAATCCATAAGAATTGTATGTTATGAGAATGTTCGGTGTGAAAATAGATTTCTCGAACAACTAAGTTTGAGACGTGCCAGTACCTATGGGTTAGGTACAGCCTTGATCTTCGACGCTTGTTCGCCTTTTGACTTCTCTTCAAACGACTGTCGTATAGGCGTTGGTCATACCTGCACTTAGGTTCTACAAACCTAGCTGAAGAACAATTAGGATTTTTCTCCTCTTCTCGAGAAGCGGATGTTTTTTACTCGGACCGGTGTGGTTGAGCAGAGCTATAAACAAGGATTGCGGGTCGTTCGCCAAAGGATTCTCTGACAAACTTGGGATATTTGCTAAGGTTATTCACCCTAACAATGGTTCTGCGGGTATTCGCAGACGGATTGGTCTTTATGAAGCGGTGGTGGACTGTTCGCTCACGGATGAGGCTTGGTAAGTAGCAGCAGGTAATGCCTACGGATAGGGCTTTGGTGAGATAGAAGCGGGAACTGCCGATGGATCGGGCTTTGGTGGACAAAAAGACTCAAGAAATATTTTTGGTAAAAGTGCTCCGAGAGAGGCTTGTTTTGCAGTGTGCAAAAGTTGTTTGTTGATTGATTGAAGATTATCTTCTTCATATACCTTAACCCCTTTATATAGTTAACACTATGATTTGTTCTTACTTACGGATCAAGGAATATCAAATCTTTTGAAGATTAGATCTTTAAGCAATTACAAATCTTCGCTAAGCATGACCTCAAATGGAAAGAAAATATTTATAATTAATTAGACCACAAGAATCGGTCCAATGGGCTCGAGAAGTCAGCATTCACCAAGAAATATTATTTTAGCCCAAACAGATAAACCTTAAAAATGATTGAAAAGTTAAAAAAAACATAGAATTTTCAGTTTTTCAGCTTGCGAACCAGTCATTGTGAGGACCGGTTCACTAACCGTTAGACTAGTTCTTGAGGTTTTGTTTGCTAACACTGGTTCCTAACATCAATGCCTACCTACACAAAATTTAGTGGAATGTGAAGACCTACAAAGTGGTGAACCGCTCGAAATAATAGTTCACGGATGTCAGGTGACTCCAAAGGCTGGTTCGGCATGTTTCCCACCGGTTTTTAGTAAGTGTAAAACAAAGGTCTGATAAATGCTGACGGTTGGTTCAACCGGTTTCTTTCTAACCGGTTCCGGCAATGAGTCCAGCGGTTTATGGACATGTAAGACCAATGGTTACAGGTTGTAATAGGGTCATAGTTTTACTTATTCATTTTTACCCACCATCATTCAACACTTTATGTTACGGTTGTAACGACATACATATTTGTTAACGGATTGAGTTAACGTTCTGCAATCTATATCGTCCACATGTTGTATATGCCAAATTGTGCCTCCACAAGCGCACAATGATGGGTTGTTTATGATGAATATTGTCTTTGAATAAGACATGAGCTTCCAACTATAGTCCGCTTATATAGATATCTTGACAGGCGATCTCTTTAATGTTGCTTTGATGAACCAGTCTTCTCGTCGTTAAGGGGAGATAGGAACATGAATGTTCAAGTAGAACGACTTGGAATTGTCATGGTTTGTCCATACTGTGTCTCATCAAGTTTCTAGAGTGACGAAATCATATATACATGCTGCAAACATGTCTGCAATAATTGATGTCCAGATAAGAGGACATGTTGATGTTCTGATAAGAGAACATATTGTCCAGTTAAGAGGACATATTGTCATCCATAGATGGTGGCATGGTGACTCCACAAATGTGGTGGATGGTGTCACTAGGTCATGGCTCTCACGGATTTGGGAGATGCCACTTGGTTCGATAAATACTCTCAAGAAAGAATGTGAGTTTGGCACAACTTGATCATTTGATCATGACACTTATTCTGGATTATGGTCATCATTGGAGGACGTCTTAATGTCAATACCAATCCATACAGAGATCTCTACACTTAGAAATTACACCGGTGTACATGTTGACATGGTTTAATGAGTTTGGTGTCGAACCATACTTCGTTGAAAATACCAACGTTGTAGATTGGCCTAAATGGAAAGATGTGATACAGTTTAAATAAAGAGATAGTGTCTTGGTCAAGTGATGCCGACAAAGCAAGGATAAATCTATCAGTTATGTCTTTATTAGAAAACGTAGTGAGAAAAAGAGTTTAGACTCACCTTCTAGCATAAGGTCTCTCACAAACACCCTAGAATCAACTACGATGAGATATATTCTCGTAATGAATGTTGTTGCACTCTACTACCTTGTCAATTTGGTAGTTTCTGAAAACTGAATATGCAGCTTGTGGTCACAACTTAACTCTGTTGGGAACTAAGAGATGTATATAAAGATCTTGAATGGATCAGTTTTCACCTAAATCAAGTGGCTCCTGACCACAGAGTGCAATTGCAAGGTATTTTCTAATTAATATCAATTTGAATAGGGAAGGGGTATGACGAATATGTCTCTTTGCGTGTAAACTCTGGATGAATCGTGATGAACACTTGTTAAACTAAGAGATGCCACTGATCCAAAATTAAGAATGAAAGGATCTTGGGAATATTTGGTCTTGAAAGTGAGGACTGTTATTGATGATGCTTATTCATCCATCGGCTAAAGGAAAAGCTAAAAGATGATGAAGTTATGCCTATATGTATCCCTTGATTAGTCGAAGTCTTGAGAAGATCCGTTTCGTCCATATGGCGAAGAAGTCTTGGGAGAAACTCTCCATCTAAGTACGGTATCATATTCATGTACTTGTCATAATATGCTCGACTCGACATCTCATTCATTATAAACTTGTAAGGCCAAGTTCTCCTTAGTCCTTGAACTCTCTTAGCGGTCGAGCATCTTCTCTCTCTCGTAGATGAGTGTGAAGGAATGTCAAGGTAATGGCCAGATGCGCCCACGCAATAGTATGAAATGTTTAGGCTTATTCATTCATACAGAATGTCACATCAAAGGCAAAATCAGAATCTGCCCAGTTTCATAGGTCAGCTTTCTAGAGACCTACAGGATAGTTCACTCGTTGGAAAATGGCATGGTGAAATTGGTACCATTGAAAATGTCTTTGTGTCTACTTCCAAGGACACCAACAATTTGATCCAACTATCATATTGAGTGGGTTATGACTATTTTCTTAAAGTATGACAGATCTGTCTGAGAATCTGCTTTTGCAGAACAGTCAACTTCGACTGAGCTTTGTGATCAACTCAAGATGAATTGGGTTATGGACTTTATATGGTTAGAAAGCTATAGGTGTTTAGTTTCTAGAGCTTCTTACGGTTCGTCCATACCTATTGTATGATTTGTATCAAAGAAGTTATGATTGATTAAGTACATGAAGGTCATGTCATGCGTGAATCTTATTTTCAACGCGAACTCATGTTTTGAGTTGTTATGCAACCTTCTCCTTAAAGATCAATATAATGCTTAGTATAGTAGGTCTGATCTAAGGATAATGTGGCTGATTTATGGATTAAATCGTTGTCTAAGTCTACTTTTGAAGTATGTGAAGAGTGTTGGCACACACTGTTTGTCTGAACTCTGAGATTATGTTACTAATCAGGGGGGAGTTGTTGTGTAGACATCAGCGAGAGTCTACATCACATGTTAGTTTCAATTGTAGTTGGTGTGTTGCGCTTTTTTTCCTTCGTCCAAGTCTTTTGTTTTACCCATGAGGTTTTTGTTTTACTTGACAAGATTTTTATTGAGACAACACCATAAGCACCTTAACGTATTAGAGTGGCAACACTAGGGAGAATGTAAGAAAATTATATTTTCGTTCTTTTGTTATGTGCCTTGTCATAATACACGTAAGATTGGTTGATCCAATTTCTTATTAGTATAAGTTACAATATTAATAGATATTTTAAATCATTCAGGTTTACGTAATATCTATAAATAAATTTTTTATTAATAAATGAGTAGTGTTGTAGGAAATATGACATGTGCGTGTGTGCACTTGGTCTTATGCCGTGTAAATGGGCTTAGCCCATGGGCCTTAGATGTAATAGGAAACATGTAGTACTTACCATTTATGTATTGTTGTACTACACATAGTACATGTACTACACATAGTACATGTACTACACATATAATACGTTTTCATACTAGGCTTGATGTAAACCCTTATATAAGGGGCCTCTCATTTGATGAATAATACACAACGAGATTCAGCTCTCATATATTCTATAACACGTTATCAGCACGACGCTATAACCTTAGAGCGAAGCGGTCACACCCAAGTGCCAACTGCTGCGCACCTCCTGTGCACTGTGCGCGCACTGCCGTGCACCACCGTGCACCGCGCGCACCACTGCTGCGCACCTTCTGTGCACTGCGCGCGCACTACCGTGCACCACCGTGCACCGCGCGCACCACTGCTGCGCACCTCCTGTGCACTGCGTGCGCACTACCGTGCACCACGGTGCACCGCGCGCACCACCGTGCACCGCGCGCACCACTGCTGCGCACTCCCTGCGCACCCCCTGGGCACCCCTGTGCACCCCCTGGGCACCCCCCCTGTGCACCCCCTGGGCACCCCCCCCTGCGCACCCCTTGGGCACCCCCCTGGGCACCCCCTGCGCATCCCCTGGGCACCACGCGCACCCCCTGAGCACACGGGTTGTATTCCTATTTTCTTTATAAATCCTCTATATGGTTGATGTTTTCAATACTTTTGCTACTGTTTTATAGCAAGTTTAACTAACCATATATTTTTCATGTGCACACGGTCTCCCCACGCGACAATTCATAATGGAATTGCGTGAACAATCGCCGAACGCGCATGGATTTGAGCATGGAAGCATGGAACAGCTTATATAAATGCAGTCTATTTGGCAGACTAGCAAGTAAGCTTTAATTTTGAGTAATTTCAAAGTTCAATCTATGCTTGGGACGTTTGTCTTTGCAGGTTATTATGGAAAATCCTAAAACATATGTGCATTTGGCTGCCGAGCACCGCTGCCGGGGCCTGGCCCTGTGCGCGGGTGCACGCTGCTGCCGGCGCGCATGCGCACCTTCTGTGCACTGACGTGCACTGCTGCCGGGGATCGACCCTGTGCACGTGCACTGATGTCAGGCACCATAGGAGCACCTTCTGTGCACTGACGTGCACTGCTGCCGGGGATCGACCCTGTGCACGTGCACTGATGTCAGGCACCACATGCGCACCTTCTGTGCACTGACGTGCACTGCTGCCGGGGATCAACCCTGTGCACGTGCACTGATGTCAGGCACCATATGCGCACTTTCTGTGCACTGACGTGCACTGCTGCCGGGGATCGACCCTGTGCACGTGCACTGATGTCAGGCACCATATGCGCACTTTCTGTGCACTGACGTGCACTGCTGCCAGGGATCGACCCTGTGCACGTGCACTGATGTCAGGCACCATATATGCAACGATTTGGCTGATGCCGAGCGCTGCTGCCAGGGATAGGCCCTGTGCACGCGCACGCTGTCACCGGGCACCACACGTGCACCTGCCAAGCACTGCTGCCGAGGCTGGGCCTTGGCACATGCACGCGGCTGCCAACACGTGTGCACTGCTGCCAGGCACTATATGTGCACACGGCTACCAGCTACCAAAGCCTTGCACACTAATTGCTATGCACTGTCGAGCGCTGACTGCCAATTGTTACTGAGCGCTGCCTAGGGCAGCTGCCGAGCACTGTCAAGCACTAGCTGCCGAGTGGCAAACACTAGTTGCGTGCACCATGCACCGAAGATGTTTTTAGGTCCACGTTGTGAGGTATCCAACGTTGGTTTGTGGTATGCTATTAAAGAGAGTTCAGAATTAGAGAATCATCTCATTCATTGAACCCGCGTTGTGTTTGATCAACGTTAGCACATTTCTCCGGGTAGAAGTCCCATTGAGAATATGGTAGGAGAATCAGCAACCGGTGTAGGATGCCCAGCGTTTAGCTGTAGAGCACCACTGCCACGCTGTAGAGCACAGGCTGCCCAGTTTCTAGCTGTAGTGCGCCTAGTGCCTAGCTATAGAGGACCAGTGCTGCATAGCTGTCGAGTGCTAGTTTCCAACCACTGAGCACCCAGCTGCCGAGCATCACATAGATTTTGCTCGAGATTTAGCAACTGCTTCCTACGCTGCACCTCCAACCTATAAAGCGAGATGACCACTCTCGAGTCTCCATAGTTTGGTTTTGTATGCATGAGCGAGGAAATTTGCCGCTCACTTACATATTGACCCTTGAATGCCGCTCTAAGTCTCGAATGGAGATTAGAAGCTGAGCAACACTGTTTTATGCTAAAGACAAGCAGCTATTGAGCGCTGCCTAGAAGCTACTGAGCGCTACACAAGCTGCTGGCATGGTTGCCGAGCTGTCGTGCACGCTGCCGAGACCATGTGCACCTGGCTGCCAGTTGTCGATAGTCACGCGCCTGTTGCCGCCCAACGTGTCTGTTGCTAACCCTGTATGCTACCTACTGCCCCTTGATTGTTTTTGCCAATATTGTGTGTCAGTTGCCGCCCCTGTGTGTCAATTGCTTCATGTTGTGTGAGGAATGCCACCACTTATATGTCACATGTCGATTAGTTATGTGTTTGTCGCTTTATGCTCTACACATGAACTATCGTGCACTGTGCATTAGGTGTTGAGCACTAAGCACCATATGTTAGCATTGAACACAAGGAACCGTGCACTGATCACCAATGGTTGTGCACTTACATCACGGACAAGCACTAAGTGAGCTACATAGCACAGAACACTCGAGGACGTGCACAGGACACCGACTGCCGAGCACTGAGCACCAGGGCCAAGCTCTGTGCAGCAGCTGCCGAAGCTCTGTGCATCTCATGCTCTACACTTGAGATAAGCTGCCGAGCACCCCCCCCACTGCCCCATACCGTACGCCATGGGCGCCAGCGGTTGTGCAGCCACCAAATGTTGTCGAGTGCACGGTGCACTGGCATATGTGTGGCGCCTCATGCACTACCAAATGTTGTCAAGTGCTTAATGCAATGACATATGTGTAGGTGCAATGCGCTGCCAAATGTTGCCAAATGCCTAGTGCATTGGCATACGTGCAAGCTGCAAATGCGGGCAACCAAAAACAAAAACAGTGAATCTGCCACTTTCTAAACAGCAACTTCCGAAGAGCTTTCTGAACAGCTCCGGATGAACTAGAACGCAGACCATATATCACTGGAAATCTACATTTGTCTAGTTTCCAATGGTTTTCGCGGTTCGTTCATATCCGTTCTAACGAAGGAGTTATGCATGTTTGAGTGAGCAAAGGTCATGCTGCCAGGAATTCTGCAATGCACAAGGTTGCCTTCGATTGTTGCCTTCGGTGTTTATGTCTTTTTCTCACGTATCTACCTTGTTCGATAGGTATATTATGTGATGAAATTGAGTGCCTTGCAGATGGTGGGACTACCCACACAATCCTGAGCAAAAGAATGAATGCATACAAATAAACGTACAAAAGGGCGTACGGAACATCAAATGGATGCCTCTGACATTTGACGTCATGAAGGGCTCTTTGATTTTCTCCAAACGAAATGAGACCTCGATGAAATTGTTGGTTCGATAAGTGTATTCACACTATGACATGATCATGCACAGCCTTATAAAGGTGTGTCGATGTTCGTGGTTTAGTCTTCACCTAACAGCAGATTTTCCATCATCGGATGACGTGGTTAACCTTGGCAAAGGTTACCTACTCCCTTGATTTTGGATCCCCCTCCATGTTGCTGTTACCAAATGCCGTCCTTCATGGACGTTGAAGACTTGTAATGCCATATGTACGCTTTACTTTTGGGTCGAGGATAACTCCTGCGATGCCATTTTAAAGTTGAAAGCTTAATCATGTCAAAATCTGCGACCACAGTAAGTTGAAACTACTGTATCGTAACTTCGTCAGAGTTTTCTGAACGGCTCCGGATGAACTAGATGCCGAATTTTATATCATTGGAAAGCTACGTGAGTCTAGTTTCCAATGGTTTAAGCGGCTCATTCATACCTATCCCGACGAAAGAGTTATGGCAGTTTAAGTGTGTACAGGTCATAGCAGACTGTATCCTACTGTCCTTTAACTTCGTCAGAGCCCCCAGATCAACTCCGGATGAACTAGAACGCGCACTTTATATCATTTGGAAAGATATGTGAATCTAGTTTCCAATGGTTCAAGCGGTTTGTTCATATCCGTCCAGACGAAAGAGTTATGGCTGTTTTAGTGAGTATAGGTCATACTGCACGAAAACTGCATACTCTTCGCAGATTGTGAATCCCTTTTTCTGACTAAGTTTGATTGGATCTTCACCATCATTTTATGACATGGTTGAATCAATTCTTGATGCCTTTGGCTCGATGATCCAAGTCACAAATGCCCTCCTTATTGTGAGAGAGGCAATCGAACATTGAAGTGTGTTATGAACATACACACCAACGATTACCATGATGAGAATGATTAAGACTTTTGTGTATACTTGACAGGACCCACCCCAGGTTAAACCCTTTTAACCTGAAGTAAATCCTGCGGGGACCACCTCAAGGGAACTTCTTACCGAAACCCCCTTGAAATGGCCAACCCTTCCTACTAAACTAACTAAACCGGGTTAGTCAGAGCAGTCTACAGAGATGATTACCCCAAAGAATTTTACGCAGCAATGGAATGATCGACTATGCCTCGACTCTCGTACGCGCTCGACCTCCTCTCAAGAACCCTGCATCACTGGGCATTTAAAAACGAAAGGCCCAGGGGAGAAACATTTAAAAACTGTTAGAGTGAGTGGACGAAAATCAAATATAAAACTCTATTTCTTTTAATGCTCTCCCAAAAATGTTTTAGTTTAAACATCATTTATGCATGCCCACAAATACCAAATATTCCACAATTGCATGATAAGATAAACAAGGATTAAGGATTATGGGAAGAGAAATGTTCTCAAACACAATAAGTCTGACCTCTCAGACTAGGGTCGGAGCTAAGAGCTCTAGTAGCGCCCTCACGCTACTCTATGCTAGCTTTATAAAATAATACGGTCAACCCTTGAAATATCAACCTGACCTCTCAGGCTTGTCTGTCCTCTCAGACCAGGGTCGGAGCTAAGAGCTCTAAATAGAATGATAACGGTCAACCCTTATAATATCAACCTGACCTCTCAGGCTTGTCTGTCCTCTCAGACCAGGGTCGGAGCTAAGAGCTCTAAATAGAATGATACGGTCAACCCTCATAGTGCACTACGTAGTTTGCCTGACCTCTCAGGCTAGGGTCGGAGCTAAGAGCTCTAGTAGCGCCCTCACGCTACTCTAGCTAGCATATTTATTGGTCAACCCTTAAAATAAATATTCATAACAATACATTAATCAAATTCTCTTCCCAAACAAATCAGTAAAACAATTCCTTGTCATAAATGCATAAATCCACTTTCCAACGAAATCTCGGGTTCAAATCCATTCAAATGACGGGCCATCCCCGTTTATAACCATTTTCAGAAAGAAATAGCAAATTGGAGGAATAATGGTAAATACGTATAAGCATAAAAATCAAGAAAACCTTTAACCGAGGTTCCCGCTAAACTTTATCCAAATAACACCTCCAAGAACCCGAGAAAATACAATTCTCGAAAACGATCATAAAAACCATGCAATTAAATCGATAATTAAGGCATGCATTTATTTAAAATAATATGTCCACTCACAGTACTATTGCGACCTTCCCGCTCGGAAAGCTCCTCGAGCGAAACCCTCGAACTACCCGCGTAGTCGAGCCCGTCTCATGTTCAATCAGAGACTGTACAAACAAACCACTATATTAGTCATTTCACAGTTGACTTGGTCTTTTCCTAGTTTGACCAGGAACTCCTATTGACCACAAGTTGACCGAGTTCCTTTTTATGACACTTTAACCTTTTTGACTTTCTTTCCCGGTTATCGACTATTAACTCAATTTACCGGAAGTCCGACTCAGCTTCCGAACTCATGGTTATTACTTTAACTTTACGTTAGGGTGTCACGTATTAATCAATATATTTAACCTCGAGTCGATATACCGATTTAACATTTTCTCATAAATTCCAGTTATCTATTTCCGATAACCATTTAACACTTTACCCATTTAACCAACAGGTGTCACATTCATTGAACTTCAATCCTTTAACCATTTTTCTGAAAATGCAACTTTCCCAAAGTGGAAACTTTCCCTTAATGGAAACTTTCCCAAAGTGGAAAGTTTCCCAATTAGCAGGTTTCCAAACATAGAAGGTTCCCAAAAATGGAAATTCCCAATTTACGGTTAGTTTCCGTTTTTACTCGTTTCCTTACGTAAATTCCGATTCACGACACTTTAACTCTATTAAACGGGACCAACACACTTGAAGGAATCGAAGACTACCTCTCGGCGTTTCAGCCGGTTTAACTCCTCCGGAATCGTCACCGGATTCCGGCAACTTGCCGGAAATTCGCCATAACCTCCTCGTTTCCTCGTTTACCAAGTTACGACAACACATGCAGGGAAACATTCAGATTATCAACCCAACAGATCAACAACTCAAACTTAGGTCCAAAAACAGTAACACACCACAGTAGGTACAGAAACCAGTAGACTGCCTCTCACCTCCAAAAGTGTTCCGAAGCATACAGCAGCCTCCTCTGCTCCTCTGCTTCCCTCTGTACTCCATTCCTTAGCTCCTTCTCTCTCCACTGAGACCAAGCCCCCAGCCAGACCTGCTGCCTCGAGTCCAAGCAGCTTCTCCAGGTCTCCTTTCCTCCTGTGCCTTCACCTCGCTTCCAACTCCAACTGCCTAAGTGTGACAAACCTCCTGAAGCTTGAAAACAACCCAAAATCCGTCAAGAAACCGTCGCCGGAGAGAAACCCCAAAATCCAGAAAAACCGAAACAGTTACAGTGATACATGAGGTTTCTGTTAAGGCTCCGCTTGAATGATCAAGACTAAGGAGAAGGAAGAGGAAGGGAAAAGAAGATGAACGGTACCTCTCACGCGCCGAAACGCCGCCTGACCGGTGAGTTCTCGCCGGAAAACAGCCGAGCCTTCCCCTCGCTCGATCTCCGGCTGTGGTGGGTGCATGATGGTTGTGGAGGCTGGGCTAGATAGAGGAAGAGAAGAGGAAGAGAATGACAGTAGTCCGCCGGCCTGGGGTGGCCGGAGTCGCCGGCGCCGGGCGGAGAACAGTGGGGGAGGCGAGAGCTCGGTCGAGCTCGAGTTGACTGAAATGGGGGGTTTGACTCGGTCAAACCTCTCTTCTCTATTTATAGAGAAATCAACGGCCCAGATTCAATCTTGGAAAGATCCAACGGTTCAGATCAAAAGAAGGTGAAAAGTAAAAGGTAAAATGGTAAAACTGATTTACCGGATTGATAATTAAAAGTTACCGGAAACTTCGTAAATTCATAGAAAATAAACCGAAGCTCCGAAAAATATTCCGAAAATACCAGGAGACTCGTGTCGACATGTACTACCACATCGAGTCATCAATTCAGGTATTTGAAGTACTTTTAAAAACTCGAAAATTAACTCGAGCGATAACTTATCGAATTACCGATCGCAATTAAAAATCCTCGGTAACTCGCGAATCTCTGTGAAAAGTAACTTTTAGTAACTTCAAAAGATTCGGGGCGTGACAATTCTCCCCACCTTATAAAAATTTCGTCCCCGAAATTTCTATACTCGAAGTCCCATACTGTGGGGGATAGTACCACTTAAAATAATAATATTGCTCTCCAATGTCAACTCAACACACCCAAATATTCTTACTAACCCCAAGTGACGTCGTCACAATACTACTAATACTCGTGCCAATTCAATCACCCCTCGCTTATCACGAGTAAAATTCCTTCAAAGATACTCGTATTCTTTCGTTGAACTTAAATATCAGCTCACACATTCCCTACACAGGAAATGATTACAACATCTGAGGAGTAGGGTCCGATGTCACTAATGGATTTAAATCCTCTGGTAACACCGTACAACGTGGGGTCAACCCATGACAACATGCCCACGAGAAAACCATGACGACTTATGTTACACGAACCATCCCCTCATTTGAACCAGGCTCCCTGATCTGGTTACGCTTCCTATAAATTATCCTGTCGAGTTGTCCTGTTGTAGAGTAATTGTCTTCCCTTGATCTCTCCTTACTCAAACCACTTGTACACACAGGACATGAATTGCCATGAATTTTCAGCATAAAACCAAAACCATAGCCTTTAAATCGGGGAGATACAAGTCTCCAGACATCGAGAGCCAACAATACTTACTCCTCGCATGAAGACAATTTGTCAGGCTACGTACCGCACACGAAACTAATCTGACAATACAAATCCTGACTTTTACTCACAAGCCAAACATTAGAGTCGCCAATTCAATTATCACTTTGTGGGGTCACAGCGTACTTAACAACTGGTAAAACATAACCGTACTACTCAAAGGTGAGGTGCCACTGGCCTCTTTGTCCCTTACCTCAGTCTGGAACGACGCATAGTGCCAAACTTGCACTTCAACCAACCGTGCGTCTAATAAACGTTATCCGCATCACAATCTGGGATAGATTTACCACTAAAAGGATTCCAGAGCCTTACCCGCTCAACAAGTGTATTCTATTCCCAGATGCCTCCATTACCACATCGTCCGGTAATAACCAGCAACTTGGACATTTAACCAGATCAGACATCTACATGAAATTTAGTGCCACTGGTGCACGCCCCAAAGGAACATCTGATCAAAGCATCGGGAATTAATTTCACCAGACACAACCATGTTGATCACCGAGCATCCAGTTAACGAGGCACAAGATAACAAATACCATTACCGCACTGGGCACGTATACATCACAGAGTCAACTCGTACAACTAGACAGTTTCTAACAAAACTGTCCCCCAGGCGCTGCGGGTTTACCATCCACCGCAACCTCTATTCGGTAAGATTCAAAATTCTCAATCGCTTACCACTCTAGATCTTAAATCACAAGATCCACTGCCACACGTTAACATCCTCTCAGATCATAACTTAATCTGAACGTAGCTTAATCACTCCACGGTTTCCGATAGAGTGTTGCACAACTAAACGACATACCTTACCAATCTCAGTAACAATTTCTACCAAACTTAGGCTCGTAACACTCTTTGAGTCATCAAGGGAAACTTTTCCTAGTTCCACTGCATTTCATACTCACCGAAATGTTGACAATTTCGAGAGTCACCTCCAATGATCTTTCTTGCTACCACTCTACACTCGTGGTGCCAAGAACTGCCGCTAGGTCAACATTCATAACAATTAGGGTCACTCAAATGACCAATGACCATAGCAATGCCAACAATACTTGAATTCTCTTAGGATTTCCTTATGTACACCAAAATTCAATTTCCCAGACCAAATTGAGAATATTTCCTGTCTCTGCAGTGGATGTAACTTATGAACTCCAAACACGTCTAAGTACACCTTCGGTTACAACATTTGATTAGACCACAGCCAGTGGGTGCACAAATTCCCATGTCATCAAGCTCAGTTAATCGTCCTCACAGAAACCAAGTGTCATAACAGATGACTTGGGTTGCAGGTTCAAGCTTGACCATCTACTAACATTCTCACTCATATTCAAAGATTCAGTAGACCTTGCCCCACTGCTGTCACTTCACCTTTTCCGTGCATTTAACTCAGCAGGCAATCAACCACTTACTGACCACATAAAATAATCTCGCTAACCATCAAAAGAGTCGGAGCGACTATCAATGACCCACCTCCGACATATACTTAAATGGTTAGGCCACCTACTGGACGTTTGCACAGAAACTTCTACCCGAATGTCCTTAATCTCCGTTCTCAATAAATGGAACTCTTATGACACATTCTTAACATGATGTCATCACCAGCCTTAGTCACTTACCTGGTGTCATTTTGACCACACACAGCTGCACCTAATAATTATATTTTGTCAGCATGTGCTACCCAAATTTCAACTTTACCACTAGTAACGCTTTCTCGATCAGAAAATCGAACTCTAACACAGCCAACCTGGAGACTCCTCCACAGGTGTACTAATTTGAATACCCTGACCATAGGTGGATAACTCACCTTATGGTTGACATGAGTCCCAAAACCTGGTGACACGATTAAATTCTGCCTCTACGATAAATGGCCCAAGGACCACTTTCACCACCAATTTAAATCATACTCGGACTCCCTAACAATTCGAATCTTTCTGGTACCCCAATCAGGGGTGGCTGAAACTAAGAAGATCTAGTCGTAGCTGACGACAACAATGTCAGCACCAAAGCTGACCCACACCATTAGTTCTAGTGGCTGTCCCATAAAGCATCAAGTGACCAAAACATCCTTTACTTCCTTAACATTCTTCAATAGTGTCACATCATGGACTCGTCACTAGAAAAAGTCCATTGACCACAAAATAACCCCACTCAACTTTCCTTGAGTCATTCCACTTTCATATGTCCGTTGGTTTCTCTGAAACCACACTAATGACGAACCTCAACAAAATCGTGGCAATCGTCAAATCTTAATATTCATCCTCTCAGAATAATCGCGCTAGGCGACTTCAGCTCCTTTTTCCATCACAGGATGCAACATCTTCCAGTAACTCGTACGACTCTTCACTGCTAAGAGCCTCATAACACGAGCACCCAAGCCTTGTGTTAGGCTTCTACAGCATCCCTGTCAACAACCATGACAGCCTTCCATGTGTGAATTAACTGTTTCACCACCGAATACTCACACAAATGTTCAAACGTTAAACAACGTGAGTTTACAGCTCGATCCCCAACTCAAATCTCATAAATCAATGGGGAATACAAAAACATAAATACGTAACGAGCTTACCTTGTTCCTTACAAGAACTCTCTATGAGGTCGCGCGTACTGAGGCATAGTCTTGAAGATTCAAACGTTAATAGGACCATCCGGTCCATACATCAACCAGGAAGTACTAACTCATATCCTTAATAAACACTAAGCGTCCAAGCATAAAATGCCGATGGATCCGCCGCGGTCGGACCATCACTCTATAGACACTAAGTGATACTAAGTACATGAGGTAGTAACAGGAAACGATAACCTAATGCTCTGATACCATTGACAGGACCCACCCCAGGTTAAACCCTTTTAACCTGAAGTAAATCCTGCGGGGACCACCTCAAGGGAACTTCTTACCGAAACCCCCTTGAAATGGCCAACCCTTCCTACTAAACTAACTAAACCGGGTTAGTCAGAGCAGTCTACAGAGATGATTACCCCAAAGAATTTTACGCAGCAATGGAATGATCGACTATGCCTCGACTCTCGTACGCGCTCGACCTCCTCTCAAGAACCCTGCATCACTGGGCATTTAAAAACGAAAGGCCCAGGGGAGAAACATTTAAAAACTGTTAGAGTGAGTGGACGAAAATCAAATATAAAACTCTATTTCTTTTAATGCTCTCCCAAAAATGTTTTAGTTTAAACATCATTTATGCATGCCCACAAATACCAAATATTCCACAATTGCATGATAAGATAAACAAGGATTAAGGATTATGGGAAGAGAAATGTTCTCAAACACAATAAGTCTGACCTCTCAGACTAGGGTCGGAGCTAAGAGCTCTAGTAGCGCCCTCACGCTACTCTATGCTAGCTTTATAAAATAATACGGTCAACCCTTGAAATATCAACCTGACCTCTCAGGCTTGTCTGTCCTCTCAGACCAGGGTCGGAGCTAAGAGCTCTAAATAGAATGATAACGGTCAACCCTTATAATATCAACCTGACCTCTCAGGCTTGTCTGTCCTCTCAGACCAGGGTCGGAGCTAAGAGCTCTAAATAGAATGATACGGTCAACCCTCATAGTGCACTACGTAGTTTGCCTGACCTCTCAGGCTAGGGTCGGAGCTAAGAGCTCTAGTAGCGCCCTCACGCTACTCTAGCTAGCATATTTATTGGTCAACCCTTAAAATAAATATTCATAACAATACATTAATCAAATTCTCTTCCCAAACAAATCAGTAAAACAATTCCTTGTCATAAATGCATAAATCCACTTTCCAACGAAATCTCGGGTTCAAATCCATTCAAATGACGGGCCATCCCCGTTTATAACCATTTTCAGAAAGAAATAGCAAATTGGAGGAATAATGGTAAATACGTATAAGCATAAAAATCAAGAAAACCTTTAACCGAGGTTCCCGCTAAACTTTATCCAAATAACACCTCCAAGAACCCGAGAAAATACAATTCTCGAAAACGATCATAAAAACCATGCAATTAAATCGATAATTAAGGCATGCATTTATTTAAAATAATATGTCCACTCACAGTACTATTGCGACCTTCCCGCTCGGAAAGCTCCTCGAGCGAAACCCTCGAACTACCCGCGTAGTCGAGCCCGTCTCATGTTCAATCAGAGACTGTACAAACAAACCACTATATTAGTCATTTCACAGTTGACTTGGTCTTTTCCTAGTTTGACCAGGAACTCCTATTGACCACAAGTTGACCGAGTTCCTTTTTATGACACTTTAACCTTTTTGACTTTCTTTCCCGGTTATCGACTATTAACTCAATTTACCGGAAGTCCGACTCAGCTTCCGAACTCATGGTTATTACTTTAACTTTACGTTAGGGTGTCACGTATTAATCAATATATTTAACCTCGAGTCGATATACCGATTTAACATTTTCTCATAAATTCCAGTTATCTATTTCCGATAACCATTTAACACTTTACCCATTTAACCAACAGGTGTCACATTCATTGAACTTCAATCCTTTAACCATTTTTCTGAAAATGCAACTTTCCCAAAGTGGAAACTTTCCCTTAATGGAAACTTTCCCAAAGTGGAAAGTTTCCCAATTAGCAGGTTTCCAAACATAGAAGGTTCCCAAAAATGGAAATTCCCAATTTACGGTTAGTTTCCGTTTTTACTCGTTTCCTTACGTAAATTCCGATTCACGACACTTTAACTCTATTAAACGGGACCAACACACTTGAAGGAATCGAAGACTACCTCTCGGCGTTTCAGCCGGTTTAACTCCTCCGGAATCGTCACCGGATTCCGGCAACTTGCCGGAAATTCGCCATAACCTCCTCGTTTCCTCGTTTACCAAGTTACGACAACACATGCAGGGAAACATTCAGATTATCAACCCAACAGATCAACAACTCAAACTTAGGTCCAAAAACAGTAACACACCACAGTAGGTACAGAAACCAGTAGACTGCCTCTCACCTCCAAAAGTGTTCCGAAGCATACAGCAGCCTCCTCTGCTCCTCTGCTTCCCTCTGTACTCCATTCCTTAGCTCCTTCTCTCTCCACTGAGACCAAGCCCCCAGCCAGACCTGCTGCCTCGAGTCCAAGCAGCTTCTCCAGGTCTCCTTTCCTCCTGTGCCTTCACCTCGCTTCCAACTCCAACTGCCTAAGTGTGACAAACCTCCTGAAGCTTGAAAACAACCCAAAATCCGTCAAGAAACCGTCGCCGGAGAGAAACCCCAAAATCCAGAAAAACCGAAACAGTTACAGTGATACATGAGGTTTCTGTTAAGGCTCCGCTTGAATGATCAAGACTAAGGAGAAGGAAGAGGAAGGGAAAAGAAGATGAACGGTACCTCTCACGCGCCGAAACGCCGCCTGACCGGTGAGTTCTCGCCGGAAAACAGCCGAGCCTTCCCCTCGCTCGATCTCCGGCTGTGGTGGGTGCATGATGGTTGTGGAGGCTGGGCTAGATAGAGGAAGAGAAGAGGAAGAGAATGACAGTAGTCCGCCGGCCTGGGGTGGCCGGAGTCGCCGGCGCCGGGCGGAGAACAGTGGGGGAGGCGAGAGCTCGGTCGAGCTCGAGTTGACTGAAATGGGGGGTTTGACTCGGTCAAACCTCTCTTCTCTATTTATAGAGAAATCAACGGCCCAGATTCAATCTTGGAAAGATCCAACGGTTCAGATCAAAAGAAGGTGAAAAGTAAAAGGTAAAATGGTAAAACTGATTTACCGGATTGATAATTAAAAGTTACCGGAAACTTCGTAAATTCATAGAAAATAAACCGAAGCTCCGAAAAATATTCCGAAAATACCAGGAGACTCGTGTCGACATGTACTACCACATCGAGTCATCAATTCAGGTATTTGAAGTACTTTTAAAAACTCGAAAATTAACTCGAGCGATAACTTATCGAATTACCGATCGCAATTAAAAATCCTCGGTAACTCGCGAATCTCTGTGAAAAGTAACTTTTAGTAACTTCAAAAGATTCGGGGCGTGACAATACTTCTCATGACTGCCGATTAAGAGCATCATGGAGATGAGCATGAGTCCTAAGGTGTCGCCAATAAGTATATTTGGGACAATTGACTCAGACAAGCTATGACATTTTGGTCATACCGGGTGAGATATGCGAGCCAGAATTGTTTGATATTCTTGGGCATCCATTCCCCCGATAACAACGAACTACACCATGATTGTATGTTGTGTTTGTGCGCCGACATGATGTCCTCGGCAGCCGCACAGTACTCATGTTTTCGTTGTGTAAAGCTTGATCTTTAGCTAAGTAAGGTGAAAGATCCTCTTATGCTATGCCACAAAAGATGTCATTCTTATTGAAAATCCAAAGAAGGATTATGTAGACCGATGCAACCAATGTATGGACACCGTATACGCTTTTATGGTGTTGGTTGAAGGGCTAACACACTGGTCATGTGTTGCACCATCGTCTACCACATGCTGCTTATGTATCTATGGGCTCACTACCCATCCCTGAAGAGGGACATGCAGACATGTATTAATTCGTCCACGACTTACCATCATTGCATTGATGCACGACAGCTCGTAACTGTGTGCTAGGATTGACACATAGTTGTAATCCTTGAACTCGGCGGGATAGTAACGGATCTCCAAGCCATGAGTTCCACAATGTGCCAATTTGGACTGCCACAGTGCCCAATGATGATGTGTCGCATGAGATGAATATGTTCTAAGGATGGATAGGAGTCATTTTATTGCTCTCCACCTTAAGCTCCTTGACAGACGATCTCCTTAACCGCTACACTGCGGATTGTCACTTTGAGACTGTATTCCCGCCGTTAGGGGGAGATACGAACACCAGGATTCAAGTGGGAACGACGTGAATGTCGTGGTTGGTTACCACTAAGTCTCAACATGATCCCCATAGAACTATAGTGACGAGATCAATGCTGCATATGTCTGTAAGGAATGATGTCCTACCAATAGGACATGGCTCGACCAAATTGAGGTGGTCTTGATGCCATGGCTCGGTCATATTGAGATGGTCTTGACGCCATCACCTTGTGTGGTGATGTGAGGGCGCCATAATGTGGCAACATGGTGTCCTAGGCCTTGTGGCTCCCTGAAGGTTATGTTGAGGCCCTTGGGTTCGATATACACTCGCACTGAGAGAGAAAGCGAGTTTGGCACTACTGGTCCATTGATCAGTGATACTCACTCCGTCTCATGTTAGTCTGAATTGTGACTATCGTTGGGGGACGCCTCAACGTCAAAATCCAATTCATAGAAAGAGATCTCTACAATGACTACACTAGTGTACATGAGGACGTGGGATGATGAGTTTATCGAACCACACGTTTGTTGATATGTCAACAAAGTGTAATGACCTAAAATGGGAAGATGCGACCCGGACAAAGGGATAGGTCCTTGGGCAGGTGTTGCCGACACCGCAAGTGTAAACCCTATCAAGTAAACCTTTGTGAGTTAGCGTAGTGAGAACAAGAGTCTCAGACTCCCTTATGGCGTAAGGTTTCTCACAAACACGCACTGGGATCGACTACGATGAGATGTACTCTCGTAATGGATGTTATTGCACTCCACTACCTTGTCAGTTTGGTAGTTCCCCAATAACTGTACATGCAGCCCTATGATTATGATCATAGTGACGTCTCTATGGGATCAGAGATATGCATGAAGATCTTAAATAGACTTCATAAGCCAAATCAAGTGGAGCTTGCGTTGGCCAAGTGTTTTGAACGCATAGTACATGACTCCTTGATTTCGGATGGGATATGATGAATAATGCCATTGCGTATTGATTCCGGATGATCGCAGTATATGCTGGATATCCGATGTTGGAATAAAAAGTATCTTGGGAAAGACACAATCTCGTATTGAAGTCGATCGATTGTGTATTGATGATGTATTTCCATCAATCGGCTTAGGTCCTCTGAAGAAGAGTGGAACCTTCATATGCTCCCATGATTAGTCAAGGTCTTTACTCCAAGAGAGAGTGATCCGTTTAATCAAAAGAAAGACTTGACCTCACCTTCATTCGTTATAAAGCTAAGTAGCTTTGCTCCCACGCAAATGCCAATGATATGGCATATGACATCACTTGAATACTCTAAGAGTATCTGACATATTCAATCCCTATGGCATGAGAGAAAGGTTATTGCCTATGCCATCGCTAGCCATGCATGAATCGAGATGCATCGGAAGCGGAATCATGATCTAGGCACCGGTTGGTTTAGTGGCCGAGTTGCCGGACATATGGCGCGCTGCCTGTGCACGCTGTTTGTGCGCTGCCTGTGCGCTGCCTGTGCACGCTGCCTGTGCGCGCTGCCTGTGCGCGCTGCCTGAGCGCTGCCTGTGCACACGTGCACTGCTGCCAGACACTATACGTGCACCTGTGCACCTGCTGCCGAGCGCTGTGCACCAGCTGCCGAGCACTGTGCACCCAGCTTCTGAGCGCTGTGCACGCCAGCTGCCGAGCGCTGTGCATACAGCTGCTAGGCACCGTGCACATAGCTGCTGGCACTGAGTAATGCCACATTTGAGACATGTTGAAAGAGCATACATATGCCAAGTTGTCAAAACAGCTCCGTGGTCACTAAGGATCCGGAAGCGCCCTATGAATGATCTTGAGATCAGGGGGAGATGCAGATTTGAAAGAAAGTCTAGCATATACATGTCATGATCAAATGTGAAGGGTGTGGTTGTTTGTGTCAACCATGTTACACTCTTTTTCCCTTAGTCACAGCTTTTTGTCCCACTGGGTTTTTGCTTGACAAGGTTTTTAACGAGGTAACATTGCATGCACCGCTAAGACCATTGATCCCAATTTGTGGTTGATCATGGCAGACTTGTTTAAGTCTTGGCTCACATCTACTCTTGAGAAGCATGTTGGAATGCACCATTCATCAGGAAAATCCGATTGAAGTACACATCAGGGGGAGCATCACATGACGAGTTCTCAATGGAGTAGTTGGTGCGTTGTACTCTTTTTCCTTCGACCAAGGTTTAGTTTTCCCACAGGGTTTTTGTTACTTGGCAAGGTTTTAATGAGGCAACATTGTAAGCACCATCCGGAATATCGACGCACGGCACAAGGGGGAGTGTTGTAGGAAATATGACATGTGCGTGTGTGCACTTGGTCTTATGCCGTGTAAATGGGCTTAGCCCATGGGCCTTAGATGTAATAGGAACATGTAGTACTTACCATTTATGTATTGTTGTACTACACATAGTACATGTACTACACATATAGTACGTTTCCATACTAGGCTTGATGTAAACCCTTATATAAGGGGCCTCTCATTTGATGAATAATACACAACGAGATTCAGCTCTCATATATTCTATAACAAGTAGACCCTAATTCTTTCATTTTCCTTAATCAATTTATTGTTTGAAAGAAAGAATAATCCAGACATGTAAATGATTGGCTTGTAGCAGCTTTGGTGGTAAAAAAGAATGAGCGAGAGAGCGCCACGTCAAAACCAGACGACTCGTTTGAAATTCAAATACGAAACCAACAGTAATAAAAAAATAAAAAGGAAATAAAAGCAAAGCAAAAGGCCGCAACTTGGCTCAGGGATGGAGAATGGGGAAGAAGGGTTTCCTCTGGATTCTTCTTCTCTCTGAAACCAAGATCAAAACCACGACTTGTTTCAAAAATCCAAAGATCGCTTGCTTGCTGGGGTACAATTCTGAACTCCTCCTTGAATTTTAATTTCCATTTATGTTGTTCTAGAATTGCAAGTTTATTTATTGCTCATTTATTACTTGGTGGGAATTGCCTGGTCCTGAAATGAAAGCGATGCTGCTTCTAGATCCTTCCCCCCTCCAAATCTCACCCACCTTCTCCATTCTTGGATTTTCTCTCTGTTTTTCCAAAACCCATGATTCCTCTGATGCGATTTGGCTTCCCAAGCGCTGCTCTCTGATTTTGTTTCTGGGTTTTTGGTAAGAATCAAACGTCAGTTCTCAGTCTTTTCCTTTTCTCTCTGTTTTTTTCTTGTTCGATGCTGGCATGGTTTCAGAATGCAAGAAGCATAACTTGGATTGCTCAATTCTTTTTCTTCATTGGACTTGTTCTGCTTCATGGGCTCTGCAAAGTTTGACTTTTCTTTCTTTCTTTCTTTCTTGTTGTTGCAATCTCACCCAATTAGATCTGTCTCGAGGCTATATCTTGTTAAAATTGTATCCTCGATTTGGATGGTCCAGATCTGTAAATTCTCATGCTTTTATCTTGATCATTTTTGCCATGTTCTTACTTGACTTTGCTATTGTTTTGTGGTAGAGGCCAAAAGTATTAAAGAGAAATGGAGGAAGCAATAGCAGCTAGGTATTGGTGCCACATGTGTTCTCAGATGGTGAACCCCATCATGGGAGTAGAAATGAAATGCCCATTTTGCCAAAACGGATTTATTGAGGAAATGGATAGCACCCCTGGGGACAATCCTCAAGCCGACTCTGAATTTGGGGCTGATCGACCTCTCTCCCTCTGGGCTCCAATCTTGATGGGCATGATGAACAATCCCCGCAGACGACAGAGATTGAGGCGGCAAGAGTTAGATGAGGAGGATGAGGATAATGAGAATTATGATGCCAATGGAGACACTGAACTGGTGGACAGAGAACTTGATTCCTTCATCCGAAGGAGGAGGAGGAGAAGCTCATCTACCATTCTTCAACTGCTTCGAGGCATTCGAGCAGCTGGCTTGACATCTGAATCTGAAAATTCTGAGACTGACAGGGACAGGGATAGAGATAGGGATAGGGACAGAGAAAGGGAACGCCTAATTCTTATCAATCCTTTCAATCAGACCATCATTCTTCATGGCTCTTATGATTCAAGTCAGAGTCAAAACAACAATCACACCCCTATTAGCTCCTTAGGTGATTACTTAATTGGGCCTGGTCTGGACTTATTGCTGCAACATTTGGCGGAGAATGATCCTAATAGATATGGAACTCCACCTGCAAAAAAGGAGGCAGTGGAAGGTCTGCCCACTGTGACAATTAAGGAGACTTTGCAGTGTTCTGTGTGCTTGGATGATTTCGAGATAGGGGTTGAGGCAAAAGAAATGCCTTGTAAGCATAAATTTCATGGGGAGTGTATTATGCCATGGCTGGAGCTTCATAGTTCCTGCCCAGTTTGCAGGTTTCAGTTGCCTGCTGATGAAGCCAAATGCGATTCCAATAATTCTCGGAGCAGCAGTAACCAGAGTGATGGCGAGAACATTGGGGGTGATGGGGAGGCGGGAGATGCGGATGGGATTGGGAGAAATGGAAGTGGCAGAAGGTTTCAAATTCCATGGTTCTTCAATCTATTTTCATCCACAGAATCACAATCTAATGGCAGTGGGGGTAATTCTTCCTCATCAGCAAATGCAACTGGAAGTGGGAATGTGAGTGCTTCGTCTCAAACAGATGACAATTGAATCCATCAGTTCCTCCTATCCTTTATACATATTGGGATCTTGTTCATTAAGTGGCTTCAAATCTTTGATGGTATACTGTGCAGCTGCCTATGTACATAGTATGTTACTTGAATGTGAATCTTGGAAGTTGAAGTTGTGTCCTTGTGTTTTCCAACAAACGAGGTCATTTGTAGATGTCATGGCCTCCTGGAACAATTTCTACTGTTGCTATTTTTACTTATTTTTTTCTATCGTGAATCTGGGTAAATTGATGTGCATTTGCTATACCATTTTGTGCTTTACTCTACTGCTTTTAACTTTGAAAGGTTCAGCATAATTAAGAACGGTAGATGGACCCTTTAACTTTTGGGGTAATCCTAAGAGGAGGTGGGGCCAAATGAGATGGATGAGTGATGAGTCTGTCTGATTATAGTTTTATCTATACACAATTACACAGGTGTTGAAGATAAGCTCCTCATAGTTTTCCTTATGGCATCTGACTCATTGCTTATGGAATGAGCATGTAAATCTCAATGTCACGTTCTAGCTTTGACAAAATAGAAATAGAAAAGGAAGGGATGCGACTCTTTTCTAAATCCCTAGGGATGCAGATGGCAGAGTACTCCATTGCGAATATTTACACTATTAGGCTGAAATGCCATCACATTATTGCTTCAATTATTCGCCGAGGAAGCCATTATCTACTCAATCTAGAACTCTAGCCGACGTGAAAATGAACAAAGCTGCTCCTGTCTTCTGATACACCAAACATGAGATATCGGCTCTGTTACTGTGTGCTTCTCCTTTCATGTTTCACGTCTCGTATCTCCTTTCATGGTGCGTTGCATACTGTGGAATTGTACAAAATCTCAGTCGACGAAAACACAAGATTTTTGAAAAAAAAATGATGAAAATGAAATTCACCTTTCAGCGAAAACTATCCTAATAGTATTGAATTAAGTAAAAAATATAGCAACTGGTCCTAATAGTATTGAATTAAGTTCCACGTCTCACTGAGCAATTATATAATAGATACCAAAGCCCCCCTCTCATCACAAGAGATGGGTGACAGATGATGTTTTTGCATCCCAAAACACATTTAAAACCAGGCAAAAATTATGAGCATTGTGTCAACAGCTCCAGGCCCAACAGGAGTTAACAAAAAAATTATCATGATGATCTGAACCAAACTCACTTCACGGTCAAGATCTTGATCACAGATGCATTTCCATCACGGTGCAGAGCCACGACAGCATCTCCATTCTTGCAGTCCCTTCGCCTTAGCATGTTGAATGGCAAACTCCAGAGCTTCTTCAGTTGTTTCTGCATGAGAGGCCCTAGATGATCCTGCACCTAAGACTGGAACCAAGCCACGGAAAATTAGACTATGCCTTGCTGGAGCTTCATCACTGCATGACCAGTCAAAAGAGTCAGTCTTAATCTCAGGGACAACAACAGACAGTATAGGCATGCCTGGCCTGTACTTGGCCACTAGTTTTGAAGTACTTCCTCCCTGGTTAGGACCAATATAAGAGCTGCTTTGGAAGAGTTGGCAGTTTTAACAGCAGAAGAAGCCAGACTCTCTAAGAGTTGGCGATGTGGAGGGATGGCAGAGTAGAGGTTGAGTGATTTTCTAGCTTCGGAGGTTGAAAATGGGTGGCTGCTGCTCCTCCGAGTAGCCCAGTTGATCAATCTGCTGCTGCTTCTCATTTTCAAGACCAAGTTTATGAATCCTCATCTAAAGAGAGTGAGTGGACAAGTGGATATGGAGGGGTTTCACTTCCACGTCATCACTTATCAGCCAGCTTTTCCGTTTATTACTTTATAATAACTATTTATTATTTATTGGACACTCCACATAGATACGTTTCAATTCCTTCTCTTCCGAGGAGAAGCAAGTTTGGATCACTTTTACACAGATTACCGAAATGAAGCCAGAGACACTAACTATATTTCTCTTACACAAACCAACCAATTCCACATTTAAAGAGGCAGGAAAGCAGCAAAGAGTTTAAAACCAACCGCCCCAAACAAGAGAATCAGATGGGGTTCGGATGGGACTCTGAAAACACCACCCACCATCAAGTCTCTAAACACACATACGAATTGTATTCTCTATTTAAAGCAGCTAAGCTAAACCAGCAAAACCTCCATGGGAAATCTCCTAAGAAAATCTTCTCATTGCACAACCTAGCAACCAACCATTTAACACATTTGACCTCCTAATTTGTGACAACCACCTCGGACTCTTCGACAACTGGTTGTGGACTCTTTAGGCCATCTCCAGCTTCCGCAACGGTTTCATTCTCCAAAGGCTTCACTTGTTCATCGCTCTGACCAACTGATGTTGGTTCCTTCACATCCAATGTAGTTCCCAATGACTCGGGTGATTTGACTAGTGCCTCTTCTATCCCATCAGTCGGCTTCTCCTCCAACACCTTCTGAATTGGCAGACATAGGAATTAATTATAATTAAACTGGCTTAAGAACAACAATAAACGGAAAAAAAATACATAAAAGCAACTACACTAACACCCAAGGAAATTAATCTTGCCTTCTTCCAATCCTGCCTTTTTGCTTTAACCTCCTCAATTGTCTTCTGGCGATGTTCATAAAACTCAAAATCATCCAAAAGGCATGTTTTACTGGAATGATCCTTTAAGAGTTTGATCAATTTAAGCCCCTCCTCTAACATGACCTACAAAAACAATTTAAGCTCAACAATGCAAACTAGAACCGAAGTAAAAAGAGGGTAAAAAAGGGGAAGTAAATAGACATACCTCTTGAGTGTCCCTGCTGTTTGTGACAGGTTTGTTTTCATTGTTTTCAAGAGTAATGTGCTTCAGCAAATTGTTGGGTACATCCTTTACAATGTGCCACTTAACAGGAAAACAACCAGTCCACTTGTCTTGTTGCCAATACTCCACATTCTTTTCAAAATCAACTGGACCTACCATCTCTGCTAGCCCAACGAATTGGCCACTAGCATTTACCTAGAGACAAAATCCAAGGTACAATAAGACAAAGCACAGAAGCAATAGGTGAAGTCACAACTTGAAGAATTAAATCACAATGCTCACCGAGAAGAGCAGAAATACAGGGCAGCCAGTAGCTATCTCCTGAGCCTCCTGGTATGCTGCATCAAGTTTCTTATTTCCGTTTGGAGTGCTAGCCCAGACATTATACTTAACACTCTTATGAACATCATCCTCGCTATATGACTTTATAATGAAGAACTTAGCGTCTGAGTAATTATCAAGGATATCTGCTCCCAATCGCTGCACCCGCTCTGCAACAGCGCAAGTTGTATCTTTCTCATCATTACCTTTATTAAAACCGACATTGACCCCAGCTTTATAACTCTTACCTCTAGGTCCTTTGTTCAACTCTTCCAACCCATCTATGTCCTGGTTACCATAGCAAAAGTTGCTTCCTCGCCCCCTAGGTTTAAACTTGTTTTGAATAAAGGTCCACCCATATCCATTTCTTGACATACCAAAAGTATTAGATTCAAACCCCATACCATGTCCATATGTGTTCCAGTTATGACCATATAAATCATTGCTATACATCCCACTAAGTCCACGAGATGTATCCAAACCGTACCCCAACCTTGGCATACCATGTCCATATGTGTTCCAGTTATGACCATATAAATCATTGCTATACATCCCACTAAGTCCACTAGATGTATCCAAACTGTACCCCAACCTTGGCAGCAAACCCTGCATGGAATATGAGTTCTTGAGCACCCACCTTAAAGAACAATCTATTGGATTCTGATCATCCTATCAATTATTAAATCAATACAATTCCATAATCTAAAAAGAGAGGAAAAGAAAACTAGAAGAAAAAGATTTTTGACAAGGATATATGACGATCAATTATAGTTTCTCAATAACAAGAAAAACACTACTACATCTTTGGTTCTATGCAAAATTGAGATGGAAAAACTGAACATAGGATCAGCCCGCTGCTTAGAAGTGTCAATATCAAACATGAAAAATTGATTATGTATTTCAGCCACAGCCAATGAAAAGAGAACAGAAGACAATCCATAATGAAACTAAGATGATAGATAGCATACCATGTCTGGCGAACTTGGTCGTGAAATCTGATTCTTAGAAGATAGTGTTCTGTTGCCTGTATTTTCAGTCCCCTTAGCCTGTCCATATGTTGACCCATCTAACCATGGTATGGGAGACATCAAACCATCATAACCATATGTGGCATCAGGGTATCCCTCATAAGAACCCTTTACATTCAGAGATGAGTTTTGATAATTGGAGAAGTCTGAAAGATTATTTTCCTTCAGCCCCACACTGGTCACAGTACCATTAGCTGTTCCTACAGCTGAGGACTTTTGGTCAGCCTCCTTAACGGTGGAAACACCACCCTTGGAAGGAACAGCTGAATTAGGAATGTAGGGTGAACCAGTTTTAGGAGTCAGGTGCTTAAAATAGGGAGGATATTGATACTGCTGTTCATACAGCTGACCACTTCCCACGGTTGGAGAACCTGCTGCTGAATATGTGTTGTAGGGTGCATAGCCATAACCATAGAGAACCTAAAATATACAACAATCAAGACACAAAATGATACCAAAGAGAAGTTGCTCGTTCATTACAATAGGACCTTGCATAATAGGAGTAAGATTTAAATAAAATACACATTATAAAACATAAAACAGACACATCCAGAATTACATAGGAAGAACTTACAGAATTCATATTGTTGCCCCACTCAAGTCCACCATAGCCTGACAACAAAAATTGAGACAATCACAGCAAAACCATCAGTAGAATGCAGAGCTCACACTACCTCGCAGAGTGCATATATATGATGAATTGAAAAATAAGATTTGAAATGTAATACCCAACCAAATGAGTATAAGACAGGCAAACTACCTCCATAGTAATAGGCAGAAGAGGAGTAACCATTAGGGTGATAGGGCTTGGTTGAATCCTTGAGTGATGGGGTGGTAGACCTAGTCCGGTCAGTTGACTGGAGCTTACTAGTCACGGCATTGGCCTGCACAATCAAAATCAAGCTCTAAGAAGACAAAAGATAGAGCCTTTGTCCACCTTGTTGATAAAAAATTGAAACAAAAACCAAACAATTGAGTGATAGATAAAAATGGATTTGTAATTATACCTTCTTGACGGGCTCAGAAATTTGGGCATCCTTAGCCTGAGATTCCAAGGACAAATTCTGCAGCAAGTCTGAAGCTTCTAATGGAGTCGGTCAAGGAAATACAACAGTCTGCTACAAACATATAATGAAAGCGGCCTAATAATCGAGAGCATTCAACACAAGGATTACAAAAACAAAATGAAACACTAAAATCAATACCAAACAGTAATTTTCAAGCCAAGAGATTTAAAATACCTTCAAGGAAATAGAGAGCAAGTAAAACCCTAATTACAAGAAGAAACGCTAGAGATCTTAGATCAAAAACAGAGCTGAAGAATAAGAAATCGGATCCAAGAGCAAAGCGTAGAGGAAACAAAGGAAAGGATACGATCCGCAGGAGGCGAGAGTGAAGCGACAGTGGCCATGACTGAGACTCGGAGAGAGAGAGAGTCGGGGAGGCCTCCACAACTTAAAAAGGGTTTTAGGGAGCCCTCTTATTATGCTCACTGTTCATTCAAATTTAGCTTAGCCGCCACATTCCATTCCACCAATTATACATAATCCATAGCACAATTTACATTCCTATAGAAATTACATCATGAAAAGATACGTTATGCCCGGGTATGGATCTTGTTCATATTAATTAGACTTAAATTTCAATCTAAAAAAATACGTTTATACATATCAAAAGACGTTGGAAAAAGAAATTTAATACATCTCAAGTTCCATTTTGACAATCTCATGTTCATAAGTTTGAGGTCTTAAGTTCGAGTCATTTAAAATCCTAATGATACAGTTTAAAAAAATTAAAATTAAATATTAAATAACTGTTGTAGGAAATATGACATGTGCGTGTGTGCACTTGGTCTTATGCCGTGTAGATGGGCTTAGCCCATGGGCCTTAGATGTAATAGGAAACATGTAGTACTTACCATATATGTATTGTTGTACTACACATAGTACATGTATTACACATATAGTACGTTTCCATACTAGGCTTGATGTAAACCCCTATATAAGGGGCCTCTCATTTGATGAATAAGATACAACGATATTCAGCTCTCATATATTCTATAACACGTTATCAGCACGACGCTATAACCTTAGAGCGAAGCGGCCACACCCGAGTGCCCACCGCTGCGCACCCCCCTGGGCACCAGCGCGCACCACCGCGCACAACTGCTGCGCACCTCCTGTGCACTGCACGCGCACTGCCGTGCACCACCGTGCACCGCGCGCACCACTGCTGCGCACCTTCTGTGCACTGCGCGCACACTAGCGTGCACCACCGTGCACCGCGCGCACCACTGCTGCGCACCACTCCTGCGCACCCCCTGGGCACCCCCTGTGCACCCCCCCTGGGCACCCCCCCTGCGCACCCCCTGGGCACCGCGCGCACCCCCTGTGCACACGGGTTGTATTCCTATTTTCTTTATGAATCCTCCATATGGTTGATGTTTTCAATACTTTTGCTACTGTTTTATAGCAAGTTTAACTAACCATATATTTTTCATGTGCACACGGTCTCCCCGCGCGACAATTCATAATGGAATTGCGTGAACAATCGCCGAACGCGCATGGATTTGAGCATGGAAGCATGGAGCAGCTTATATAAATGCAGTCTATTTGGCAGACTAGCAAGTAAGCTTTAATTTTGAGTAATTTCAAAGTTCAATCTATGCTTGGGACGTTTGTCTTTGCAGGTTATTATGGAAAATCCTAAAACATATGTGCATTTGGCTGCCGAGCACCGCTGCCGGGGCCTGCCCCTGTGCACGGGTGCACGCTGCTGCCGGTGCGCATGCGCACCTTCTGTGCACTGACGTGCACTGCTGCCGGGGATCAACCCTGTGCACGTGCACTGATGTCAGGCACCATATGTGCACCGGTTTGGCTGATGCCGAGCGCTGCTGCCGGGGATTGGCCCTGTGCACGCGCATGCTGCCACCGGGCACCACATGCGCACCTTCTGTGCACTGACGTGCACTGCTGCCGGGGATCGACCCTGTGCACGTGCACTGATGTCAGGCACCATATGCGTACTTTCTGTGCACTGACGTGCACTGCTGCCGGGGATCGACCCTGTGCACGTGCACTGATGTCAGGCACCATATGCGCACCTTCTATGCACTGACGTGCACTGCTGCCAGGGATCGACCCTGTGCACGTGCACTGATGTCAGGCACCATATGTGTAACGGTTTGGCTGATGCCGAGCGCTGCTGCCGGGGATTGGCCCTGTGCACGCGCACGCTGTCACCGAGCACCACACGTGCACCTACTGTGCACCTACCGAGGCTGGGCCTTGGCACATGCACGCGGCTGCCAACACGTGTGCGCTGCTGCCAGGCACTATATGTGCACATGGCTACCAGCTACCGAAGCCTTGCACACTAATTGCTATGCACTGTCGAGCGCTGACTGCCAATTGTTACTGAGCGCTGCCTAGGGCAGCTGCAGAGCACTGCCAAGCACTAGCTGCCGAGTGGCAAGCACTAGTTGCGTGCACCATGCACCGAAGATGTTTTTAGGTCCACGTTGTGAGGTATCCAACGTTGGTTTGTGTTAGGCTATTAAAGAGAGTTCGGAATTAGAGAATCATCTCATTCATTGAACCCGCGTTGTGTTTGATCAACGTTAGCACATTTCTCCGGGTAGAAGTCCGGTTGAGAATATGGTAGGAGAATCAGCAACCGGTGTAGGATGCCCAGCGTTTAGCTGTAGAGCACCACCGCCACGCTGCAGAGCATAGGCTGCCTAGCTGCCAGCTGTAGTGCGCCTAGTGCCTAGCTATAGAGGACCAGTGCTGCATAGCTGTCGAGTGCTAGTTTCCAACCACTGAGCACCCAGCTGCCGAGCATCACATAGATTTTGCTCTAGATTTAGCCACTGCTTCCTAAGCTGCACCTCCAACCTATAAAGTGAGATAACCACTATCGAGTCTCCATTGTTTGGTTTTGTATGCATGAGCGAGGAAATTTGCCGCTCACTTACATATTGACCCTTGAATGCCGCTCTAAGTCTCGAATGGAGATTAGAAGCTGAGCAACACTGTTTTATGCTAAAGGCATGCAGCTATTGAGCGCTGCCTAGGAGCTACTGAGCGCTACACAAGCTGCTGGCATGGTTGCCGAGCTGTCGTGCACGCTGCCGAGCCCATGTGCACCTGGCTGCCAGTTGTCGATAGTCACGCGCCTGTTGCCGCCCAACGTGTCTGTTGCTAACCCTGTATGCTACCTACTGCCCCTTGATTGTTTTTGCCAATATTGTGTGTCAGTTGCCGCCCCTGTGTGTCAATTGTTTCATGTTGTGTGAGGAATGCCACCACTTATATGTCACATGTCGATTAGTTATGTGTTTGTCGCTTTATGCTCTACACATGAACTATCGTGCAATGTGCATTAGGTGTTGAGCACTAAGCACCATATGTTAGCATTGAACACAAGGAACCGTGCACTGATCACCAATGGTTATGCACTTACATCACGGACAAGCACTAAGTGAGCTACATAGCACAGAACACTCGAGGACGTGCACAGGACACCGACTGCCGAGCACTGAGCACCAGGGCCAAGCTCTGTGCAGCAGCTGCCGAAGCTCTGTGCATCTCATGCTCTACACTTGAGATAAGCTGCCGAGGTCCCCCCCCACTGCCCCATACCGTGCGCCATGGGCGCCAGCGGTTGTGCAGCCACCAAATGTTGTCGAGTGCACGGTGCACCGGCATATGTGTGGCTCCTCATGCACTACCAAATGTTGTCAAGTGCTTAATGCAATGACATATGTGTAGGTGCAATGCGCTGCCAAATGTTGCCAAATGCCTAGTGCATTGGCATACGTGCAAGCTGCAAATGCGGGCAACCAAAAACAAAAACAGTGAATCTGCCACTTTCTGAACAGCAACTTCCGAAGAGCTTTCTGAACAGCTCCGGATGAACTAGAACGCAGACCATATATCACTGGAAAGCTACATTTGTCTAGTTTCCAATGGTTTTCGCGGTTCGTTCATATCCGTTCTAACGAAGGAGTAATGCCTGTTTGAGTGAGCAAAGGTCATGCTGCCAGGAATTCTGCAATGCACAAGGTTGCCTTCGATTGTTGCCTTCGGTGTTTATGTCTTTTTCTCACGTATCTACCTTGTTCGATAGGTATATTATGTGATGAAATTGAGTGCTTTGCAGATGGTGGGACTACCCACACAATCCTGAGCAAAATAATGAATGCATACAAATAAACGTACAAAAGGGCGTACGAAACATCAAATGGATGTCTCTGACATTTGACGTCATGAAGGGCACTTTGATTTTCTCCAAACGAAATGAGACCTCGATGAAATCGTTGGTTCGATAAGTGTATTCACACTATGACATGATCATGCACAGCCTTATAAAGGTGTGTCGATTTTTGTGGTTTAGTCTTCACCTAACAGCAGATTTTCCATCATCGGATGACGTGGTTAACCTTGGCAAAGGTTACCTACTCCCTTGATTTTGGATCCCCCCCATGTTGCTGTTACCAAATGCCGTCCTTCATGGACGTTGAAGACTTGTAATGCCATATGTACGCTTTACTTTTGGGTCGAGGATAACTCCTGCGATGCCATTTTAAAGTTGAAAGCTTAATCATGTCTAAATCTGCGACCACAGTAAGTTGAAACTACTGTATCGTAACTTCGTCAGAGTTTTCTGAACGGCTCCGGATGAACTAGATGCCGAATTTTATATCATTGGAAAGCTACGTGAGTCTAGTTTCCAGTGGTTTAAGCGGCTCATTCATACCTGTCCCGACGAAAGAGTTATGTCAGTTTAAGTGTGTACAGGTCATAGCAGACTGTATCCTACTGTCCTTTAACTTCGTCAGAGCCCCCAGATCAACTCCGGATGAACTAGAACGCGCACTTTATATCATTGGAAAGCTATGTGAATCTAGTTTCCAATGGTTTAAGCGGTTCGTTCATATCCGTCCAGACGAAAGAGTTATGGCTGTTTTAGTGAGTATAGGTCATACTGCACGAAAACTGCATACTCTTCGCAGATTGTGAATCCTTTTGTGACTAAGTTTGATTGGATCTTCACCATCATTTATGATATGGTTGAATCAATTCTTGATGCCGTTGGCTCGATGATCCAAGTCACAAATGCCCTCCTTATTGTGAGAGAGGCAATCGAACATTGAAGTGTGTTATGAACATACACACCAACGATTACCATGATGAGAATGATTGAGACTTTTGTGTATAATTCTCATGACTGCCGATTAAGAGCATCATGGAGATGAGCATGAGTCCTAAGGTGTCGCCAATAAGTATATTTGGGACAATTGACTCAGACAAGCTATGACATTTGGTCATACCGGGTGAGATATGCGGCGAGCCAGAATTGTTTGATATTCTTGGGCGTCCATTCCCCCGATAACAACGAACTACACCATGATTGTATGTTGTGTTTGTGCCCCGACATGATGTCCTCGGCAGCCGCACAGTACTCATGTTTTCGTTGTGTAAAGCTTGATCTTTAGCTAAGTAAGGTGAAAGATCCTTTTATGCTATGCCACAAAAGATGTCATTCTTATTGAAAATCCAAAGAGAGATTATGTAGACCGATGCAACCAACGCATGGATACCATATACGCTTTTATGGTGTTGGTTGAAGGGCTAACATACTGGTCATGTGTTGCACCATCGTCTACCACATGCTGCTTATGTATCTATGGGCTCACTACCCATCCCTGAAGAGGGATATGCAGACATGTATTGATTCGTCCACGACTTACCATCATTGCATTGATGCACGACAGCTCGTAACTGTGTGCTAGGATTGACACGTAGTTGTAATCCTTGAACTCGGCGGGATAGTAACGGATCTCCAAGCCATGAGTTCCACAATGTGCCAAATTGGACTGCCACAGTGCCCAATGATGATGTGTCGCATGAGATGAATATGTTCTAAGGTTGGATAGGAGTCAATTTATTGCTCTCCACCTTAAGCTCCTTGACAGACGATCTCCTTAGCCGCTACACTGCGGATTGTCACTTTGAGACTGTATTCCCGCCGTTAGGGGGAGATACGAACACCAGGGTTCAAGTGGGAACGACGTGAATGTCGTGGTTGGTCACCACTAAGTCTCAACATGATCCCCAAAAGAACTATAGTGACGAGATCAGCTGCATATGTCTGTAAGGAATGATGTCCTACCAAGAGGACATGGCTCGACCAAATTAAGGTGGTCTTGATGCCGTGGCTCGACCATATTGAGGTGGTCTTGACGCCGTCACCTTGTGTGGTGATGTGAGGGCGCCATAATGTGGCAACATGGTGTCCTAGGCCTTGTGGCTCCCTGAAGGTTAGGTTGAGGCCCTTGGGTTCGATATACACTCGCACTGAGAGAGAAAGCGAGTTTGGCACAACTGGTCCATTGATCAGTGATACTCAGTCCGTCTCATGTTAGTCTGAATTGTGACTATCGTTGGGGGACGCCTCAACGTCAAAATCCAATTCATAGAAAGAGATCTCTACAATGACTACACTAGTGTACATGAGGACGTGGGATGATGAGTTTATCGAACCACACGTTTGTTGATATGTCGACAAAGTGTATTGACCTAAAATGGGAAGATGCGACCCGGACAAAGGGATAGGTCCTTGGGCAGGTGTTGCCGACACCGCAAGTGTAAACCCTATCAAGTAAACCTTTGTGAGTTAGCGTAGTGAGAACAAGAGTCTCAGACTCCCTTATGGCGCAAGGTTTCTCATAAACACGCACTGGGATCGACTACGATGAGATGTACTCTCGTAATGGATGTTATTGCACTCCACTACCTTGTCAGTTTGGTAGTTCCCTAATAACTGTACATGCAGCCTTATGAATATGATCATAGTAACGTCTCTATGGGATCAGAGATATGCATGAAGATCTTAAATAGACTTCATAAGCCAAATCAAGTGGAGCTTGCGTTGGCCAAGTGTTTTGGACGCATAGTACATGACTCCTTGATTTCGGATGGGATATGATGAATAATGTCATTGCGTATTGATTCCGGATGATCGCAGTATATGCTGGATATCCGATGTTGGAATGAAAAGTATCTTGGGAAAGACACAATCTCGTATTGAAGTCGATCGATTGTGTATTGATGACGTATTTCCATCAATCGGCTTAGGTCCTCTGAAGAAGAGTGGAACCTTCATATGCTCCCATGATTAGTCAAGGTCTTTACTCCAAGAGAGAGTGATCCGTTTAATCAAAAGAAAGACTTGACCTCACCTTCATTCGTTATAAAGCTAAGTAGCTTTGCGCCCACGCAAATGCCAATGATATGGCAAAGGACATCACTTGAATACTCTAAGAGTGTCTGGCATATTCATTCCCTATGGCATGAGAGAAAGGTTATTGCCTATGCCATCGCTAGCCATGCATGAATCGAGATGCATCGGAAGCGGAATCATGATCTAGGCACCGGTTGGTTTAGTGGCCGAGTTGCCGGACATATGGCACGCTGCCTGTGCACTGTCTGTGCACACGTGCACTGCTGCCAGACACTATACGTGCACCTGTGCACCTGCTGCCGAGCGCTGTGCACCAGCTGCCGAGCGCTGTGCACGCCAGCTGCCGAGCGCTGTGCATACAGCTGCTAGGCACCGTGCACATAGCTGCTGGCACTGAGTAATGCCACATTTGAGACATGTTGAAAGAGCATACATATGCCAAGTTGTCAAAACAGCTCCGTGGTCACTAAGGATCCGGAAGCGCCCTATGAATGATCTTGAGATCAGAGGGAGATGCAGATTTGAAAGAAAGTCTAGCATATACATGTCATGATCAAATGTGAAGGGTGTGGTTGTTTGTGTCAACCATGTTACACTCTTTTTCCCTTAGTCACAGCTTTTTGTCCCACAGGGTTTTTGCTTGACAAGGTTTTTAACGAGGTAACATTGCATACACCGCTAAGACCATTGATCCCAATTTGTGGTTGATCATGGCAGACTTGTTTAAGTCTTGGCTCACATCTACTCTTGAGAAGCATGTTGGAATGCACCATTCATCAGGAAAATCCGATTGAAGTACACATCAGGGAGAGCATCACATGGCGAGTTCTCAATGGAGTAGTTGGTGCGTTGTACTCTTTTTCCTTCGACCAAGGTTTATTTTTCCCATAGGGTTTTTGTTACTTGGCAAGGTTTTAATGAGGCAACATTGTAAGCACCATCCGGCATATCGACGCGCGGCACAAGGGGGAGTGTTGTAGGAAATATGACATGTGCGTGTGTGCACTTGGTCTTATGCCGTGTAGATGGGCTTAGCCCATGGGCCTTAGATGTAATCGGAAACATGTAGTACTTACCATATATGTATTGTTGTACTACACATAGTACATGTACTACACATATAGTACGTTTCCATACTAGGCTTGATGTAAACCCCTATATAAGGGGCCTCTCATTTGATGAATAAGATACAACGATATTCAGCTCTCATATATTCTATAACAATAACTCATATATTACATGTGTTTGATAAGATTTGAATCAGTGATCTCAAAGTTGCTACGTTACCCAACCAAATTACAACTTATCGACACCCTTATTTACTAGGAATAGAAATTTTCTACATTGACTAACACAAAAGAAATTGAAAGATCATGTGGAAGGTTTGCATGCGCTTACCACTAACACACGAAGAAATTGAAGTTGGTCATATCAACTCCTTTTCGCGAATACTCAAAAAATTGGTTTCGAAAACAAGATTGCAATATTTTCCCACCTTGCAATATAAACACACAGCAAAGGAAAAATACTCGGAAAAAAACTGACTATATTGCAATATTTTCCCACCTTGCTTCTAGCTCACATACAAATACAAAAGCAGAGCTGCTCAGCAATGGAAATGATCTAGATTTACAAGACAGGAAATAAACGGACAAGTAAAAGGCAAAGAAACGACAATATCAAAATATAAGGAAAAAGATAAACCCTAGACCCAAAAACATAGGCAATCAAAACCTATATAGAGCTTCAGCTAAACTGTAAAAACACAGAAAACTGGGGCAAAACTTAAAGACTACTGACACCCTAGTCTGCCTGCCTCAAACATCCAAACACTTTGTAGTGCGACTAACTTGCCATTCCTCAACAAAGTATTGACTATTCAAACAAGGCAAAGAGTGGGTCATCAAGGTGGTCCACCAAGTACGGAGATATGCAAGTAGCTTTCAGCCAGCTTCCAGCAAACATTTTGAAGAGTGCTACAGACATAGACCGCCACTGCGCAAGGCAGAGGCTAGCAACCGTTTGCAACCCCATTTGCTATAACCCTCTTCTCAGCCACAACCGGCTTAGCACCCTTTGGGGCTTCTCCAGTTGCAATTGATCCATTTTCTGCAAGTTTCAGCTCCTTGCTGGCATGCACTGTCGGGATAGATTCCTTGGTTATCTCAGAGGAAACCTCCGATAAATTTTGTGTATTCACTTGCCCGTTTGTCACTACCTCTTTCTTCTCATCAAGAGTTTTTCCGTTCCATACCTGCTTTTGTATGTGCAGAAACAAGGAACAATTTAGGTGCTTTGGAATGGTGAACTTACAATACCATATAATCGTGGCAGTCCATGCAAAAGAGAAAAAATAAAAAATAAATAAAATAAGAGAACAAGAGGCATAAGTTGCAAGAAACAATCTACCTGCTTCTGAAACTGCTGCTGCTGCTTAGCCTTCTTCTCCTGGATTGTCTTTTGGCGGGACTCATAAAATCCAAAATCATCTAGAATGCATGTTTTACTTGAATGCTCCTTGAATATTTTGATCATCTTAAGCCCTGGTTCCAACTTAACCTACATAACATAAAATTAATATTCAGAAGTTGCGAAGAAAGAAAACAAAAGTAGATGACAACCATAAGATATAAAATTACCTCCTGAGTGTCCCTGCTGTTAGTCACAGGCTTATTCTCATTATTTTCAAGAGTAATATGCTTCAACAAATTGTTAGGAACGTCCTTAACAATATGCCACTTGACAGAGAAACAGCCATTCCATTTGTCTTGTTGCCAGTACTCCAAATTCTTGTTGAAATCAACTGGCCCCAACATCTCAGCAAGGCCGACAAATTGCCCACTGGTATTGACCTAAGAAAGATAACAGGTAAACATTACTTTTGAATAATCACAATCTACAAAAAAAGCCTCTAGAGTCCTCTACTTACCGAGAAAAAAAGAAATACAGGGCAGCCACCAGTCTTCTCCTGAGCCTCCTGGTAAGCTGCATGAAGCTTCTTATTGCCGTTTGGTGTACTGGCCCAAACATTATACTTGATGCTCTTATGGACATCATCCTCACTATATGACTTGATGATGAAGAATTTGGCATCAGTATAATCCTCTGGAAAATCTGCTTTATTGTATTGCTCTCTGTCTGGAACAGTACTTGTATCCTTTTCTTCATCATGACTAAGACTTGCTGGCACATTCTGCCCCTTGATAGCTAATGCACTAGGGGCAAAACTCTTTTGAAGCTTTGAGCCTCTCACCCGAGGTCCTCTGTTGATCTCATTTAAACCGACCGAGTTCTCATTACCATATCCATAGTAACCACCATTATGTCCCCTGGGTTGTTTATACTTGTTGTCAACAGCCAGCCATGTTCGTCCACTGGTTCGCGAATCATAACCATGAGACCCATATCCCAGACCAGATCTGACTGTGTTTCCATACTGGCCAAATAGCTTGCCCTGGTACATGCTGCTATTCATAAACCCTTGAGTTGTACCTATTCCTGACAGCGGTCTGGGGTGGTGCAAACCCTGTAGGGATATAACAAGAGAAATTCATTAAAATTAGTGCATTTACATTATTAAAAATGAGACGGTAGATTATGAACCAGTACAAATCATCTAGCTTTATAAAACTAACAATATTTCACAAGCTAGAACCACCCATAAGTTCTCCCTAACCTTATACGTTTCCACATCAAAAGATTAGAGGTTTCTATTGGGACCAAGGAAACATTATAACCAAATTGCGTTGGCAAATATCCACTAGTCAATTCAATTGGACAGTTGACCAGTGGCCAATAACATCAACTAAAGAAACAAGATATTGAAAATAACCATACCATGAAGTGAGAATTTGGATGGTAGCTCTGATTCCTAAACAATGGAATTCTATTGCCATTCGAGTTTGAAGTAATGGGTGTATTTGCCACAGGTCTATGCTGCCCGTCTGAAAAAAGTGGGGCATCTAACCAGGGAATTGGAGACCGTACTGTGTCGTAACCATATCTTGGGTCCTGGTAACCAGGAGTAGGAACACGTGCAGGCAAAGCACCTCGTCCATATGAACCATTGGAGTTGAAAGACGTGGTTTGATATGTCGAAAGAGGAGCTGAACCATTACTTCCTTTCACACTTGCATAATTTCCAATGCCATTAGAAATTCCATTAGCTGTTTCCACAGGCAGAGGCTTTTGGTCAGCACCTAAAGAAGTGGATACCTCATTCTGAGGAGCTACAGGACTGGGAGTGTATGGCCCACTGGTTGGAGTCAGCGGCTGGAAATAGGGTGGGTACTGGTAGTGTTGAGGCCCATATAACTGACCATCATTTCCCATAGTTGGAACAGGGGAAGCTGCTGGTGAATAAGGCCCATACGGTGCATACCCATAACCATGGTGGTACATAACAGACCCGTTATCTCCATAAGCCCCCTAAAAGCACATAAAAAATTACGAATTAGTAAACGATTGATGTGAGACCCAAAAACCGAGCAACCACCCTGTGAGAAAAAAATAACTTACCGAAGTCATATCTACTCCCTCTGGATTCACATATCTCGAGTACTCATCCCAGTCGCCAGTCCCATCAAAGCCTGAAAGATCACAGTACAATTGACCATCCATGTCATGCCAATGATATCAAAGACAAAGTGATAATCCAACAAGAACATATTCCAAGTAAAAATCTCACCCCTACTTACCTCCATAGTAATAGGCTGTAGATGCATACCCATTCGGGAGATAGGAGAAAGACTGATCCATGAAGTCAGTCGACAGTGGAGTCACAGAGCGATCAGATGGGATCTGACCATTCACAGCATTGCCAGAATCAATAGACCCGTACTGGTTAAAAGAAGGCTGCATAGAGAAAGTAATTAACACGTCAGATCATCATCGACTACAATTTAACTTGATCACAGCCAATTGGAAATGAAAACCAGCAAAACACGCATAATATAATACCTTCTTCATAGGCTCTGGAATTTCCAGGGTCTTGGTCTGCGAATCTATAGACAACTTCTGAAGCAAATCTGCTGCTTCTAAAGTAATCAAAGTGAAGGAAACACATACAATTGGATAACCGCTAATTCATCTTATTTAAATACGCATATACATAATCAACAAACCAACACAACAGTATTGACCTGAATTCAATCACTCAATTGGCCACAATTGTCCTCAGAGGACTTGAATTACACAAAACTAATAGAGACCATCAGTTTCTACACATAAAAATAAAAAATCTATAGCCAGAAATCAAACAGCGATCTACACGTTGGAAAGAAACAAATAGCAACGGAATCAGAGAAGATCGAAAACGAATCAGGAAAAAACAGATCGAAAGAAGAAGCGGAATCAAAGCAATACCGATTGAAAGAAAGGATACGATCTGCGGGAGGAGCAACGGTGGCCATGGCCGTGAATTGAAATCAGGATCTCGCTGAAAACTCCAAAGTCAGCAGCCTCCAATCCCTAAAATCCCAAATTGGGGGTTTGGGTAAAACGGAGAGAGAGAGAGACAGCCGCCAAGGGTTTGGGTTTTTAGAAAAAGAGGGTTTTGTTCATCCAAAAGCGGTGATTCAAATAGCACTACTCGCCCACTTATTACCCGCGGGTCACTGCTGCGACCTCATCCGGCCTGTCCAATTGGGCCTCGCCCACTTTTATGTCTCCCTCCTTACGCAAAATTTTAAGGGTAAATACCTCCTATATATATATATATATATATGATAATTAGACAATTAGATACATGATTTTAAAAGATGACAGTTTGATATTTTATAAATATGAGGGTAAAATAGATATTTAAGTACTATTTATTAATATAAACATAAAAAAAATTTGTTGTGTGGTTTCATGTGTATTAGGTCTAAATATATATTTAAAATTCTTAACTGATTTGGGAGAATTAATTCAAAGGAGAATTGTGTCTACACTTTCATTGATAGGAGCCCCTTATATATAGGGTCTTTCATAATCATACATGGAAAACAAGTAGATATCCTATCACTACTAGGGAACATGAATCTCATTCTACCAGGGAATATGAATCTCATTCTAACTAGCATAGACCAAGGCACACATATGTCAAATGTCTTTCAACACTCCCCCTTGTGCCGCCCGTCTTGATGCTAGATGGTGCTTCCAGTGTTGCCTCATTAAAACCTTGCCAAGTAAACAAAAACCCTGTGGGAAAAACTGAACCTTGGTCGAAGGAAAAAGAGTACAACGCACCATGCTACTTCCACGAGAAACGTCATCATGTGAGGCTCCCCCTGATGTATAACTCAGTCGGATAGGCTTGACAGCTTGCGCAATCCAATGCTCTTCATATGCTTGTCGAATGTAGACTTAGGTAGAGACTTCGTGAACAGGTCCGCAACGTTAGCCTCTGAACTCACTTGATTTACTTGAATGTTGAGGAGCGCTTGTTGTTGCTGGTTGTAGAAAAACTTCAGAGAGATGTGCTTTGTGTTGTCACCTTTGATGTAACCTAGCTTCATCTGCTCAATGCAGGCTGCATTGTCCTCATAAATGCATGTAGGTTTCTCGGTGGTATGGCTCAATCCGCAGGTTCCTCTGACATGTCCGATGACAGACCTTAACCATACACATTCACGCACGGCCTCATGAAGGGCTATGATCTCTGCATGATTTGAAGACGTCGCCACTAGATTTTGTTTGGTAGACCTCCATGATATCGTCGTATTCCCAATGGTGAACACATAACTAGTTTGTGACCTTCCTTTGTGCGGATCTGACAAGTATCTTGCATCCGCGAAACCAACCAACACATTGTTTGGTGTCTCGGCTTAGGAAGTCTTGGCGGAGCCGTGAGCATAGGAGAAGGGATGCTTGGCTGCAGCGCCTACGGCGGTGGCGGATACACCTCGGTCCCGGGGCCGAGAGGTGCCGAGATTCTCAAGGATGGCAGGCACGGCTGCGGCCCGTCTTGAGTCACAATAGGGAAAGAACAAACCCATGTCAATTGTCCCTCTAAGGTACCGGAAGATGGTCTTGATACCTGTCCAATGACGTTGCGTTGGTGCAAAACTATATCTTGCTAACAAGTTCACAAAGAAAGCAATGTCTGGTCGAGTGCACTGAGCCAAGTACAATAACGCACCTATTGCACTGAGGTAAGGGACCTCTGCTCCAAGTACTTCCTCCTCATCCTCCTTAGGATGGAATGAATCCTTGTGAACATCCAAACTTCGACCGACCATGGGGGTACTCACCGGATGCAACTTATCCATATCAAAACGCCTCAGCATCTTTTGGACATATGCAGATTGGTGAATCAATATCCCGCTGGCTCGATGCTCTAGCTCAAGGCCTAGGCAGAACCGCGTCTTCCCCAAGTCTTTCATCTCAAACTCAGATCTCAAGTGAGCCGCGGTTTCTCTTATCTCATCAAGAGTACCGATCAAGTTCATGTCATCAACATAAACGGCTACAACTGCAAATCCGGAACTCGTTCTCTTTATGAACACGCAAGGGCATAAGTCATCGTTCTTGTAACCCTTCCTAATCAAGTAGTCACTTAGACGGGTATACCACATCCGTCCGGATTGCTTCAATCCATAAAGTGAGCGTTGCAGCCTTATAGCATACGCACTCCGTGGTCTAGAGTCACTTGACTTAGGCACTGAAAAACCATCAGGTAATTTCATGTATATCTCTGAATCTATGTCCCCATATAGATACGAAGTAACCATATCCATGAGCTGCATGTCAAGTTTTTCGGACACTACCAAACTGACTAAGTAGCGGAAAGTTATGATGTCCATTACGGGAGAATATGTCTCCTCGTAGTCTATTCCAGGGCGTTGTGAGAAACCTTGTGCCACAAGGCAAGCCTTATACCGAAGGACCTCGTTCTTCTCATTACGCTTTCTAACAAAGACCCATTTATGTCCCACAGGCTTTACACTTGGCGGGGTTGTAACATCCCACATCGACCAACGGAGAGGGTGATGTACCATATATGTACATCGGTGACACCCATCTAGCACGAGGCCTTTTGGGAGCTCAGTGGCTTTGGAGAGGATGAGAACTCCGAAGTTAAGCTTGTTAAGCTTAGAGCAATCTCATGATGGGTGACCCCTTGGGAAGTTGCTCTGAGAGCTCCTGGAAACAAAACCGTGAGGGCCGGCGGGCCCAAAGCGGACAATATCGTGCTACGACGGAGATGGTCCGGGATGTAACAGAATGGTATCAGAGCCACTCTGTCGAAGGGTGCGAGTGTGCCGACGAGGACGTCAGGCCCCTAAGGGGGTGGATGTAACATCCCACATCGACCAACGGAGAGGGTGATGTACCATATATGTACATCGGTGACACCCATCTAGCACGAGGCCTTTTGGGAGCTCAGTGGCTTTGGAGAGAATGAGAACTCCGAAGTTAAGCTTAGAGCAATCCCAAGATGGGTGACCCCCTGGGAAGTTACTCTGAGAGCTCCTGGAAACAAAACCGTGAGGGCCGGCGGGCCCAAAGCGGACAATATCGTGCTACGACGGAGATGGTCCGGGATGTAACAGGGGTAAGCACAACCGGCCCAAATACCTGTCTCTTTGTTAGGGAGTCCAATTCCGCCTGGATAGCTTCTTTCTATTTAGGCCAATCTGCTCTACGTTCACATTCACTAACGAAGCGTGGTTCGATGTCATCGTGGTCATTGATCTCTTGAGCCACGACATATGCAAACACATCATCGACATGCATGGATGATCGATCCAGCAACTCAAAAGTGTTCCCATAACACATTGAGATTTCCATGTTCTCCGACACCGACGCGTATCCCGGAGCGTCCCCCAGCAATACCGACATCGATTCAAGGACATAAGTATAGTCAGGGACATTCGCATGAGAAGGACTCTCAGTGTTGATGTGTAAAGGATCAGACTGTGTCATTGGTGTCCTCTTTTTCCTAGGACGCACATCAATCGAACCAAGTGGCCTCCCCCTCTTCCTTTGAGGAGCCACGGCCTCCACCCCTCCACTAAGGTCGGCGGCGCCGATACCGACGGCAGCCAAGCTCGGACCCGAGGTGGTCTTGCCCTTTTTCGGGACTTCAAGCCTTGCAGGCACATTGGCAGCCGGCATATCTGATCTCGTCACTTTTGCAATCTCCGCGAATGAGTCGGGCATCGAATCCGCCACATTCTGGAGCTCAACAAGTCTCTTCACTTTCGTTTCCATGTGTGAAGTCCGGGGATCATAATGAGACAAGGTCGGAACGCACCAGGACAATTCCTGTCGTTCTTCCTGAGCATGAGTGCTCCCATCTCCCCCTAATGACGGGAAGACGGTCTCATCAAACTTGCAATCTGCAAAACGTGCTTGAAAGAGATCACCTGTCAAAGGCTCAAGGTATCGGACTATGGATGGTGACTCATAGCCAACATAGATACCCAAACATCGTTGCGGACCCATTTTCTTACGTAATGGTGGCGTAATAGGCACATACACTCCACAACCAAAAATGCGTAGATGTGAGACATCAGACTCATATCCAGTGACCAACTGGTACGCACTAATCACTTGGCTGGAGGCGGGTCTGAAACGAACAAGTACTGCTGCATGCAATATTGCATAACCCCATGACGCAATAGGGAGATTGGTACGCATGACCAACGCTCTAGCAATCAACTGAAGCCTCTTAATCATAGCTTCAGCGAGACCATTTTGCGTGTTCACATGGGGAACGGGATGCTCAACTTCAATCCCGATCGACATGCAATACTCATCAAAAGTCTTAGATGAGAACTCTCCGGCATTGTCCATCCGTATTGACTTAATAGGATGATCCGGGTGGTTAGCCCGAAGCTTTATAATTTGTGCCAAGAGTTTTGGGAATGCAGCATTACGTGTGGACAACAACGCTACATGTGACCAGCGCGTCGAGGCATCTACCAGAACCATGAAGTATCTAAACGGTCCACATTCTAGATGGATGGGTCCACAAATATCTCCTTGGATACGATGTAGGAATGGAATGTTCTCTGTGTTTGCTTTAGCGTAAGAAGGTCTCGTAACAAACTTAGCCAAAGTGCATGCTTTGCATAATGATCGGTGAGCGTCGGAAAAAGCCAACGACGTCTCAGGAGAGGATATAGTCACCTCACCCGGGTTGAGCCAAGGAGTGCCTATGGGACCACGCACCGGGGGCCCTAGTGCCAGCCGGGTGGTGCCTAAGATGTCGCACACCGGAGGCCTCGGTGCCGTCCGGGAGGTGCCCAAGGTACCGCGCACCGGGGGCCTAGGGGCCGGCCCGGGGTTACCTCTGGTGGACACAGTACCTTCACCCTCAATGGTGAGTCCGTGCTCCAGTACCTTCCTCTTGGTCCGGAAGAAAGGATGTCCATGAGAATTTCTCAGAATCTTAATCATCATCTCTCTTCCCAGGTGTCCCAAGCGATCATGCCAAAGCATATATGAGTCGGAGTCCCAAAAATCGTGTTTGGCAACTGCATTGGATTCAACAATCCGGATTTGAGTTACATATAGACCACTAGAACAACTCATGAGCTTCTCCAAGATGCGTTTCCGTCCACAATCATGAGAAGTAATACACAAGAACTCTTGTCCATCCTCACAATGCGTCTCCAAATGGAAACCATTAGCCCGGATGTCCTTAAAACTCAACAACGTCCGACTCCCTTTCGGTGCATAAAGAGCATCTGGAATGTTAATCAAGGTTCCATTGGGCAACATAAACTTAGCCACAGATGTCCGACACGGCACAATGTTCACAAACAATTGCCTGTCCCTTAGGATGGTGTGGGTAGTCCCACTATCTGCAAGACACTCTAGCTCCATACCTACACAAAAAGGTAGAGACATTAGCAAATAGCCACGGAAGAACTATTGCATAAAAGGATGCAAACCAAAGTGCAATCCCTAGCACAATTCACATTCTCGGGCAACATGACCTTGCTGCACTAGAACAGCCATAACTTTCACGTCCGATGGATATGAACTAACCACGAAAACCGTTGGAAACTAGACTCAGAGAGATTTCCAGGGATGTAAAGTTCGCGCTCTAGTTCATCCGGAGCCGTTCACAAAGCTCTGACGAAGTTGCTGTACAGAACGGGACTGAATTGTTGTTTCTGCAGAAACCGACATGAGAAGCTACAAACTTCAATATGGCACCATGGTACCACTCCGAGGCCTATGGCAACATACAGAGGCAGCTGTGAGTGGGCGTCACAAGTCTCAACGTCTACAAAAGACGGTACACAAGAACAGCACAAGTTGCATCCAAAACCGAGAGCTTTTGGCAATATCAACCAATATGACCAGACATGTTTGCAGAGAGTCGGTAGTGCATGGCACGTTTAAGACCAATTTCTCTGTATACCAAACAATTCTAAGTCATCATATTGTCGAGAGGTTATCTTAGGCAAAACGGTGATGGAATATTCGCTGTCTAGTGAAGACTGAGCCAAAAACACGCGCACTTCTTACGTGAGTATGTTATGTCCGACATCTAATCTCCTTTGGAAGGACTTAGAGCGGCATTTATCATGTCAACTAAGGGTAAATGTCAAAAAATCGATCAATTGATAGTTAAGAACATCGAAAACGAAAGCAACTTTCATTAATGCGTAATGGTTACAATGAGATCTCGGAATAAAAAAGGTGTCAAAAACAACCAAACTAACTGCGGCACTGACATCATGCCATGTCAAAATACTTGAAAAGAGACAACTAAACACAACCAGAAGCCGAGCGACATCAAAAGTCGGCGGCGTCCATATCGGGGTTTGAATCCCTAAAGTCAGCAATCACAAGCTGAGTGTTGGTGTTTGTGTCATGAGTCTCCGTACAATTAATCTCCAAAGACTCTTTGTACTTTTTATATGCAGCAACCACATGTTGAGGAGCTCGGCATTGCTTCATCCAGTGATCCAAAGATCCACAGCGATGGCATTGTGATGCTCGAGTGCTATTAGGTCTCGCTTGTTTCTGAACCGGTCTGGGAGCACCGCCACGGGGGCCGGGCGCATCTACCTCTCTCTCGGTACGGGGGCGGCCTCTGTTGCCGCGTCTCCTGTTCCGGGTGCCACGCCGTGAGCTTGCCTCACGAGGGTATGGTTCAGGACGATCTCTGTCTCCCCCTCTAGGAGCTTTCCCACTCTTGGCCCTAGAGTAGTTACTCTCTAGCACTTTCTTAGTACCAACAGGTCTTAAGTTGTTCTGATCCAAGAGCATCTTATCTTTTTCTTCAGTCAACAGCTGAGTCATAAGTCCGCTAAACATTATGATACGTTGGGCCTTATTCTCCAAGCGGTATTGTTTCATTAGGACACTTGCTGATTTAGGGAAAGTTAACAATGTCTTCTCAATAAGATCGTCATCAGACTTCTTCACACCACAAAAACTAAGCCGTGCACGCAGGCACAACATGTCTTTGTTATACTCCTCCATCGAAGTGTAGTCCAAGAGCCGAATGGTGTCCCACTGAGCTTGCAGCTCCGGCAACAGGACGGCATGGACATTGGCAAAGCGTTCCGCAAGTGCATCCCAAAGGGCTTGCGGTTCGTCTATGTCTTGATACTGCCACCTCAATATGGGATCAATATGTCGACGCAGGAACATCAAGGCTTTAGACTTAACCTTATCAGTAGGTTGAGCCTGATCCGCGGATGCGGGAGGAACAAAGACGGAGGTATATTCTTGGCCAATGAAGGTCTGCTTCACGTCTGACACCCACCGATGGTACTCCTTACCCTGGGCGTCAAGAGCCGTGAATTCCAAGCGAGTTTCCATCGCTCTGCATACAAAATTTCAAGCTTTAGTTATTTTATCCGAGACCACGTGGGTTCGATGCTTAAATTTTGTTACGGATTGTCACAAGCAACCTGGTGAACGTTGTCAACACAACGCGGATTGTCTACACAACCCTTTAATCAAACATAGCCAGCGTTGGATACCAAGACAACGCGGACCCAAGAACACCATAAGTTCCGGGATTTACCAACCTGCATGCACCAAATACCAAGCATAGGAAGGGATAGGGAAAGGGAGGGATGAGCTCCCCGACTTTAGTAACTTTGAAAAAAGCTAGGTTTCAAGAACATACCTACATTGATTATGTGCGGCAGGGTGCAGCAAAAGTGCGGCAGAGGGTGCGACCACGGGTGCGCCAGGGGGTGCTGCAGGTGCTTGGCAAGGGGTGCTATTGATGGCCTCTAGGTTCTAGGGTTAGAGAGCGTGCTGATAACGTGATTTGGGAGAATTAATTCAAAGGAGAATTGTGTCTACACTTTTATTGATAGGAGCCCCTTATATATAGGGTCTTTCATAATCATACATGGAAAACAAGTAGATATCCTATCACTATTAGGGAACATGAATCACATTCTACCAGGGAATATGAATCTCATTCTAACTAGCATAGACCAAGACACACATATGTCAAATGTCTTTCAACATTAACTAATATTTATCTATATAAGATGCATGAATTAAATTTTATTTGAAACATGATTGAATTTTATATTTAAAAAATTTAAGTGGTGTAATTAATCTAAACACTCACGCGTTCATATCACAAATACATATTTCTTAATATAAAATAAAATTATGTCATATTTTATCAACCTAATAAAAAAATCAATTCATGCGTGTATTCTCAAAAAGTCAAAAACCTAGAAAATAATAAATACCCAAGAATAATTGTCATTTAACCACAAAACAATATTTTATATGTTTATATTGATAAATAGTATTTAAATATCTATTTTACTCTCATATTTAACGGAAAAGTTAGCGGAAGTACCAAACTGTCTAACTGCCAGTATGTATTCCAGTAGGTATTCGTCGAGCTATTAATGCCTACTAGTCTGTTCGCCATAGTCATAAACACAAGACACAGATTCCCGAGTATTCTGACATTTCGGTACTCAAACTGCCATAACTCTCTACTGGAGTGTCGAAATAATGAATCGTAAATTGCGTTAGAAACTAGACATCCATATCGTTCCACACATATGTAGCTTGCTCACCGATTCGCTCGGGATATTTCCAGGTAGATTTGTAAAGTTACTGCACAGAAGCTGCCACTGAAATTGGTTGAACTGTAACTGCTTGGTTTTGATGTCCATAGTTAGGCGAAGGAAGATAGTGAATCTTGAGTGTCAAGCTCTCTAAGCACATAAGAAAATTTATAGAAGGCAAAAGTATACATTCGCCAGCTAAACAAGAACTTCAATGCACATTCGCCACGCATATATGCATACTGTCAATTTTGCGTTCATCCTGACCTTCTTGTCTTCAAACTGCAATAACCTTTTACTGGAAAGTCAGAATCATGAACCGTAAACTCCGTTGGAAACTAGACATCCAGAGCTTTCCACACATATGCAGTTCACAGACTAGTTCTTAGTACATCATCACCAGTGATTCAATGAAGTTGCTGCACAGTAGTATAAGCTGCTGAATACGTGTCTTCTGACCTGCCAGGACTCAAACTGCCATAACTCTTCCCTGGAATATTGGATTCCTGAGCCGTAAATTTTTCTAGATAGTAGACATCTAGAACTCTTCGCACATATGTGGCTTACTTGCCAGTTCATTCTGAATCATTCTCAGAAACTCCATGAAGTTTCTATACATAAGCTGTAACTATAACTTGCATCGCAAACCCTCTAATTTTGATATCAATAGCTAGGTGAACAGGGGTAGATAAATTTCAAGCCAAGTTCCCCAAGCATGTAAGTACATATATGCACTACACAGGTGTGCATTCGCTAGATTAAAGAGGCTCGTAAGATCCATTAGTGCAACCACCAATGCATGATGCAGATTTGTATGCATCCTGACCTACTGGGACTTTAACAGCCATAACTCCTTCTTGGACAGTTGAAACTGCAAACTGCAAATTATGTCGGAAAGTAGACATCCAGGGATTTTAGTGCATATGAAGCTTGCCTTCTAATTCTTCCTAGATATTCCCAGTTTATTCCGTGAAAATGCAACACAGAAGCTGCTGCTGCAAATTTGCTGAATTGCACTCTTCCTTTGAATCTTCTGTACTCTACTGACAGAATGGCTGTAACTTTGAAACACATATTTTGTTTCTTGCATCTAAGACCTCAGAAATATGTCTCTAATAATATAGGACAGAATCCAAACTTCTATTAGGTAATAACATTGTCTTGCATTTTAGCAAAACACAAAATCTCTTTTTTGTTTTGTTTTTCAATGCAAGAATTGAAACAAAATAAAAATGGTTAGAAGCAAGGTGAATAAGGAAACTCAACATGATTAGTTAACCTTTGTATGGTCATGGGGGAGGCCATCAATGCTTCACTCCAAGCTTTGACATCTTGATATTTGCAGCACAGTATTCTTTTTGGCGAGCACTTCCAAGAACTGAGCACAGGTGCTTAGTATCAACGACTTGAAAACTTGCAAGGGGTTGTTACTCGTAGGGAATGTTGCATAGCCCCCCATGCATCTTTATAATTTGACTAAGCTTGACCTTCAACTGCATCTTCGCGGATGACTCGATGTGGAAATCCGCCTTGTCACTAACTACCATGTCGTAGTGTATAGTGTAAACTGATGCAGCCACATATTGGTCTTCATTAAAAACCACTTGTTGGTTCATATTCTCAACAAGGGACTCCAAGTAATTGAACTCCTCTGCTTTAGACTTGTTGATTTTGGAGCCAAGAGTCAACCTGTAGTCATCATTGTATTCATCGTAGGTTGTCTCCATATCAAAATAACAATCACCACATATTGGTGACTTAACTTCTGCCTCAGACATAGGCATATTCATGCTATAAACATTATTGAGGACCATCTGTAAGGCTTGGCATGTGTCCATTTACACAATATCATGCGCAAACGGAATGACTTCGCCTTAAAAGAGCAGTTTTATTGGTTGTTGACTTCATTGTTATGCTCCTCATGAGATTTACCACAAATTGGCAAATCAATTTTTTCTGACATGACCAGAGATAAGATTTCGCCACTAGATTGATCAAAAATCGATTCAACCTCTTTGGCGAGAGTATCTTCGTCAGCTTTAGGTTTTACTTTTGGGATTGTAAAACCTCTTGGTTAGTATTGCAAACATCATGGTTTGCTTCATCTTGCAGCTTTGTTGTCATCTCATTGGCTGCTTTAATTTCTTGGTTATGTTGATCCATGGAAGCATTTATCTGATCCGCGGTTGCATTGATTTTATCGATTTGCCCAATGATAGTCTTCAATTTTTGCTACAACTCGTCGTCCATGATCACCTCACTATAGCCAGTTGACTGGTAATCATCTGAAACGTGAAATCGTTTCTTCTACAATCCTGACATATTATGTCCTACCGGGCGTGCCAAATGTTCAGGGTGAAAATAGCTTTTCTCGAACAACCAAGCTTGAGGTGTGTCAGTACCTATGGGTCAGGTACAACCTTGATCTTCTACGCTTGTTCGCCTTCTGACTTCTCTTCAAACGATTGTCGTACAAGCATTGGTTAGACATGCACTTAGGTTCTACAGACCTAGCTGAAGAACAACCAGGATTTTCCTCCTCCTCTCACGAAGCGGACGTATCTTACTCGGACCGGTGTGGTTGAGCAGAGCTATAAACAAGGATTGCAGGCCGTTCGCCAAATAGGTCCTTGACAAACCGGGGATATTTGCTAAGATTATTCACCCTAACAATGGTTTTGCGGGTATTCACCGACGGATCGATCTTTATGAAGCTGTGGTGGACTGTTCGCTCACGGATGAGGCTTGGTGAGTAGAAGAGGGAATTGCCTACGGATATGGCTTTGGTGGACAAAAAAACTCAAGAAATCATTTTGGTAGAAGTGCTCCGGGGGAGGCTTGTTTTGCAGTGTGTAAAAGTTGTGTTTGATTGATTAGAGATGTCCTTCTTCTTGTACCCTGACCCTTTTATATAGTGAACACTAGGATTTGTTCTTACTTGCGGATCAAAGAATATAAAATCTTTTGAAGATCATAAAAGAATCCTTAAGCAACTGTAAATCCTTGCTATACATGACCTTAAACGAAAAGGAAAAATATTTATAATAACGTAGACCGTAAGAATCGGTCCAATGGGCTCTTCTATAAGGCATTCACCGAAAGATATTATTTTGGCCCAAACATATAGCTCCACAAACTAATTTGGATAGATTTCGACGACACCCAACAATTTCGACAACACCCAAACTTTTTCTTCCGTTTTTTTTCAAATGAACTGCTGTCTAGATCTGCAAATATATAGACTTTTAGCCGACGAAAAAAATAATTTCGTCGGCTAAACTTTTATAATTTCGTCAGCTATAGTTTACAGACTATAGCTGACGAAAAATTAGTTTAGCCGACGAAAAAATCTTTCGTTGGCTATAATTCCACTTTAGCCGACAAAAAATTGTTTGGTCGGCCTATTTTTTTATTTCGTTGGTTATGATGTTTATGCTGGTAGTGAAAGCAAACAGGTTGTTGATCATGTCGGTCATTTACAAACCATTTTCACGATTATCCTCCAATAAGGTATGTGTTTGAACCCGACCAAATGCTATTTCTGGGTTACAGACACTAAGTTCTGGGGGTACATGGTTAGCTAAAAAGGGGTCTAGGCCAATCTAGAAAAGGTTAAGGCGATAATGGATATGTAGATCCCAAAAAAGAAGAAAGAAGTAGAGGTGCTCCAAGGGCGTTTGATATTGCTATCTCGATTTATTGGCTGACTGACCGACAAATGCAATCATTTCTTCAAAGCCCTCATAAGACCAACAGGGAAAGACGTTGAATGGTCCCCAGACTATATAGAAGCATTCCAGGGCATCAATGAGTATCTTGCTTCGATTCATCTCCTCTCCATCCCTATCTTTAGGAAACGTTATACTTCTATCTGGCAGTTTCATAGACAGTGTTAAGCGCTGCTCTACTAGGGAAAGAGGAAAAGACGTAATTACTGATTTTTTATGCTAGTAGAGGATTGACAACCTTAGAAACACGATATCTGCCATTGGAAAAAATGACATTAGCGTTAATTTCAGCAGCGCGATGATTGCGCAATTACTTCCAAGCCCACTATATCCGAGTTCTCACAAACAAACCGATAAAACAAGTCCTGCAATGCCTTGAGCATAGTGGGTGATTAAGCAAATTGGCATTCGAGCTCAGCGAGTTTGACATTGAATTCAAGCTAAGAACTGCCATGAAAGGCCTAGTTGTGGCTGACTTTATAGCCAAATTCACATAAGGCGAAGATGCCTTTGCAATTTCAGATCCTATGCATGTATCAGAAAGCAAGAAAGTTGGAGCTGCAGTCACTCAGAAAGTGGTAACTCAACAATTGAATTGGAATTTGCATGTAGATGGATCATCTTGTGTACATGGCAGTGGAGCAAGAATCATACTGACAGGATTGGGAGGACTTGAGCTGGAATACACCCTTAAATTCAACTTCTTATCTTCAAACAATGCAGCGGAATATGAAGCCCTCATTACCGGACTACTTTTGGTTATCGATTCTAACGTAAAGGACATTAATGTCTTCAACGACTCCCAACTCTTTGTCAATCAGAACACAGGCTCATTTCAGACAAGACCCCCAACTAACTACCTACTTGGGATATGTCAAAACGCTGTTAGGCAGGTTTGTATTCTACATCATCTCTCAAATCCTAAGAGCGACGAACAAGAAAGCGAACTCATTGGACAGGGTAGCATCATCCCAGCCACACCAGCGTCGTGCTGCCACCGTGTTGAAATCCTAGACAAGCCTTCCACTACCAAAACTCTTGCCGAGATTTTCTACATCGACATAGGCCTCGCATGGATGGACGGGATTCTAACATACAAAAACGAGGGCACTCTACCAACCAACAAAGCGGAAGCACAGACATTGATCCGAATAACGACAAGAAACAACATCATGAACAACAAATTGTATAGATGTGGGTTGAAGTTCCCCATCTGAAATACTTACTCCTGAGGAAGGAAAATTCCATTCAATGTTGCCACCCAAACGTCACCTGGTACTACTTCGACACCTGTCCCACGACCTTTCGCTCCTCTCTACTCCTTAACTGACGCTATATGAGATCTCATTCATTACAAGATGAATCGCCCTCATTTCATTATTGACTTATCGCCGTAAGCATGAATATACTTTACAGGATAAATGTACTCTGTTATGTGTGCAGGCAATCAGGAATAGTGCAACGACTTGTAATACTTGAAGAATGTGATTCGTCATCCAAACTCTAATACAAGTAAAGTGGACGTAGCTTTACCTGTCGAAGATAAGGTGAACCACTATAGATCTCGTGTCATCCCTAATTCGTTATTAAACACATCACATATCACCATAACACACATATTACACGCATGTATCACCGTGTGGTACAACCCAGTATCAACAATATAAATGGCTATGGGGTAACTGAGAGGAGGCAAGAGTTCATTCTTTTCTCAGCAATACATATAATTTAGATTACGAGAACTCATGAGAAATTAATGTTTTCCCTACCAAGCTGATAAATGAGGGGAAATTCATCTACAAGGACTCTGCTTGATGAGATAATGTAAGCCCATGATATGAGTCTGCAATGACAATTTTTTTCTTTGTCTTTTGAATGGAACAATGTGTAAGCTTCAAATGTTTGAAAATGGTATTTAGAGCTTCATGTCTAGGATTGTTGGACTTGATTTGTGAACTTATAGCAACTAGGTATGAATTTTAAACAAGAGGAATTGCTTGTTGCATCATGTAATTTGAGCAGATTGCATCTGTGACTAAAGATCAGTGGTGGTTCTAGGTAAACTTTCATTACTTGTTGAGTTTAGAAGAAGAGAAAGAGAACTTGTGATATCATCCAATATTGTGAAGAGAAGTATCACATTTTATATACTAAAATAAAATGAGGTCTGCACTGTTCATTCAACCTGTGAAAATACGGCTTTATTCCCAGTTTGCAGATAATTGCAAAAATAGCATTGTTTCCTTGTAATTCCTGTTTTGCCCTTCGTTTATGTTTTATTACGTGTCTGCCATTATTGTTAATGTTTTACATTTACCAATTTCTCAATCATGTTTTACATTTACATTCACCTTTTTTTCCACAACTTTGTCGGTGATGGCAGATTGGCAGTGTGTTAACCAAAATATGCCACTGAACCCAATTTTTCAAAATTTGTGGATAGCCTTTTTATGGAAATAATTTTGCAATACCTTTTACATTCACCAATTACATGTCAATTTTTTACATTTACATTTACTCTTTTTTAAATTTTCAATTTGGCATTAATGTACTTGGGAAATAGATCGAGATTTGGGCATTTGCCTTTTTTTTTAATTTTTAATAAGTTTACTTTTATTGAAACAAATTTGTGTTGTTGCTTACCAAAAAAATGAAATCTAAATTTTATGCATTTGCCTTTTTTGGTTTCAGTAATTATTTTTATTTTTTTAATTTTTTAAAAAAGGGCGAGGATGCCCTCTAGGTTGGGGTAGTCCCGGTAAAGCAAGTGTCAATTTTTCATTGTGGCCAAATATCTATATGTTTAAAGACTTCTCTTGCATATGATTTTTTACATTGTTGTTATCTTCTAGGAAGTTAAGGAAATTTGAAAGCAAATTAGAATGTCAGAAGATAAGCAGCCCAAAGTCTTTCACCTGTATGATTTTCTTTGTTTGACTTTTTTTTTCTGAATTTTTATGCAGTACTTTAAATTTGTAGTCTCACATTGTTTACATAGTTGAAATCTTTCTTTGATTGCTTTGCAATAAAATTAAATTAGAAGTCTTCATATCTGACCAATTTTTTGCTTTTAAAGTCTCACCAGTCATTTTGAAAATTTCAATTTTGAGCTCTAACAAGTCTCTCACTGTATGCATGTATTAGATGCTGAAGTGGGCACAGAGAAAAGAGTAGTATACCCTCATCAAACTATTTTAAATGAGTTTAAAGCAATTTAACAAATATGGTGTTAATACTTTTGAAAGAAATTTATCATTACCGTTGGTTCATATACAGTCACTTGACAATTATACGCCGCTTTATATTATGCAACACTATACGCCCCTTTATTTTGTGTAACATTTGATTGTGCCTGCAGCAACGCGCATGTTTTTAATTTAGGTTTATTTTTTAACTAAATATCACCGTACTCACCCCGCAACAGCGTGCGGGGTACAATTTTTCATGTTGCGGGGTACAATTTTTCATATAAAATATCACCGTACTCGCCCCGCAATGCATCTCTGATCTGTAATCAAAACTAATCTGTCTCTGGTCCCTTCTGGGACATCCGATAAAATTGGAAAACTAATCTGTCTCTGGATCTCATAACTAGTGATTCGTGGCAAAAAAACAGAAGAAGGAAGATGAAGTTAAAGGTGGATGGAAAACCCAAATTAAATGGGCCTTTGGAGCAAAGAAGAAAGAGGTTCGCATATTGGACAGGAAAAAGCAGAGGTCCAACGGCTCGGAAAGAAGGAAGATGAAGTTAAAGGTGGATGGAAAACCCAAATTAAAATGGGTCTTTGGAGCAGATGAAAGAGGTTCGCATATAGGACAGGAAAAAGCAGAGGTCCAACGGCCCGGATGGGAGCCTGAAGGCCACGAGGGCACATTTCAGTATTGGTATAACCCTATCACTCTTTTCTAACTCTCTCATTAGCTGCTTTTACTCCGTTTCGGCGTCTCTCTTATCCAAAAACCCCCCTAAACCCACCCAAAGCTTCCTCCTCTCCTCCAATTCCTCATCCACACTTCACTGTAAGTCCTCTTCTGCTCTCTTCATCCCAAAAGTCTCATTCTTTTCCTGTCTTATTTTATTTTCAACTTTCAATTTGTATCTGTATATGTGATAGTTTGTTGAGTTAATGAAAATCTGATGAAAAAGTACATGGCCCATGTTAAACTTGTTAGCTTTTTGATGGGTCTCAATTCTTATGAGGATTATAAGGATGAGATTGAGTTGTTTTGTTTGTGGGTTATGACAGGGTAGATGGCGTCGACTTTTGCAGCCATGACTTCAGTTGGCTCACTGGCTGCCACTCCCAGTGGCCGTGTGGCTGATAACAAGTTTGACACCTTGTCATCTCAGGCTTCCATTGCTTCATTCTCATTCTCCAAGAGGCCCAATGTTGCTCTCAGGAGGACTCGCTCCCCTAGAGTCTCCGCCATGGCCAAGGAGTTACATTTCAACAAGGATGGTTCTGCCATCAAGAAGCTTCAGGTCTGTCTTTCACTCTTTTTGTTTCGACATGCATTTTGTGTCTTGCTATCTTATATTGATTGTCTAACTTCGAATTGCCTTTGTTATGTATGCAGGCCGGAGTCAACAAGCTTGCCGACCTTGTTGGGGTTACTCTTGGTCCCAAGGGTAGGAATGTAGTTTTGGAGAGCAAGTACGGTTCCCCCAAGATTGTTAACGATGGTGTGACAGTGGCCAAAGAGGTATCCCTTCTCTCCTTTTTTTCCCTTTGTTACTCACATTTTTCTCACACAATCTCTCTCGAGACATGATTTTGTTTCACATAGTTTTGTACAAAGTTCTAAAACTCGGTCCAGTCGGCCGACTAGTCTGTAGTCGGCGGTAGGCCGAGGCGATTTTAAAGAAATCGGATGAGAAAATCGGCCGGGAGAAAATCGGCTGACTAATCGGCCTAACTCGGTAAAAATCTGCCAAACTCAGTAAAAGTCGGTCCAACTCGGGACCAAAAATTGACTCACCTCCTCTTTGTCGCTCATCTTGCTCTCGCCTCTCCCTCATCTCAGTCGCCGTCCTCCCCGCCCTCGCCTCTCCGGACTCACCAAAACGCTGAAGAAGTCGCCTGAGGAGGAACTCGGGAAACCCAAAAAACAGAAAAAGAGGGGTTTTGAATTAGAACTCGATTTGAATGTGCAAGGCTAAAAGATGGAAGGATAAGAAGAGAGGAGAAGAACCCTACCTCAAATTTGTTGATTCGCAGCTTAAAATGTCAAGACTCACTAGAGACCCGCCGCGATCCATCTCGGACAACCTCTCTCTAGGGTTCGTGTATGTGTGATTTAAGGACTGAGTTTTGTAGAGGAGAGGAAGAGAATCATTTTACAGGTATTTTGGTGGTGAGTGGTGGCCAGGGATGGTGGTCGCTGCCGCTGTCATCGGAGACGACGAGAGAGAGGAGAGGGAGTCGAGAACTCGAGATAGATCGGGGGAGGGGGTTTGACCAAGGTCCGACTTCTCTCCACTATTTAAAGGGAGATGAACTGCTATGAATTAATAAGAGCAAATCAAACGGCCCAGAATTAATCGGTGAAATTTTATTTATTAGTGGTAAATAGAAATTTACTAGAAACCTAAATTATATTTAATTATCTATTTTTAAAATAAAAATAAATCTAAAAATTAAAATCCGACTAGTTCCCCGACTACTCTTCTACTCGCTAGTCCCCGGCCGACCGCCTAGTGACTTTTAGAACTTTGGTTTTGTAGTTGTGAGGTTTAATGTTCATTTTTTTTTCTCATTTAAAGGTTGAGTTGGAGGACCCTGTTGAGAACATTGGAGCTAAGTTGGTAAGGCAGGCAGCTGCCAAGACTAATGACTTGGCTGGTGATGGGACAACAACTTCTGTTGTTCTCGCACAAGGTCTTATCGCGGAAGGTGTCAAGGTTTGTACCGTTATACCTGTAATTCTATTTTGCTATTTTTGACCCTGATAAAAATGATTTATGTTAAATGAGTTTGATGATTCAGGTTGTAGCAGCTGGAGCAAACCCTGTTCTGATCACACGTGGTATTGAAAAGACAACTAAAGCCCTTGTAAAGGAGCTTAAGTTGATGTCCAAAGAGGTAAGGTGAATTGGTGTCCAATTTATTTTGTATCTGATCATGATAACATTGTGATTTCCTCTCCTAGTGTTATCCTTAAAGTTGCCAAGAACTAAAACTAAGTTTTGACTCACTGCAGGTTGAAGACAGTGAACTAGCTGATGTGGCTGCTGTCAGTGCAGGAAACAACTATGAAGTAGGACAAATGATTGCTGAAGCCTTGAGTAAAGTGGGTCGAAGGGGTGTTGTGACACTTGAAGAGGGGAAAAGTGCTGAGAACAGTCTTTATGTAGTTGAAGGAATGCAATTTGATCGTGGTTACATCTCACCTTACTTTGTCACTGATAGCGAAAAAATGGCTGTTGAATATGAGAACTGCAAGGTAATGTAACCAGCTACTGTTTTGCATCTGTCTGGAGGTTTATGTTGGTTATTGTGGTTTTGACATCTTAACACAAAGTTGTTTTTTTGCAGTTGCTTCTTGTTGATAAAAAGATAACAAACGCAAGAGACCTTATTAACATTTTGGAGGATGCCATTAGAGGAGGATATCCAGTTGTGATAATTGCTGAAGACATTGAACAAGAAGCTCTTGCAACTCTTGTTGTGAACAAGCTTAGAGGATCTCTAAAGATTGCTGCCCTAAAAGCTCCAGGATTTGGAGATCGCAAGAGCCAGTATTTAGATGATATTGCCATATTGACCGGAGGTATTTTCACTTGTACATCTTTTTATTCGGTTTGTTGGTCAGTTCTGTTGGGTTAATAGTATAGCCCACCATTCTTCCGTCAGCAGGGAAGGCGGTGTAGGAGTCTTATTGTTTCGCAATGATGTCATAGTGACATACTGTTATTCTATGTAGGAACTGTGATTAGAGAAGAGGTGGGGCTTACATTGGACAATGTTGGGAAGGAGGTCCTTGGCCAAGCTGCAAAGGTCGTTCTTACGAAGGATACCAGCACAATTGTTGGTGATGGAAGTACCCAGGAAGCAGTTAACAAAAGAGTTGCACAAATTAAGAACCTTATCGAGGTAAGACTCGCATTCAGATGCAGTTTGTAATCATTGTTGCTGTAACCATGCTTATCTGGACTTTTTACTAATGCAGGCTGCAGAGCAGGAGTATGAAAAGGAGAAACTTAGTGAAAGGATCGCCAAACTATCTGGTGGTGTTGCCGTGATTCAGGTAAGCTTTTGAGCACCATTGAGCCTTTTTGGATAAAAAAATTATAGCCAATGGTCCCTCATGTATTGTATTTTGATATTCATAGGTTGGAGCACAAACTGAGACAGAGCTGAAAGAAAAGAAACTCAGAGTTGAGGATGCTCTCAATGCCACCAAGGTAACATATGATAGTACTGAACTTTTTATTTAAATCCATCTGCCCATCACTTCTTTCTTGTATTAAAAGTACCAAAAATGTACATTTTCAGGCAGCTGTTGAGGAGGGTATTGTTGTTGGAGGAGGATGCACCCTCTTGAGATTGGCCTGCAAGGTTGATGCGATTAAGAATTCTCTTGATAATGATGAAGAGAAGGTAAATTATGTGTTGCTTAAGGTTGCTGTTATATGAATGATCAGATGCTTTTGAGATAGAGTATGAGATTGGCTGCAGAAATGGCTGTTGTCAATGGTTTCTTTCTTTTGTCTGTCCATTTGATATGCTCAAGGCTTACATCATTTGGTAATTTGCAGGTTGGAGCAGATATTGTTAAAAGAGCGCTTTGTTACCCTCTGAAATTGATAGCCAAGAATGCTGGTGTGAATGGAAGTGTGGTCAGCGAGAAGGTATTTATTTTGTTATATATGCTAGGTTCTGTTCTACTTGTTTTAAATATGTTGATGAATTGTTGAAGTTTTATATATGCTAGGTTCTGTTCTACTTGTTTTAAATCTGTTGATGAATTGTTGAAGTTTTGGATTTTTCCCTTTTACAGGTGCTTTCTAGTGACAACTTTAAGTACGGATATAATGCTGCAACTGGAAACTATGAAGATTTAATGGCTGCTGGTATCATTGACCCAACCAAGGTGAGTTGCCATATTGAGCTTTTCTCTGGGAGGTGTGGACCATATAATGGGGCTTGTGTTAACTGTCAAAATCCAATACCGTAGGCAGACAGTTTTCTGAAACTTAGATTTCAATAGTGCCGATAGTTTGAAATGTTATGGGTTAATATATGCCTCTTATCTTTAGAGCAATGCAGTGCATCCTTTGCCTATTTCCATGTTGTTTACTGAGGGGTTTGACTTTCAGTTTGAAAGTCTCTTGATACACTGCATTTGTGTTTGTATAGTCCTGTTGATACACTCATCTTTGAATTTTGCTCTTTTCTGTTGGCTAGGTGGTGAGATGTTGCCTGGAACATGCAGCCTCTGTGGCGAAAACATTCTTGATGTCAGACTGTGTGGTTGTTGAGATCAAGGAGCCAGAGCCAGTGCCTGCTGGAAACCCAATGGACAACTCAGGTTCGTAGTACTGGATAATTTGCTAAGGAAATGTCAAATATACTTCCTACTGCTAACCTTTCATCTGCTGTTTGCCAACTCATCTTCCCTTGTGACAGGATACGGTTACTGAAAACGTATATCGACTCAGACCTAGACGATGTGTTTGGACAATGTTTGGACCCTTTTTTGTATGCATAAAGATTCTAGTGAGGTTAGCTTACTGGTGTGTGCGGCCGATGTCTCATAATTGCAATTCAGTGTACCATTGATATGCAATAATCTGAATGGAAGAAAAAATTTGTGCGGCTCTTTATTTTTTGCATGCTATGTTCCAATGCAACTTTAAAGTATGCCAAGTTCTTATTTTGCATACTTTGTTTGTGTCTCTATGCAACTTGAAATCATAGTGCCTTGCTTGATGCTGCATTAAAATGCAGTCTGGTTGGATGCTGTAGTAGCATTGGTTGTCGCTGTTTGGCGGATGGAGAGGGGGGCGAGTGGGGGCTGTTGCCTCCAGTGAACTTCATTTTTGTTGAGCAGCTGCATATGTATATCTTATGTTTAGTCTAATTTGTCCTCAATCATGATATTTATACGTTTCTTTTGTAAGAATCTTTGACCTCCATATTTATTAAACAAAGAAAACATCTAAGAGTTTTGTCTTGATATAAAAATGGTTTAAAATCTGTAAGGTATTAAGATATGGTTCAAAATCTGTGAGGTATCAAAATTTGGAAATTGAAGGGGAAGAAGAAATTGCCATTGATATGTCTATCTAGGTTCCATATTTCTGTAATTTTTTCTCAGCTTACAAATCTTTCTGCGTCGGTCACTGGTAGGGTGGTGTATGATTGACGACAAAGTTGATCACTTGTAGGCTCATCAGTCTAGAGTCTGCGCTTGGAGCCTGCTATTCGTTACTTATTAGTGGCTGCAATGATTCTCCTCAACAGTAGGTACCGGGAATTGGACGAGCTCTCTGTCTTTGGGTCAAATTTGGTTACTCTGGAAGATAGAGAATCAAACACAAGCAGATAGTCTTCATAATAGTTAGCTTGTGGTATAAACTGTACCGTATTGCATTTCCATTTGCTTGTCTTGGCAGGAAACTGCGATCCCTCAATTGCATGTCCAAGTTTTTTAGTCAAAGTTTTTTGAGTCCTCCATTACATAACAGTGGCAGATTGAACTTTAAGTGGGTTGACACTTGCTAGTCTTGCTTGTTGTGAAGAATTTCGACTTTTATTAATTGAGAAATAATTTCGACTTTTATTAATGGAAATATGTCATGTAGTGGTTGTGTTCCTCATTTGGCCTTGTTTTAGTCTTGATAAGTAATCCACAAATGTTTAGTGCATGGACAACACAACAATAGCTTGAGATCGGTGGTTGGAGTTGAAAATGTCAGACTCTAAACCTAAATCTACCGGATTTGTTTCATTTAGAACTATGAATGAAAGGTGTTTACTATTAAGCAATAGAGAATTCTCAAAGGCAATACCATTCTTTTTTTCAACAATAATATTCAGGTTGTTAGGCAAAGATGGATGTAAATAAAAGAACAGTTATGAGGATCCGAACACCTCGCCATTGAATAGTTATGAGGATCATTTCTTGCATTGTTGTATTTCAATTCCAACAAAAGAAAAAAGAAAAAGTATTTAAGGGTGGACTACCAGTCAGCCTTATTATTAAGTTTCCAACCAGTGCATTCATCTTTCTTGCACTCAGGGGGCGGACCTAGAGAGAGGCTAGTGAGGGCTCATACATCAACTGAGTGTTTATGTATAGTAAAATTAATTAGCTCGCATACCAAATATTAACCTAAAAATGTAGTAATATGTCCCCACAACAGCTTAAAATACATATAATATAATAATCTTGGATCCGTCACTGCATGCACTTGCACTTTATTCTCATGTTTAGAGGAGGAGTTACTGTCAGTCCATTAATTTCATACCTTACTTGGACTCTAATCTCATAGATATTGAAGTAGGTCTCAAATGTAGATGTGAACCCAAACTTTGCTTTCTTGGTCTCTCATTCTATAAATAAATAAACCTATTGCTCTCGTGGCTTGTATGACATTGCCACATATTTCATCTCTTTTAGTTTGGCAAGAACTGAATTGAATTGGGTAACACACACAAAGAGAAAGATGCCCCTTCTATTTCATAACATAATCTCTAGGATTGTGGCTAAAATGGTGTGGGATAAGACTCATAGCATATATTTCAAAGCAAGAATGAGGCCATACTGCTGTGTCCATATCGTCATACGATATTGGAAAATTTTCCTTCCATGCATGTAAATGGCAAGTATGATTATGTGGGCTGGTTTGGTTTGTTGGAGTCTCTCTAGTAGTTGTTGTGTGCGCGAGTGAGTGAGAGTTGCCGAATCAAATGCCATCATCCTCCATCTATTTCTCAACATTAGATCGATCACCGCTGCTAGTTTTCAATGAAAACAAACATCCCTTTCATTCTTCACGCCGTTTCACTCAATCCTCAGCTGAACACAACAAACACTTGATAACTGTCACTCCCTTTGCACTTGTTTCCTTATATTCTTTAACCCAACACCACCCTCTTTCTCTTCTCCATTCTCTGCCAAACACTCTCCACTTGTATATCTCTCTCTGGTTCCACTGCTCCTCTCAATTCATGTTTTCATTACCTCTCAGCTCTCTGCATTCTTCTTTGTACTCACACCTGTTGTACAAAGTTTTGATCTTTTTCTGATTCAGCATTTGGATTCTTGACGATCAGGATCATCAATTGGGTTTGATCATCATCTATTTTGGTATGTTTTCTTTCTTAATGTAGAGCAATCCGATTGATGAGAAGTTTTATTTATTTGGTACGTAAGAATTGAGAAAAATGGTTTTTGTGTCATATTGTATTGTTGATGATCATGATGATTTGATGTTCTGTGAGTCGTTTTAGTGGATTCTGTTTTGGGTTAGGCATGCACTGATTTTTCTTGTTTAGGGTGATTGCTGGTTTCTGTTTGCATGATTTTATTTTTGTTTTTATGGAATCAATGTGATGATCAGTTGCTCTCTGTGGAATCGATATGTGATGATCAGTTACTCTAGTAGATAAAGTCGAATGGATTGTAGATTTTCATTTCATCTGGGTGTTTTGTAGTGTGGGTTGTAATTTGCACAGAAATTATAGGAGTGTGTCTGGTATTCAAATCTATGGCTTTGAGTGAGGTTTTTGTCTTCTATTCACTCAATATTATTATTATAATATGTGATTGTTTTGAGTTATAAGTTCATGTTGAATTGAAGGGTTTCTATGTGGATTTACTTGGCTTCTAGACCATAGATAAATTGTGGCTGCAATATGGAAGGAGGAAGAACTGAACTGGAGTTTGATGAATTTGAGAAGCTCCTTGGTGAGATACCAAATGCTACTTCACATTCTGAAGAATCTGCCACCAAGACTGTGTCCTTGAATGGAAGCATGTCTCCCATTTCTGTCAATTCCTCTTACAGAGGGCCTCTGAGTAAAATACCCCATCACAATAATGGGAGGCTTGATGAGGGAAAGAACTCGGTGAAGAAAATTCAAAAATCGCCTTCAAAACGGGTTCAGCCAGTAGAGGTATCAAATCTGCCTGATGACCATTCCTTAACATCTGCTTTTGCAGGACTGAGTTTTGATGATGGCCAAATAACAAACAACTTGAAGCCACAGCTTCCGAATATGGATACTCTTATGGTTGTTCCACCTTTCCAAGCAGCAACCGGCATACCTTGTGGTTTTTATGAGTTTGATATGACAAACATCAGCCAAGAGAGTTCAAACATGTCAAAATTCAGTTCAGAAGAGCTTAAAAAACCTCAAGTTCATATGGAAAAATTGTCATCAGCTGTTCCTCTAGCTCATGCTGTACAAGGTTTTCAGTTCCTCTCCAATGTTCCTACTCCTGGTTTGCAGATTCCTATAACATCTGAACAGCAGCAATTCTTTTTGGATGCACAATCTCGTTTTCCATACCTACATTCTCAACAACATCAAATTAGCTGGAGGAATATCCAAGAGGAACAATATTTTAGGATGCAGCAGCGGTATGTTTACTTGCAGCAGCATCATGATCAGTGGATGGAAGCTCCAAACATGCTTCAAGACAGTGGCAACATTGGTAGCAGACTAACTTGTCCGAACCCTAGTCACCAACTGGATCAATCTAATCAAGAAAGAATGTGGAACAATTATGTGATTCCCAGGGGCCCAAACCAATCAAGTCCTGCGCTGTCCTACACAGATTTTAACAGGATTCATGCTCTTGACAAAGTGGGAAAACAGAATGCTCCTGAAAAGATTCTAACAAGATCACATGGAATGAACACAATCAAATCTGTGAAATTTGGTGGTGTTGGAGCAGTGGATGAATCACTTGGTCATGTTAGTCCTAATGGAAATGTTGTCTCCAATGGTCATCTCCGGCATAACTTATCTACCCCAAATGCTGGAAACTTTCTGTTGGATAATGTGAGCACATGGGGTATGTTCCCTGGTATAATGAATCTTAAGAGTACAGATTTGAAGGCACTGCCTCAGAAGTATAATGATACAAAGGCATTGCCTCAGAAATATAGCTCAATGGATGAAATAAGGGGGAGAGTTTATCTCATGGCTAAGGATCAACATGGCTGCCGGTTCTTACAAAGAAAATTTTCTGAAGGAGCACGAAAAGATGTTGAGAATATATTTGTCGAAATCATAGATCACATTGTTGAGCTGATGACAGATCCTTTTGGGAATTACCTCATCCAGAAGCTTCTTGAAGTGTGTGATGATGAACAGAGAAGGAAAATTCTTCATTCAATCACAAAAAAGTCTGGAGAACTTGCTAATATTTCCTGTGATATGCATGGGTTTGCTCTCTCTCTCTCTCTTTCTCAAGTCTTTTTTGTTCATTATATTGGTACAATAAAAATTGAATTCTTGCCAACAACAGGACAAGGGCAGTTCAAAAGGTTGTTGAAACCCTCAAAACTCCAGAACAGTTTTCCATGATTGTTTCCTCACTGAAGCCTGGGATAGTTAATTTGATCAAGAACACAAATGGCAGCCATGTTGCACAACGCTGCTTGCAGTATTTAACACCTGAATATCGTGAGGTAAAAGATTATTATTTGTCTATGAAGTTTACAATATATGGATACTGCTGATGTGAAGATGATTGCCTTCTCTATGCAATGCTGCAAATGATCTTGCCAACATATTGTGTATATTGTTAGCTATGCTTTTTGTTGTAAGTCGCAAGCATATAACTCTAAATGTGGGATAACAAACTTTTGAAGGCCCTTAGATTTATTTCTTTACATTAGTTTGGGATTGAATATCTCAGTTCACTAGTCACTTAGCTTCACTTTAATGTCTTATAGTGGTCTACTTATTGTAACTCTTAGTGTAGAAGTAAATATAGACTTTTGACAAGATGTTGTAGCATGATGATGGTGCTATCACTTCTGCAGTTTCTTTTTGAAGCTGCAACTAGTAACTGTGTTGAGCTTGCGACCGACCGTCATGGCTGTTGTGTGCTTCAAAAATGTCTTAGCCATTCAGATGGTGAGCAAAGAGACCGATTGATCTGCAAGATCACTTCCAATGCACTAATCCTTTCCCAAGATCCATTTGGGTACTCTCCTTTGCCCTTTTCTTTTCAATGTACGTCCTTGGTATCATGTGTGTAATTTTAGCCATATACTGTAAATGGTACGCCTTAGGCTCTATTGATAATGAGGACATGTTACACTGTTGATTTCGACTTTACAGATGAGCTTCCTCGACTATCTATTTGGATTTTAAGTTTGAACTAATAGTTCTGAGCTTTGCAATGTCATTTGGCATTCTGCAGGAACTATGTTGTGCAATTTGTCTTCGAGCTTCAGCTTCCTTGGGCGACAGTAGACATTCTTGAGAAGTTGGAGGGTAATTATGGGGATTTGTCTGTGCAGAAGTATAGCAGTAATGTGGTTGAGAAAAGCCTGAAATACGCAGGTGAAGAGGGTCGCACTCGCATCATTCAGGAACTGATCGAGAATATGCGCTTGGATCAAATTATGCAAGACCCTTATGGAAATTATGTTATCCAAGCAGCGCTCAGTCAATCAAAGGTCAGTAAATGCATTACCTTTCATGTTATTTGTATTTGTTACACTGCAGCTGCTATACCTCAGATTTGTGCGTGCATATAACATGTTTAATTGCAAGCTTCCTATGTTATAATGATGAGTTGTATGGTGTTCTGAGCAGGGAAGCCTTCATTCTAAACTGGTAGAAGCAATAAAACCTCATGTGCCTGTTCTCCGGACCAGTCCCTATGGGAAGAAAATCCTCTCTACCAATGTTTTGAAGAAATAATCTTATTGTTTTATTGGTATGACCACTATATCTTCTCCCTTGACTTTAAGTCTGAGCTTTCTTGGCAATCCAACTGATGCTTTTCTTTCTTCCTATGTAGGTTTAGTTGTTCAAGAGAATTCATTCCTGTAAAATGTGTAATAAGCACATTACTTCTATGCTTTTCGTAATGCCTTCTATTAGCTACTCATCAAAACAAATGGGAATCAGCGAGTAACAGATGTTCCTGTTTTCTCTAAACCAAGTTTTGACTATGTCAGAGCGATATCACAGTACTTTGATCGAGAACGACATGTATGCAGCAAATCAGATTTTTGTCCCTATTTTTTTTCCTTGCATAGGAATAAAGAAAATGTGAAGTAGAGTTGTTTGAGCTGAGCTAAGGCTGGGGAAGTCGAAGTGTAGCTAGTCAGTTGGTATCAACTGTCAAGATGTATGTTTTTATCTTGCATTACACTTCAGCAGTGTAATTTATTTTACATCATCTATAGAATGTTCCACTGTTGTTTTGAGTATGTAGGAGTTTTGAGTATCCAGACACAAATAAAAGAAAATGTAGACAGTAATTTAAAGAGTTAATTTTATTTTTCTTTTTGATCTGTAAAATGTAAAAGAACATTCTGCAAACTTACTGCCTGGCTGGAATAGAGGCCAAACTTATCAACCACCCAAAAGAGGGACACGTGTTCATGCACCCTTGGACTCATGAACTGAATCCAACGGCATATTAGAGCCACTAGTCATGGGACTTGTAATCCAAAACCTTTTTCTTTGGGACCAAATAAATGGAACTTCCATTCCAAAGCTCAGCAGCAACTCACAGATCAACTTCAACTCTGAGCAAGTAGAATAGGAACTACTAAAGACCATGTCTTTAGCTCCAACCAGTCACCTGTCTCTCTATTCTTCACCACCATTGCCAAGAGCTGTTCTGACCAGGCATAACCCTGCTCTTGTGTTTTCTCAAACCAAGAACTGGTCATGTCTCACCACTTCCAGCTCTTTCCTCAATACCCAATTCGTAAAGCTATCCATTTTCGTTGTAAGAGCATCAGAAACTGAGTCTAAAACAGCTGAAAGTGAAGGAGGAGATGAACCATATGAGGAGTATGAGGTTGAAATTATACAGCCTTATGGGCTCAAATTTACAAAGGGTCAAGATGGTGGAACTTACATTGATGCAATTGCACCTGGTGGTTTTGCTGAAAAGACTGGAAAGTTCACTGTTGGGGATAAAGTACTTGCCACCAGGTTTCTTCTCCCACTTTTCACTTCTGTTTTCTTTGTACCAGTGTCTCTTATTGGTTGATTTGCTAGTTGAATAAGCTTGGTTGATTCATATTCTGTTTTTGTAACTTGCTAAATTTCTTGATTCAGTGACTGCTTATGTTTCTTTAATCTGATAATGCAATTCCTGTATGTGAAAGATTTGCATGGCAATGAGATCTAATAGTTCTAAAGACAAATGCTTGCAGTGCAGTTTTCGGGGAAGAAATATGGCCTGCTTCTGAATATGGGAGGACAATGTACACCATTCGCCAAAGGGTTGGTCCACTACTCATGAAAATGCAGAAGAGATACGGTTAGCTAATCCTTCTTTCTACTCTTTCACATCATCTGCTATAAGTAAAAGTGCTCACATTCACTCAAAATACTTGAATAAATTTGTGGTCGATTCAAAATTCATCAGTTCACTATATCAATAGTTTGTGACATTCTAAGCGTGACAAGCCAACAATTTGTTTCACTTTCCAGGAAAGTTAGACACTTCAGGTGAACTGACTGAAAAAGAGATTATCAGAGCTGAAAGGAATTCTGGTATAGTTAGCGGCAAACTGAGGGAAATCCAAGTGAGTAAATCATTGTTTCAAATCGGGCAACGTAAACAATATGCTTCTTACTGATATAAGACATATATACCAGAAATGGGTCCCCATTTTAAGTGGTAAATGATTTCAGATGCAAAATTACTTGAGGAAAAAGGAACAGAAAGCACAGAGAGAAAGCGATCTTCGAGTAGGACTGCAGCTCTACAAGTATGCAGTTTGATCTTACTAATGTCTAACATTATTAGTATGTTACGACAGGACCATTACTGTTTGGACTCTCAGATTCATATTATCAGATGTTTTCACTGACAATTTCCATTTGTTTGATCCTTTCTTAAGGAGTGGCAAATATGAAGAAGCACTGGAGAAATTTGAGTGTGTATTAGGTTCAAAGCCAGACACATTTGAAGCTTCAGTTGCAAGTTACAATGTTGCTTGTTGTTATTCTAAGCTTAATCAGGTATTGCTCGTGTTCGCATGATTGGCATGAACAAGAATACTTCTATTACATTTGAGTTTTAACTTTTAAGTTTTGCTTATCATTTGTCTTTGATTTGGCACTGCGAAGTTTGATGGACACACTTAATATCCTTGAACAGATAAAAGCTGGACTCTCTGCACTTGAGGAAGCCCTGAAATCTGGATTTGAAGACTTCAAGGTAAGAAACCAGTACTCAAGAGTACCATGATCTATTTCATTGAGCTGCTTATGAAATTGTTACTACTGTCAACAGAGAATCCGGAGTGATCCTGACCTCGCCAATCTAAGAACAACTGAGGAATTTGATTCTCTGTTAAAAAGATTTGATGAATCATTTATCAATGAGAATGCCATCAACGCCATCAAATCTCTATTTGGCTTCAACAAGAAATAGATTCATGACCAGGTTCAAAAAAAAACTCAAGGACTTGAGCTGCTGTATGCTTGAGCTTAATACACAGTCAACACATGGATGGACTTAGCCAGTAGCCATCTGGTGATTTACAGTTCAGACAGATCAGTTTCAGTATTCATTTGTTCATAGCTGTTAATTTTGGATGAGTTCGAAGTGCTGCTTATGTCAATTGTTTTCTGATGATGATGAGTCTTTTATTTGTAACTGTCAAGAATTGTCGATATAAAGAAGGTTGAGTGACTAAACAATGAGATGAATATACATTTAAATTTTATTTCACTTGCATTGACTTGCTCTTAGTGATATCAATCATTTTAGAGCGTGAATCTGCGAGGAACATTTCAACAATCGAAAAACTCCTTGAGGAAGTTTCAGAACTTGTTTGAAGGACTAGACAAGACAGTGCTGTTATGTAACAGAAACAAACATGCTAACATTGTTATATTGAAGGACTTAACTAGCTACTCTATCGAGTTACCATCAATGAGAGACGGCAGAGCGATCAAATGGACTGGAATTTCAATCTTCCTTGAGCAGTTCCGTTGAAATTTCAGTCGACTCACATATTTGTTTCTTGCTCTTTTCATTGCTGTATTGCTTCAGGAATTGTCATAGAATAACACAAATGCAGCCTCTTCTATTCTCAAATTCGTTGTCAGTGTCATCTAATTCACTGTTGAAGCAATAGAATTCAGAAATAGTAATTAAGGTCAGAAATCAAAACTAAGTTCAATATAGGTGGACTTACAACAAGTACAGTGCACATTATCATTTTGTTAATATCAAAAATCCCGAAGGTTTTCATATTCTTTTCTTTGACCCGCTAAACAATAATAATACAGATAATAATCTGTTAACTATAAAATCAGTAGTAAAGGCCGGAAGGATAAAACAATTTGATGGACAGTTCTTTATTAATAAAGGTTAATGAATGGCAATAAAACCAGTTGGCACCTTTTGACTCGGGTCAACTCTCTCTCATCTGTTTTATACCCAGATCAAATCCCTAATTGATCTAACGGTCAAGATTAAGTGGGTAAAAGTTATTTACTGAAATTTTAAAAGTAAAATCTGATTTGGTAATTAAAAATTACCATGAACTTTGAAAATCTGTAGAAAATAGCTCGATGCTCTGAAAAATATTTCAGACACACCTATGAACTCGTGTTGATGCGTACTTCGACACTAGAGCTTCAATTGAGGAATTTGAGAATTCATAAAAAAAACTCAAAATTTAAATTGGATGTTAACTAGCTAAGTTACCGAGCACAGTTAAGACTCTCAATAACCGTGAAGAACTCGATAAAATGGTAAATTTTTAGATACGGGGCGTTACAATCTCCCCCTTATAAAAATTTTATTCTCGAAATTTCAAATGGAATTCGTCAAAGATCACAACACTACCCGTCGTAACAAGTTGTCAAAACTGACTTATTTATGGCTTTGATCCACCAAATTCTGCATTGGCATAACCTAGTGTGAACTTATAGCCCATCAAACCCTCATCTGGCACAATTCCAGGTTGCTGATGCCAGAACATAAATACCTACTAGTTTGTTCCCACTTCTCCATAAAGTGAAAATAGACAACCCAAACAAAGGGAAAAATTTCACCGTCGTGCTTGATTCTCCTAACATCAGGTAACAACCTCATCACTATGTTGCGCATGAAATTCGATGTAGAAGCCCACTTGTTAATAGACTAGAGTGCACGCATTTACACATTCTCAAAGCGACCCAGAAACCATCGATCGAACAGCTTTAAGAATTTGTACCTTGCGAAAACTGCAGAAATCAAAACTCTAATGCCAAGATACTATGTGGAGTTAAATATCATGCGTGTTCATAAGAAAGTGGTGGCTGAATTGTGACACGTTAACTCTTACCCCTTAACTAGATCGCTTGATGAGGCCTACGCATCCGTTATTCTTCTGTCGTGTTTATCTGTTGTGGAGTAATTCTCTTTTCCTAACTGGATGCTAAATCAGTTTAGCTGGCACGTACAAGGCTAGAATCACAAAGGATATAAGAGCGTAAAACTGATTCTATAGGCTCTTGAATCTGAAACTATCACCAACCATAATCGACACCCTTCTTATGGGCCCATGAGACGTAACGAGACCCGACTATGGCATTTATCTTGAAGCCTGAAGAACAAGCTACGAAATGGTACCAAGCACGTGTCAATCCGTTACCCGGAAGTCACCTACTCGATCTCACCAACATGCCTTCATACAACACTACTAGGATTCTAGTCTCACATCAGAAAATATGTAAAGGGATGAGTCTCCTTCCCCCTATAAAAGGAGACTCTTTCCCCCTTGCTAGAGACATCATGACTACTACTTGTAATACTTTAGGAAGCCGCCACGACACCCAACAAATAGTACATATTAAGTGGACGTAGCCCTTTGCTCACCGATGGTAAGGTGAACCACTATAAACCTTGTGTCTTCTCGAATACTACTATTAACATACACGTAGATACAAACTATATCAACATTGGCGCCATCTGTGGGAATCGAACCCACTACCACGCCGTCTGTGGGAAACAGTTACAAAAGGCTCAGCCACCTACCATAAGCCAAGTCCCCTGAACATTTTTTTAAAGACATTCAATTTAATAAACAGCACCGTGTGCCAGCGGAACAATCTACTTGCTCTAATAGCAGGTCAAGGGCAAGTAGGAGCGGATTAAGTGCGAAAACAAGTACAAGGGGATCTTGGCTTAGAGAGAAAAATATGGGCGGACAAACAAGGCAGAAAAAGCCACACAAAAAAGCGCATCTCCACCAGTCGAAGTCCAACAACCATCTCTCATTAAGCCAATGCTTCAACGGCCACCACATAGGCCAGCGCCTCAGTGCTTCAGCGACCGACGCCTTACCTCTTCAGCGATCATCTTTTAGCGCTTCAGCGGCCATCTCACATGAAGTCATCGCTTCAGCGGCCGGCGCCCCAACTGCCAACGACTATCTCTCAGTGCTTCAGCAGTCATCTCTCAGCGCTTCAGCGACCATCTCTCATCACTTCAGTAGCCAGCGCCTCAGCACTTCAGCGACCGTCTCTCAGCGCTTCAGTAGCCAGCGCCACAGTGCTTCAGCAACCATCTCTCAGCGCTTTAGTGATTTAGCGGCCAGCGCCTCAACGCTTTAAGGGTCAGTGCCTCAGCCGCCAGTGCCTCAGCGCTTCAGTGGCCAGCACTTCAGCGGCCAGTGGGTCAATACTTCAGTGGTCAGTGTCTCAATGCTTCAACGGTCATCTCTCAACGCATCAGCGGCCAGCGCCTTAATGCTTCAGTGGCCAGCGTCTCAACGCTTCAGCGGCCATCTCTCAACACTTCATCGCCTCAGCGATTAGTACTTTAGCGGCCAGCGCCTCAACGGCTAAGGCCTCAGCGCCTCAATGATCAGTGCTTCAGCGCCTCAGCGTTTCAGTAATCACCTTTCATGCGGCTAGTGCTCAGCTTTCATGTCGTAATCTCCTAACTATCAGCGCGTCATTCGCTGTTCTGCCACCTACGGCACCCTTGGGTCCCGCCACTTTTCGACAAGAGATAAGTAAAATACTACATCTTAATACATGCTCTTGCAAATAGCTAGTACGTACCATGTCATTGCATGCTTTATCACCTTCAAGCATGCTTAGCTACAACATAGTGTAAAAACACTTGTCATGCTTCACAAAACTTATGCCATATTTAACTCAATCAAATGAACATGCGAATTTTATAAACAAATCATATGGTGCTTAGAGATATTGTGACATTAAGAATTTCAACCAAAATATGATGTGATTAGCAATCACTAGCGGTTACGAGTATGGCTACGACTTGACCAGGGTCCATCCCATAAGCATCACACAACGCCTACCCGCTCACACAACCCAACTTGCAAAATACCTTCATCATGTTTTAAGTTAAGCATTGATCATTACTTCACCAGCTTCATATCATTATCGAAAAAAACTACCAAAGTTACACTTGTTATTGAATTAGCAAAGTTTGCATGTGTAAACACTACATATACTGATTACTAAATTTTATTTATGAAACAAATATCTGAGCAATCCCTAATGAACTAGAGAAACTCGGGGACTTAGGAAATTTTCATGCCGAAATAAAAAAATGTGTGAGCGTGAATCCGCACCAACATTCAAAGCCTGGGGACTTCTCGGCACACAATACTTTCAACTATTTCACTGGTTATGATATGTACAAGTAGTGAAAGAAGCAAGATTACATCTTACTCATACCGTTTATTAAATTTTACTAGTGCTATCGTGTCAAAATTACACGAGTTCAAATTTGAAAAGCTACTATGTTAAGCTCGGGGACTACTTGGCAAGAAAGGATCTGCTCCATCATTATTTCAAAGCCCGAGGACAACTCAGCAAGCACATATCATATTTTTGTGTCGCATGCATGCTACAGATTAAACAGGATTTTTCTAATTATTATTCTTAAGTAACCAAGATTAAAGTTAATTCCCTAACGATTTAATGTTGCATAAAAATATGGCGACTTTCTCATGACATAAGAACCCGCTTAAGACCATCTTCACATAGGCTAGCGATGTTTATCCGCTAAAACATGGCGAGCCATCACGCTAGTGATGCTTACCGCTAAGACATGGCGAGCCGCTACACTAGCGATGTTTATCCGCTAAGACATGGCAAACTGCTCGCCAAACCCTCGTAAATACGAGATGTCTCCTCTTGGAGAGACTAGCAATGTATATCCGCTAAGATATGACGAACCACTTGTCAATCCCTCATAAATACGAGATACCTTGTTTTGGAGAGACTAGCGACGTTTATCTGCTAAGACATGGCGAACCGCTCGCCTAACCCTTGTAAATACGAGATGTCTCCTCTTAGAGAGACTAGCGACGTTTATCCGTTAAAGATATGGTGAACTACTCGTTAGCACCTTGTACATACGAGAAACCTCATCTTGGAGGTATTAGCGACACTTAACCGCTAAGGCATGGCGGACAGCTCACTAAGATGCTTATTCGCCAAGACATATCAAAAAGCCAGCACACAAGCTCACTACTCGCCCACTCACAGTGGAAGGCGCCACAAATTTCATACGTATGACAAAAAGTTTTCCCAGTACAATACTAGTGAAGATCATCAGCTAGAAAACTCAGGGACGCCGGAGCAACCGCCCCTAGAAGGTTAAAAACGACTCATTGTTAATTTCACACTGGCGATATATCAACGCCAAGAATTTGCCTCACTCTTCGGGAGACCCTCGCTGATTGAGAGGATACAGGGATACCAGAACAACCATCCCTCGAAGGTTAAAAACAACTCACTGTTACCTTCACAATGTCGATATATCAACGCCAAGAATTTGCCTCACTCTTCGGGAGACCCTCGCGAACTGAGAGAACAATTGGACACCCCTAAAATATGCAAAGCGATGATCAACCACCAGCACGAGCGATGATCAACCGCTAAACGCGTAAACACACCACCAGTGCAAGACCAGTCACAAAGACGAAGCTACTTGTAACCGCCAGTAAACCCTTTGAGCCACCATACCCAAGTTTAAGGGACGCCTTAGTTGTGGAGTGAGGGACTCCGAGGTACCCACTAGCAAACGTGACAGTCATGACTTAAATTATACCTTATCACATATGAGAGAATAGCGATGCTTAACCGTGACTCTGGAATCCAATTGAAGACCCTTCTTGCTTAAGGAGTTCGGAGACTAGTAGGGGTATATATGACATTAAAACCCATAAATGGGTATAGGTACCCATAGCTAAAATGTGTATTTTAGCTATTATTTGTGGGTAATGGGTAATGTGTATTACCCAAATTAGCAATGGGTGGGTAATTGGTATCTTAAAAATACATATGGGTATATAGAGTAGGTATGGGTAACACCCATGGGTACCTGGTTTTACCCACATACCCAAACCCAAAATACTACCGAACGGGTCAACGAGGAGATTGACGGTGGAGATGTTGTCGTTCACATTGGAGCGGTGCATACCAGAGGTGATCAAGCGGGCGATGTCAAAGCGGGTGGGGGTGACAAACTTGGAGAGGATGAGGAGGATGCAGTTGCAGGTGAAGGCATCATGTTCGAATTTGGGGGAAAGAGAGAGGCAGAATCGAAAGAATTTCAAGACGAGGTCTGCGTTGTTGAGGGACTTGAGAATCTCAAAGGCCTCGGGGTGAGTGAGGGAAACGGAGAGGTAGTCGGCAAGGTCGAGGAAGGGGTCGGAGGTGGCAGAGTGGGATTGAGTGAGGAGGATTTGGGTGGCTTTCCAGATGAGATCGTGTCAGGGGTGAGAGTAGCAGCAGATGTTAGTGGAGAGAGGAGGAGGAGGAGGAGGAGGAGGGGTGACCTCGACGAAGAGGGTGCGGCCAGTTGGGGAGGTGGAGGTTGCTTTGACGGTGTATTTTGTGGCATAGTGGCGGCATGTGGGGATGGAGAGGAGTCTAAGGTGGCGGCAAAGTCTCATGGTGGTGATACAGCATGGTTGAAGTGTTGTGAATCTCTATTTGAACTGAACATGTGAAGTGAATATAAAAAATATCAAGACATGTTAATGGGTGAGTAATTATTTATACCTAGCTGATTACATAATGGGTATTACCTAACAGGTAATTACCCATGAAGCATTGTGGGTAGGTATTACCTAGCGAATGGCTCGAACAACATCTTTGACGGAGATGGAGGTTGAGGTGAACAAGCGGCGACCACGACCTCCGGGTTTGGAGGCGGTTTTAGTGGAAGAGGAAGAGCTGCAGCGGGTGACAAGTCTAGTGGTGGTGATGCGAATGAGTAGTTTCAATGGGTGCGAGGAGGTTAAGCTCCATAGCCTCACAACAACCATCGTTTCTTCTTCTTTTGTTTGTCTTCCAAACTCAACTCAACTAGTCGAGTTCCCTGTTGTGTTGTTTGTTACTTCAACTCCAATAGGCCTCCTCTCATAGTGGACTTTGTAGAGCTAGGCCCGTAATATATATTTTTTAAAATTAATAATTTACACAAATTCGTGAGATTTTCAGTTAAGTCGCAGTTCAGCAACAAACCGGTAATATATTAGTGCTCTTTTACGTCTCTTCCCGGAGTAACATGCAACCACAAATTGAACTCCGTGCTCTATCTTGTCTGTTGTTCTAGAAACGAAAAAGGAAAGGGAAAATGTACGTTTTGATACAATTTTACCACGACAAGCATCAATCATGCAGTAAAATAGGTCGTTTTCAGAAAATCAATCAGGTACGTTTTTGTGATCGAAGCATATATACGAGTTTTACTTTACTACTGGATCGATCAGATAACAAGAGACTAATCAACCAGAACTGTAACCGTAGTTGTAGTTTGGGTCCAAAGATGGTGTTCAACAGCCTGATAGTGGTGTCGGTAGCACACGTGTCAGCGGAGGCGTGGCAACAGGTGGCGTGTCTGCCGGAGCGTCTGAGCAGCAGTCAGCTGTTGGATCTTGTTTGCTTCATCCCTCTCCAGGAGTTGGGTCGTATGGCTCTTTGCCTCTGGACCTTTCTCTGCGTCCCTCCTCCTTACTCCTACTACTCTCGTTACTCCGATGACTCTGACTCCACCACCGTTGATTACGACGACTATTACTACCACCCTCATTCCGATTGATCCTCTTTCCTTCCTTCCTGTAAAGTTGCTTCCTTTCCTCTTTTTTTTGGATTCATTCTTGGGTTTGTGTATATTTTCTTTCTTCAATGATTGTTGAGTGGATTGCTTGAATATAGGTTCTTCAGGGTTCTATGTCACAAAAACATTAGGCTTTTTTTACATCAATACTAAATCTGTGCCTGCGCCATTGCCTTCATGCCTTGTTTTGTAGTTAGTTGTGTCATTAGGTTATATGTGAGAAGCAGGCAACTCCTAGTGTGTATTGCTCATGTATAGTCCAGAGGGCAGAGTCTATGAATTCACTGCTTCACATTTGTTCTTGGTGATTTCTGCATATTGGTCTGCTAAACTTTGCAAGTCTACATATTATCTTTCTTGCTTTCTTCAATGATTGATGGATGGATGGATTCAACCAATTGCTTGAATATAGCTTCTTCAGGGTTCTAAGTCACTAAAGCATTTGCCTTTACATCAGTACTGAATGTGTGCCATTAGGCTATATGTGATAGGCAACTCCTAGAATGTATTGCTGATATATAGTACAGAGGGCAGAGTGTTTATTCACATGTTTTTTGATAATTTCTGCACATTGACTTTGCAAGTAATTATGCTATGTCAATTGCGTAAAACATTTAGTGAATGAAATCTTATCACAATATTAGATTCTCTCATTTGCGAACATGTTGGTGACTGTGACTGAAGTTTTCTATTCAGATATGAGTTTCAGATTTCCATACATGAGATTACATACAGAGTTGAGGGTTTTACTTCTTCATAACAACTGATGAGTGTTTTTTTTCTACTGGAAGTTGGAATAATAAGATATAAAGCAATATTCAGCCTTGTAATTTGGTGGAACTCCATGGTAAAATGAATCTGTGTTCAACTTTATGGGATACAGATACACTAGGTAATAAATTTCAACAGTTATTGTAGGAAGTTGTAAGATGGAAGATAAGATTGTTCAATAAAATGTTGCCTGAGATAAGAGTAGGATGGTTGATTGGAAGGGACATGATAGAAGTGCAGACTGAGAATGGTTCTCTTCATTGTAGTTTGATTATGGAGCAATGCTGGAAGATACAGAAAATCATTTCGGAGTAAGCTTAAGTAAGATCCCAGTCCTATGTACCTATGTTGTATATGAAAGCTTAAAAAGTCTGCTTTCCATACATAGATGGTTCAACTTTTCTGTTCATATTACATTAACAAACTCGACTAACATAGTGGAAGATAAAGACACTCAACCTGTATAGCATCTTACAATTTGCAGTATTTCTTTCATTTGATGTTTCTTGGCTTTTATCAATTACAAGTAGTTTCTTGATACGATGTGCTGTAGTGATGAAAATTAGTATAGTAAAGAGACTGTATAAGCACTAGATTCAAACTTAGAGTTAAGATACACTAAAGCATGTAACATTTAGATCCAAAAAATTGATAGGATGGTCGATTTGTTATTTACATGAACTTATTTAAGCTAAACCAGAAATTACACAGATTATTTAGGGGAACTTGCAGGATGATGCCTCTGATTTATGGTCAATGCTGCATAGTTTGAAAATATGCATTTTTGCAAATGAAAAAACGTAATTTTTATATATATGTTTTCTGGGATGCTTTGTCTCTGAGATTGTTGACAGAATTAGAGTGATTAGGTCAATGGAAATGCTCTAGCTAGCGTAAGGTTTTAGAGCGGTACAAAGTCCCGTCTCTTGCGTGCTGTAAAAACTATATCACCAAGAGCCAGAAATAACTTCCACTCTGGAAGCTTGCGTTGTAAAATTGTATGACCACCATGCCATGTCTGAGTCATTCGTAAGAGATTACTAACTGTGATATTAGTCCTTGTCAAAATTCTAGCTTGGTGAAAGGAATACATACAATCACACAAGTATATAGGAATTAGGAAGTAATGTTGGGTTTACTATATACCAACTGGTAACTGGGTTGTAGAAGTTGAAACCTGGGATCTATTGTTCATAAGAGACGTAAGAAATTATGATTTGAGATTGTAGGTATATTACAGTGGTGCATGTTTCGGGGTTTATTGCATTAGATGTGTATGGTTCACTGGTACACATGCACCTTATAACAGGGTAATCAAGTTTAACCAGTAGGCACATTATATTCTTGCAAGGAACATACATTGAGAGCCTAGCTAACTCTTGAAGACAAACCAAATGCGGCTTCCTTGCCACCATATCCTTGCAATTCGATCTAACAAACCTTTGAAAGTGAATAGAGCTTTGCTTGGTTTTCTCCTTTCTTTCTGATGATATATTGTCAAGGTTATCAGTTGCCAACACCATTCAGAATGAGGAGTGTCAGGTGGCAAGAAGCTTGGTCCTAGAAACTGATTTGTGTAATACATGAATCTTTTGGTTGGTTTTAATCTTTTGACCGCTGAATAGTTTTACCATATTTGTGTTGGAGAACTGGTAACATACGTTTTTTTATTAAATTAGTCGCCTGTTCAACATATTTTATCAGCTGGTTTTCTCATTATCTCTTAACAGTGTTCATCTCTGCCACATTTTCTTCCTTCTGGGAGCAATCTTGACAGTGTCACACTGACTCCGACTTAAAATGGAAGTAATGGTTATGATACCAAGTGGTGGTAGAGAGAATGTTTTGCTTCAGCTGATAATTCAGATAACTGGTCCTTACCTAAGACGGTGATATGCGGCTGCAGTAAATGTGCCCTACAAGGTTGGTGGATTCTTGATGGTTCCGTGATTAGGAGTGGACTTTTGATCGAGTCGAAGGCGTGAACTCATCGAGATGTCAATATGATTAAGATGTTGCTGTGTGATTTAACATCTCAGCAAACTCACCAACAGACTGTTTCCTTAACCATTATGCACCGTGTGCTTTTCAAATATCATCTATACAGAAAGATTATCAAAATCCGGAATCATAACAGGCCAACAGAAACTCATGTGAAATATTATCTACGCAAAAGAACCAATCAAGTCCGAAATCATAACAGCCGAGCAGAAATTCATGTGATACCGAAGATATTGGATTCAGCTGGCGTGCCTGAGCTCTTAAAGTTCTTATATGAAGGTGGAAGGAACACTAACAATCTAAGCAGAAACTCGATCTTATGATTGTGAAGTACCTCTTAATTTGGATGGTTCTTGCTTGTGCCTTGAAAACAGACAATTGTACCACCAAAAACCAAGTAAAGTCAGTCACCGAAAAATTAACCAGATGCCATTATTTGAATACAAATGGAAACCAGAACGATGGTCTCCCGTGTCCATCAAATGACGACTAGCTGATCAGAGGCTGTTGAAACAGTATGAAAGAAAGCAAACGAAACAAGCTAGCTAGCTAGCTACTAGCTAGAGGGAGCTGACAATGGAAATTATGCAGCCATCACGGTCTAATACTGTTATGTGTTGCATGCCTGTGTGGTTTCAATTAGGCTTTTGGCTTTTGATTTTTACTTGGTATCACTCTCCAATCTCCATTATTAAGGGTGAGGTAGGTACTCACTGTTTAATTTGTGAGCCTTAGCTTATGGTGACTGTGAGTGCTACACTTTGTGGCCACAATTATGAAGAGGGAAAAGGTCAAGAAAAGCTAAAGCCTTTTAATCCAAAGGACCCCCTTAATCTTGTGACTATATATCAGATATGCAATGCAACGTAATACCCCATAAGAAAAGGTAATGCAATTGTATATACCCCCTTCTTTTTTCCAATCTTTGTTATTATTAAGACATTGACTGATAGATGACGGCTCCCGGCCCCCAAACTTTCCAGCTTTGTTTTTCACTCTAGCTTGGTGGGTTTCTGGTGCTTACTGGTGTGGGGTTTCTTTCATCTGTCTTCCTTTCCTCAGCAGCTCAGTATTGCAGAAAGGTCAAGCCTAAGATTATGGCCGTCTAACTTGATTGTTTCATACATCATACCAATCGATCAATCACCACCATTCAAGATCAATCTTCTGAGTTCTATCTTTATGTATTTGACTACAAGGCTGTATTGTGCACGTTTATTTGGTCAAGTCGTCGATCGATAATCTGTGAAGGACTAAATATAATTAGGTTAAGTTGACCGGTGATGGCCCTAGAACAATTGTTTTATCGACCTTCGAACTTGTCACGCAGCACGACAAAGTTATCCCAAGACTTTACTAGTTCAATGCAAGATCGATTTCTGCAAAAGTATTCTGTGTTCATACTATACAGGAGATCCTGCAAAAGAGCACAGCTGCGTGCAGATGATATTTTCCAAGCTGACAAGTTAAAACAATCTGTTTCCGCATGAAGTAGATGGATCGAAGGACTATTGCGATGTTTTGTTTGAATGAACTGAATTGCAACAATCGAAAATCCAAGATGATAGAAGAAGTCAAGAAACACCAGAACCACAGATATCTGATATGAGAATTGTCTCTATGTTTTTCATATCAGCTGGTGCTTCGCATATATATCACAGGTTCACAACAAGAAATCGTACGTGCATGGTGGGACTAGCTACCACTCTTCCAGCGTACGTATCTTGTTATTTACCAACTTTTTGTTGATATTACAAACTTTGGCGGTGAGCTCGCGATCACCGATTGTGTACACAAAAAACAGAATAAGATCTACGGAAATGCCTGAACTGAGATTCAATGTGAAACCCTAGCTTGCTAGCTAGCTGTTTTAGGCGAGAGATCATCTGGAATAATTAAGCTGCAGTTTGATGACAGACATGCAAATTTGAAAGCTGAAGATGGATATGGACTTTGATTGAACAAAACCAGGTTTATATTAATAACGTGTTCATCTGTCCTGTACTACCCAACTTCACATGTTCGTGGACTTCTGTGTCTGATTTCTTTGTCTCCGATCGAGTCCCACTCATATTGTTTGCCAGTTAATTTCTTACTACGAAAAAACCACTAAATAAATAAACCAATAGCTAGAAACAAGAGAGCCGGGCCTCCGTCTTCTTCTATATTTCAATCAATCAAAATGAAATGGTGGCTGTAATTGACTTTATCCCAAGGATCGGAGTACAAGAACAATGCTAGCTGCTCCTGGTGTCACTGTTTCCACTTAGATCTGTTTTGAAAGTGATATATATGATACCCGGCCTTGCTAGATTTTTTTTCCCTCTTTGGTCAATATTCTGTGATCCATCGTCGTTGATATGAAGTCCTACCCTTCTACAAATCATGGTCGAACTACTAGAACTTCAAAGCTTCATCAGTTATTGACTAGTTATACGTAATGTAGTATCCTTGTCCATGCCCTCTCTACTTCATAACTTGTAACTGTATATAGTGATGTTCTATCTTTCCGGGCTAGACTCGCAGCTGATCGAAATATAACTTATTAGTTTCTATTAAGAACAAAAACGAAAACACGATTATATAGCTTTTCTTATCAACCAACTGATCATGAATTACAACGTCAGAATTAACGTATGTATGTACTAAATATTATTGTTCGCATAGAAACTCCAATTAACTAGAAATAGGGATGCCTAAACTCCAATTGATGAAATCTTTTTTGTTTGTCAACGAGACCTCGGAATCTCTCAGAGCGAACTCAACACTGAGACCCCTTTAGGGTTTCTCTTGGCCGCGGCAACCCTCTTTCCGACGACCAATTGAATGTTAATTTCTTTCATTTTATACTTAGAATAAATAGCTTATAGTCTATATTTGCATAGGTTATATATTTGTTTGATTGTCTGCAACTTTGATTGTAGGTTCAACTGTTGTGGTATGACGATATGAGAACTAAAATTTGTAGTGAGTGTGCTTCCTGCATATGAGTCATTTGATCTTATTTGTCTTCTATATATAAGGTAATCGATGATTCACGATGTATCATTTATATAAAAATGAAATAACTTTAATTGAAAAAAAACTCCCATATATTGATGAAGAATGAAAATAACCAACCCGGTTAGTATACTGCTATTGTCTATTCTTATTAACTTGGCAGGCCGACAGCCTTTTGTAAGGCTCGTGGGGTTGATAAATCGCCCTACAACAATACATGCAATATATATAATTAAGATCTAAGAGCATGCATTTTTGTCTTAGACTTAAAATTGGGAATTACGGGTCTCTAAGTATATATTTGTGTGTTTCGAATTTCGATTTCGATGTTTCTGTTCCCATTCCCAATTAACCTATTTTGTCCGTGAGACTAACCTCCAAAACAAAAGGCATTTACGCCAATTTGGCTCTTACTTGGTAATTGGTATGTATGGATCTGATTTTCGAATAACACTGGCTAGCTAACTCTTCTTCTTCTTCTTGACATGCATGTTTCTTCTATATATCTTTCATGCATAGCTAGCTCGTCGACAAACGCATCAAATTGCTATAAGACACACCGCCGGCCTATTCTATACTCTTCCATACATTATATGATCGACAAGTATTTCTATTAGAAATACAAATCGAGGATGAAAACAAAGCATTTAGAACTATAACAAATTGATCCGCCCGTAAGGTTGCCGTTCGTTTTTTGTAAAAAGCTAGAAAATTCTCATTCACTTGATTGACCAAGTGTATGCCGCGATTTGCTAGTAAATAACATGGGCAAAAGCCAACAAAAGATCAAGAAATCTAGCTTTTTCATTGGAGCCTTTTCTTTTTCATGGTCGCGTACGTATGTAGCTAGCTTTGAACTTTGATTGTTTTTTTTCTTTGCTGAAAAGCATATCATCATTATATATAAGAAATTAAATAATACGTCTAATACTAAATATATGCATGGAATATTATCGATGATGGAAAAGCTACTTTTGAATTGGAAAGTAGCAAATCTCTAAAGTAGCTAGTTTGATATATGTATGCATGATCAAATTCCTTATAAGTGGGTTTTAATTAATTTGTGATAAGATTATTTAGTCATCGGTTGGATGGTAATGGCCAACAAATTATGAGTCATTTCACATGTAATTTGAAAGGGCCATCCGATCCTCTCCTCAAATTGTCTCATGATAAATCCGAACCTTCCAATCTTAATATCTTGAGGAAATATATGTTGGTATGTAAATGTATCTTAAAACCCTATATATAGCCCCCTTCCAATGAGAGATCTCTTTTTTAACTATTTCTAGGGATAAGTTATTACACCAGCCAACTTTCCAATCAAATTTCGGCATCTCTACCGTTCAGTTTGTTGGGTTATATGAGAGATCACCTCTATAAAATTTCATATGATTTGGTGGTCGTTAAGGCATCCAAAGTTTCGATTTATTTTTAATGATCTTGAACAGTGTATATTTGACATAAGTGTTAAGTTTTTTGTTTTAATCTCAACCATCCAAGTCCATTAAAAAACAGATCTAATGGTGTGGGTCTGTCTCTAGAAATGACCAAAAAGGGACCACTCATTAGAAGGGCCCTATATATCAGCCCTCTTCCAATAAGTGATCCCTTTTTTTAACTATTTCTTGGGATAAGTTATTACATCAAATTCCCGATCAAATTTCGGCATCTCCCCACCGTTCAGTTTGTTGAGCTATATGAGTAGATCACCTCTATAAAATTTTATATGATTTGGTGATCGTTAAGACATCCAAAGTTTCGATTTGTTTTTAATGATTTTGAACGGTGTAGGTTTGACATAAGTGTTAAGTTTTTTGTTTTAATCTCAACCATCTAAGTCCATTAAAAACAGTTCTAATGGTGTGGGCATATCCCTAAAAATGACCAAAAAAAGGGATCTCTCGTTAGAAGAGTCCTATATATTAGCCCTCTTCCATTGAGGGATCCCTTTTTTAACTATTTTTAGATATAAGTTATTACACCAACTTCCTGATCAAATTTCGGCATCTCCACCGTTCAATTTGTTGGGCTATATGAGTAGATCACCTCTATAAAATTTCATATGATTTGGTGATCGTTAAGGCATCCAAAGTTTTGATTTATTTTTATTGATCTTGAACGGTGTAGATTTGATATAAGTGTTAAGTTTTTTGTTTTAATCTCAACCATCTAAGTCCATTAAAAACAGATCTAATGGTGTGAGCCTATCTCTAGAAATGACCAAAAAATGATCCCTCATTAGAAGGGCCCTATATATCAGCCCCTTTCTGATGAGTATACCTGTAAATGGATCGGATCTGGACCGGATCCACCTAGATCCAGATCCGGATCCGTAATAGAAACTTTAGATCCGGATCCGACCCGTTACCCGCCGGATCTTTAATAGCTCGATCCAAATCCGGATCCGACGGGTTAACGGATACCCGACCCGTTAATCCGATCCCTTTATAATAATAAATATATCAAATTTTAATAATAAGTTCATAGTTTTATTATAAAACATAGATGAAATTTTATAAGAAAATAAAGTTTACATCAAAAGTTGAATTACATGCCTAAAATACTCATTGACGGTACACTAATATAATTAAAATAATTGACCTCCAATGTTTTTTAGCATAAATATATAGACATTAACAACCCTTCAACTTCATCAAATCATATTTTATAAGCAATTTAGTAATGAATGTTTAGATTATCTAGATAATTATCATATTATTTAATATTTATTAATAATATTATATTTATATAAATATTTTTTAATTATTTTTAAACGGATCCGGGTCCTTAACGGATCAGATCAATCAAGATACGGATTCGATCCGTTTAGTAAACGGGTTAACGGATCCGGGTCCTTAACGGATCAACAGATCAAATTTTCGATCCAAACCCGTTTAAAAACCACGGCTCCGGAGCGGGTCTAGATAAGATCAGGTACATTTACAGGTCTACTAATGAGGGATCCTTTTTTTTAACTATTTCTAGGGATAAGTTATTACACCAACTTTCCGATCAAATTTCGGCCCTATATATATAATGTTAGTACATATATATATATATATATATATATATAGAACAATTGTTTTTACAATAAAATCTCGATAAATAAATGTTCGATAAATTAATAATCTTGATTAAATAATAATTGTTTCTGGTCCCGACTATAGATCAGTTCATAATGAATATATAAAGTAATAATTAATTAAATAAATATTTAAAAATATCATGAAAAATATTAATAATTGATAAAATACATAAAAAAGAGTAAATAATGTTGATAATACAAATTAAGGAAACTCTTAACAATTTTTAAAAAATGAATTTAATTATTCCTAAAGAATCATTATATATTCCTTTATTTTTTTCATTTATATATATTATGAAATATTAATAAAACTCTTAGCAAATTGAGGAAACTATTTACAAATTACCCTCTATAAAGTAATAATTTATTCATTTATCAATAAATAAATCATTAATTGATCGATAATATATATAATAACCCTCTAAAGTAAGAATTTTTATTAAATTCATTTATAGAGATTTTAATGATCTATACAATATTAATTCTTAAATATCATTCCTCTTTCATCAGTTTGGAAAAAGTTAAGCGGCATTAGGTGTCTAATTAATTTGCCCCATAAGACAAAGCAAGCATTTATTGATGGATAAATATTTAGGTTACTCTCCAGAAGATATGCATATGCTGCAGGTTAAAATTTCAAAAGCAGCTGCAGAGAGAACCTATGAGGAGTTAATATTAATTCCAATGATATTTTTTTTCTTTTTCCTTTTTCCGAAAAAGATATTCAATTTGACGTTGATCAAGGGAATGGAATGGAAGCTTCAGCTTCTGCTGCAAAATTACTACTGTTGTAAACTTGTAATGGCAACATTAATGCATGAAGATCGACGCTAGCTAGGTTTCTGTTTTTACCTGTGTGTATATATATATATATACTGAGATTAATTGGCAGATCGATCGATCGAGAACCTTGAATTGAATGACGTTGTTCCCTTGGCTGGGTCTGGGTTGGTTTTTTGAATCTTTGAATCGTCGACTTGCGCACTCTGCCCCAGATCGATGCCTTTTCTTTGCCTTGGATTCTCTCTCTCTCTTTTTTACCGTTGCATCACTCCTCGTGATATGTTCTAGCAAGAAAGCTATTTAGGTCACGAGCGTCGATCTCCACGTGTACAGTGGGATGATGATGCAATATTGCTCCTGTATGTACATCACACGGGTGTGTTGTGTGTACCTCTCTGCATATGTACTGCTCCATTGATGGATCTCCTCATCATTCTACTCTACTACTTACCCCGTGGACTACACAATGTACCTACCCTACCCATATATTTCAATTTTATGTTACTAGTTACTGTCTATGTGACACAAATACAGCGATACACCATAACTTAAATCTGAGTTTCCGACAATTTTTGGACACAACCAATTAAATAATATACTTATATTTTTTTTTAATAGATAAAAACATTTTAAAATATAAAATAAATTCATTACATTACTAAAATAATAATTAAAAAATTCAATTATTTAATTCATTCCATAAATATAAATGTAAGAAATGATGATGTGACGTGACATAAGGTAAGGTGACGTGTTGGTCAATGAGTTAGAAAAGTCAACATTTTCTGACACATTGAATACTCCAAGAGTATGAACTGTCCGCACAACATAGGTTACTACATACTATGTCTCTTTAATTTGTGAGTAATTACTAGTTAGATACTAGATAATTATGCAAATTTACATGCTACGCAACATAGGTGCATAGAGTTAATGGCTGGTGTTGGGCAATGACGGACTGAAGACCTTGACGTTCTGGCGGTCGTTCAATTGGTAATTATGGAGAAAGCAGAAGAAGCCTTATTAGCTTGCTCAACCAGCTAGATTTACTGTAGAATATTCGTAAATATTTACTTTTCTTGTATGTGTAGGAAACATTTTTCCTATTAGCACTAGCATTGTATCTTTATTTAAACCTCTTGTATGAGAATAATAATACATTTAAGCATACCAAACCATATCAAATCATTTTTTCTATATAGCATCAGAGTATACACATATTTGATCCTTTGAATTTACACCCAAAACACCACAAATTGCTGCGTATCAAAAACCACAAATTCTAAATTCTAAATCATGAATCTCAAATCCAAAAATCCAATTCTCAGTAAAATTAATATATTTTTTATATGGCATATCAAATCAATTACCACACCATCATCTCACCATACCACAAATCGAATTCATATGTGAACTCAAAATGTCCGTTCTATGGATATTTAGGTCATAGCAAACAACGGTGCTATGAAAAAATTGGGTATCCAGATTGGTGGGATTTCACCAAGAGACCCTTAAAGAATCAATCAACAGATGCCATAGCTACTACAGAGAAAAAGCAACAGTCCAATACCTCCAATGTCGCGCAGTCAACTATCTATGAGTAGTTCCTGGGTTATTGACATTGAAACAACTGAGCACATAACTAATGTTCCGAGCCTCTTGAAAAAAATTAAACTTCTCCTCTCAAGGTATTGTTTCTACAGCTGATGGTAGTACAACTCTGGTTACTAGAGAAGGTTTTGTTGTCATATCAAACACATTAACCCTTGATTTTGTATTAGTTGTCCCTTCATTGTCAAATTAGCCAAATTATTCAAGCATTATCTTGTAGTATCACTTTATATCCGTCATTTTGCGTGTTTCAAGATAACTCGACGGATTCTAGATTATGGTGTAAGAAGGAAATTATATTACTTGGATTAGACAAAGACTGGAGAAAAACACAAATATTATTTAGGTTAAGCTAATCAGGTCAATGAAGCTGAGAGAGTCTAAAAATATGTGTGCCTGACAAATGGTGGAAAGTATGTTATGGCCCTATGCAGTTATTATGCAGTTATTTATTTATAATCACCTAGCTTGCAATTATTATGCTCTAAAGTTTGTGGGGCAGAAATTTATTTATAATGATACAGGTCAAGCCTTGCAGACATTTCACTATGTTAATTATGGTTTTAATATGCATATCTCTGAGGATGAAGCTCACTCACCAATCTATGGTAATTATGATTTGAATAGGGGCCAGTCTATGATGAATACAATGATTATTACAAGTTGATTATTGGCTCTAACATCAGCATGTCTTACACACAAGAGATTAATTACTTCGAGTCTCTTGGTGTTGAGACCACTTTTGGAAAAAAAATTTGACGTGCTAACACAAACTTTAAGGCATCAGCAGTTTTAAAACATTTAAAACAAAAGACTGATGAACGATTGCTCTGATATCACTTCTGTAACACACCGGAAGGGGATACCACAGTAGCTACGAGTTTAAGCCAATAAGAAGCTAACACGTCCAAGAATGTGCCGACAAATCATTAACCTAAAGTCTTAAGCAATTGAGTAGGTAAAATAAATTCTTAAACTTAAGTGGCACCACAATAATTTCACAAAATATTTATCAGAGTTTTCCAATTTAATGAAAGATTGACAAATTAAAGGGTCAACTAAGACTTTAGCGATAATAATAAAAGCACATAACATGATTAATAATTTCTTTTAAACACTCTAAAAAATGACTCGGAGAATAGAGCATGACAAGTTAATACGGCTTAGGCGAAGCATTGAGTAGAAAATGAGACTTCACATAACTTACTCTCTCAAATAATCTCGTCACAGTATATAGTACCTGTAAACAATCTGTTGTAGGAATGGGCGTCATCCTCACTTGCTCACATATAGGGCTAGCCCACAAATACTAGTTTTGAAATCCATAAAACTATATATAGATATACATATAGATTTGAGCTCGGAATAAAATCATTTAGAAAATCTTGGCACACAAAAACCATCATTTTATATCTATGGAGAAAAACTATGTAGTATGCTAAAACATGGGCCTGAGCGCTCAAAGTACAAATACAACATGTAAGGCTTCTCAAATCTCTGTGACCGAACCCAGATTTTTCTATACAATAAACCGGGGCTAACTACCTATTACATCCGAGTACGATAGGTAGTGAGAGTGTCCATTTACATAAAATTCCCAACAGATCACTCATATCAGGACGCCACACTTACGACCAGCTTAACTCTCGAGGAAACAGGCGAAAGAGGGAAAATATATAACAGGGCATTGCCCCTCCGGAGGTTCACGGTTATCAACACTGTGAGATTCCTAAATACTAGGTCACATCACTCTTAGGAAAAACACTGAAGATCAGGACAACTGTGCTCCTCAACATATCACATCATCATATAAAATCATTCGCGTTTAGCCTCAGGTTTTTTTGGCCTAATCGTAAATCATCTCATAATATATTGAAAAAGTTTCTGAGACATCGACCATGAGTATACAAAGATAATGTACTTTTATTTAATACACAAAACCACTAACAAATGAGATTTAGCTCTCCCTACTTAGAATTGTTGTTCCTTACGTTAGCTCCAAGCTTCCAAGTACCGCCTCGTTAATCCAAGATCTCCATGTAAGCTTATCATCTAATCGATGAACCACTACATAATAGAGTAGCTTAGCAACGAAGTAAGAATAACAGTTCAATTGACCTTAGCATTCCTGATTTGACTAGGAATGACCACATTGACCAAGTTGACCAATATTTTTCATGTGTTGACCAGGAATTGACCATTTGACTAAGGGTTGACCAACTGCCGTTCTTTCGACGTGTTCGACTTCACTTTCGTTTAAACGGTCCGAGTCATTTTACATTACTTCCAACTAAACGTTAGACACTTAAGAGTTGCTTAATAACTCGTTGAATTACAAAGGACATCCAAATTAACGATTGGTACTTAGTTTAAGTAATCGTCGATTTAGTTTAACCAACATATTACATTTTCTGTTAACTCGAACATTTAGAAACACGTTAATTCAGAATCTTCGGAAACTATCATAAATACTAAGGGCACCGAAAAGGGTTTAATTATTTGGAACAGTTTCCCAAAATAGAAAATTTTCTAAATTAGTAGGTTTCTATTTTTAGAAAGTTTCCAAATTTAGAATGTTTCCACTTTTAGTAAATTTTCCGATTACAACCCTTAATCTCGATTAAACGGAAATGACATACTTTTAGAAGAGTCGAAGACTACCTCCTTGGCATTTTGCAGGATTCACTGCCTCGCCGGAATAGTCACCGGATCCCAACGACTTGACAAAATCTTCTGCTAGATTCTGGTCACCTTGCCGGAAATTCGTCATAGCTCCCCCGTTTTAATGATTCCCAAGTTCTCGACATGCACAATCATAACAATAGATCAACAACCAAGCAACATCATATAGACCAACACAGAAGCCTAAAACAATAAGGATGTTTGAGGATACCTACTGCTTGTCGGAGACTCGAACCTAGAACATCAACAGCAGCCTCCCTACTGCCTATCTACACCTAGACCCCTTCCAGCAGCTCCTTGGCCTCCAACCATCCTTAACTGCTGCACCAGTCGCTATCACCTCTTCTTGAATCATCCTCGGCAGAATACCAGACCTCTGCCTCTGTTCCAATTCGACTTCAGCAGCTCTAAACCTAGGTTTCCAGTCTCATCGAAGCTTAAGGAGTCCATCAGAACCTTAAAAACATGTTCACCGGAGGAAGTGCAGAAAAAAAACCTAGAAAAATTGTGATCTTTGATTTAGGGCTTGAATCGAAGGTTTAAAGACAGCAAAAGGAAGAAGAAGAAGAAGAAGAAGAAGAAGGAAGGAAGGAAGGAAGAAGGAATATACTAGTCACACGCCTTAACGACGCCTAGATCGCCGGATTTTCATCGTTGACCGCCATGCACAGTAGATCTCGATCTCCCTACACGGTGGCTGTCTGGGTAATCTGAAGAGAGGGTTATAAAAATTCGTCTGCTAAAATAAAATAAATAGATAAAAAATAAAATAACAAACTATAGCTGACGAAATTTATAAAAATTCGTCTGCTAAAATAAAATAAATAGATAAAAAATAAAATAAATAACTATAGCCGACGAATTTTATTAAAATTTGTCGGCTAAAGTTAAATAAATAAAATAAAAACTATAGCCGATGAATTTTAATAAAATTCGTCGGCTAAAGTTAAATAAATAAAAATAAATTAAATAAATTACTATAACAGACAAATTTTAATAAAATTTCTTCACCTAAGGTCCAAAATTCGTCGACTAAAGTCCAGACTTTAAGCGACAAAATTTTTTTCGTCTGCTAAGTAAATGACTTTGACCGATGATGAACAGTAATTTTTCGACTAGTGTTAGCCGACGGCATTTTCCCTACGACTTCTTAGCCGACGAAAAAATTTCGTCGGTTAAAGTAGTTGTTCTAGTAGTGTAGAGGAGAAAAAGAGGAGTGTTTTGGTGGTGGTGCGCTGTTGAGTGGTGGCTGGAGGTGGCGGAGCGCCGCTGCATACCTCGTCTGAAAGATATAGAGAAATGAACGGTCAGGATTAGATTTTAGAAAGATATGACGGTCCAGATTTAATGAAGGTAAAAGTAAATGGTTAAATAGTAGAAATTATTTATCGGAGTGGTAATTAAAAATTACCAGAAACTTTCAGAAATTCATAGAAAATAGACGGAAACTCCGAAAGATATTCTGAAGATATCCCCGAACTCGGGTCAACGTGCATTTCAACATCGACATCTTAGATCACACATTTGACTATTTGGTAAAATTTTGATATTTCACCCTTGAACCTTAAATATACTACTAGGTGCGGTTACTATCCTTTGGCAAATCTTTAAACTCGATAAATTTTACACGGGGCTCTATATTGATACTGGATCTGAAGGAACACTAGCTATATGCCTAAGTTTCAATTTTTGAAAGATACGAGGTTAGTAAGCTTGGCAAATCGTTTATGGTATTACCCGTGTCTACCTTTTACGCCGCAGACAATAATATTAGGAGTTGATGTTGCTTCGCAACAAAGGCATTGGGGGCTTAATCGTTTATCTCAACTGCATCAGGTCTTATTGGAGTTTTATATGAAGAAAAAGGTAACCAATGTTGGTTTTAGCTTTCCTCTGCATATAGTAGCAGGTTCATGATATGATGCTACAAATTACATGATCATGAATTTAATTTTTATGATTTATAAAGGCAAGGTTAGCAATAGTTACTCTCTTAGGCCAACATTTGTGGCCTTAAATGTTTATGCAAAGAGGTACAAGAGAAAACTAGTAGACAATCATTTGTTAAAAATGAAACAATTGGTGCGTCTCGGCAAAAAATTTAAATATACACCAAGAAGAATTGTGCATCAAAGCTTTAAAGTGACAACATCTCAGGCGCATCCACTCGAGGTACATGAAGTGATTAATTTCTTCCTAAGAATATTTGAACTGGTAAGGAATGGTGATTTCTATCATGCTATGAGATATGGATTGCTGAATAATGATGCATGATTGTATATGGGAGAGACACCAATACCATATTTCTTGGCATACCTCATGTGTCATAAGTCGTGGGAGATTAACAAACATTATATAAGTGAATGGCTACAGCTTATGAAAGGAAGAGATACAGCTGGGACCAACTTTGTGGTTGCACAGCCTGATACGTATGTGCTGAATGATGAATGAATATGGCTTAGTGTTCCTATATTATCATGATACACGATGGAGCTAGTTTCTCAATTATTCATAAAACTTCATGCACAACATGTGTCCTTCTAGCAGCAACAAGTTTGTATTATTGTATACTAAAAGGTCTAAAGAAGAGGCGCAAACATGATCATGATGAGAGTAATTCAAAGTTTAAGGTTCCTTCATGAATTCACCTTATGTGAAGAATAGTCTTGAAACCAGTATTGGGGTTCATGGACTTTGCAGCAGCCGTTCGCTGAAAGTTTTATTGTACTGGAGTGTTTCAAACCTTATATTAGCAGCAAGTTGAGCATAGATTTTTAAGAGCAGTCACAGTGCAAGTAGTGTTACATTTAAAGCAATATGGTGGAAGGAAGTCTGCAACTTTCGTAAGAGTTTCTTGCTTGGAGAAAAATCAATTTGTGACAAGTCCTATAATATTGGCTACCACAATCAAGTAGAAGACCAACGATCTTTTCTTGTAATCAAGTTATACTGGGGGACTGAGCCGTGAACCATACTCAGCCTGAATTTATTCATACCTTAAACAACAATTGTCAGAGTTGTTGCTAGGACACAACGATTTTGAGGTGATACAAGGTATAAAATTGACATTCTCCAGAAGACATATCTTTCGGAGGAATGAAGATAGAGTTGACGACAATACATGATGACCAGTTTATGGTTTGGAATGAGGAGTGCCTTACGAGGTTTGTATGTTGGCAGCATGAAATAGCCATTCCTGAAAAGTTGGACTGCATTGGGTTTTTGTGGCATTGTTTCTTCATTTTAAAGTATACCTATCACTGAGTTTGCTGTTTAGCATAAAGGTGAGATGTTGTAGAGAATTTTAGAATCAAGAATCGTCCTAAAATATCATGGGAAACTCAAGTTACAAGCTCAAGAAGTGGACAAGAAAATAAGCAAAAGTTGAATTTCCAGAAAAGGATTTCTTAGAGTTGTTTTGTGAGACCATTTGCGTCATTTTAAAGGGATTCTTTGGCTGTTCGTTGCATTATTTCTTCAAGTACATACGTCGTACTACATTTTCAAGACAAGAATCAATCAGAAGTGTCATCGGAGCATAGTGTAAATCATGCCCAAAGTCAGCATCTAGAGCAGCACAATCCATCAACTTCCTTGGAGGGTTATCAGAAGACATTTGATTTAGTGTGGAAGGCATGATGTTATACAACAATCAAACAACCATTAAGTGGTTGGTAAAAGCTTATTCTAATTATTTGGAGTTTGCCTCATGCAGTACAAGTGTGTATGCCTTAAGTTTTAGATTTTGGGCTCATTGCTATTAATTATCATTAAGATCAATGTCTATGGTCTTTTTGTCGTGTCCAATTAAGCATGGGGGACTTCTCTATGTCGAAGTGTTAAGCAGAAGCTCAAGGCATCTTCTCATCAGAATGTGTTTTATCATTTCTAAAGCCAAGGTATTCATGTTGGGTGTATTGGTTCTCATATTGGTAATTAGCTGTGCTGTTATGTGGATTTCTTAACTACGACTTGTTATCATTCAAGCTTTAAGACCTACATTTGAGGTCCTTTTTCTTTATTCGCTTGAGATAGAATATTTTTTAGTTTGGTGTTTTTCAGTTGAACTAGTAAGTGGTGTTTTGACAGTATGAATGATGCATCGGGACTATAAGTCTTTTTAGTCAAGACGCATGACTTCTCCTTTAAGACCTAGGGGCTATGTTTGGGCCAAAATAATATTACTTGGTGAATGTCTATGATTCGAGCCCATTGGACCAATACCTACGGTCAAATATCTATATAATATTTTTTGTCTTTCCCTTAGGGTCATGCGTGGCACGATTTGAGGATTGTATGGATCTGTTTCATAATCTTTTTGAGAGATTTATTCCCTAATTGATTTAGAGAGTTTGATTAGTCTACTATCATTCAAGCTCTAAGACCTACATATGAGGTATATTTCTATATTCGCTTAAGATAGAATGTTTCTTAGTTTGGTGTCTGTCAGTTGAATCAGTAAGTGGCTTTATGACAGTATGAGTGACGTATCAGGACTATAGGTCTTTTCAGTCAAGACGCATGACTTCTCCTTCAAGACCTGGGGGTTATATTTGTGCCAAAATAATATTTTTTGGTGAATGTCCATGATTCGAGCCCATTGGATCGATACGTAGGGTCAAATATCTGTATACTATTTTTTTCTTTCCCTTGGGATCATCGTGGCGCGATTTGCGGATTGCACGAATATGTTTCATAATCTTTTTGGGAGATTTATTTCCTAATTGATTTAGAGAATCTGATTAGTCTTGATCCCCAAGGAATGACGAACACTAGTCCACTATATAAAGAGGTCGATGATAAACAGAGGACACACACATTAACTTACATAAAACCTTGCAACCTTGCAAAATAAGTCTATGTCGAAGCACCTCTACCAAAAATATTTATATGGTCATTTATTTCATCAAAACCTCATCACAATCAATTCTCGCAGCTACCTCACCAAAGCCTCATCGTGAACAATAGTCCACCACCTGTTCATGAAGCTTCATTACGAGCACAAGTTCGTCAAAAACCATTTTTATAGTGTAAAACCTCTAGCAAATATCCATGTTCACTAAAGAGATATATTAGGTGAATACCCTGTAATCCTGATATAGCTCTGAATACCCTGTAATCCTGATATAGCTCTGCTCGACCACATCAGCTCGAGTAAGAACCATCCACTTTACGTTAAGTGGACGAAAACTTAGCTGCTCCTTAGCTAAGCCTGAGAAAGATCGGCTTGATCAGCGCCAGTACGTCAGTTGTTTGAGGAAGAAGTCAGAAAGCGAACAAGCAAAAACAAGGTTGCACCTAACCCAAAGGTGTTGACTGTTAGAAAAATAGTGAAAATAATCATTTTATTTAACCAATTTAAATGAAAGAATTTAAATGGGTTATAGGGTGAATAAGAAATAGTCACCCAAAGATAACTAATTGCTTGAAACCATGCATTACAGACTTTGTATAGTATATTGACTGATTGAATTCTAGGAGCTATAACCTCACAGAATGTGAAAGGATGTAATCTCACGAAATGTGAAAGGTTGTAACCTCACTAATGTGAAAGGTTGTAACCTCACTAATGTGAATGGTTGTAACCACACAAAAATGTGAAAGGTTGTAGCTATAGAATGTCAAAGGTTGGAATGCTAAGGGATATAACATATCAACTAGAATTCAGGAAAAGTTAAGTAGTTGGTGGTTTTCCTTATGTATAAATAGGTGACACTTCTTTTGTCACGTCCTGACCTAAGTTTACCTTTCTAAACCTGGGTTAGGACGTGCGGGACCAATCTCAAGAGAGATTTACTCGAAATCCCCTTAGAGAAAGGATAACCCTAATTCCCAAACCAAATTTTTAACGATCCAAACGAAACCGGAATAGACCTCACAGCCGGAGGTTATCCCGATTCCCGCATTTGGATCTCAAACTAAACATTTTAGATGACCTAGGGTTCTAATATTATTTGTGACTGTACCCGAATCCCTGTCAAGTTGCCTACGTACTCTGTTTTTAGGGATCAAGCCACAAGTAGCTCTTGTAAATAATTGAAATTACCAGGGGCATTTAAGATATTTCAGTCCTAATGACATTCCTGTAATTAACTCAAACTGCCAGAGGCAGTTATGTCATTTTGACCTCAGTGGCAGTTTGGTAAATATACAAAACTGCCAAGGGCATTTTTAGGATTTCAGTCCCAATGGCAGTCCGGTAATTATCTCTAACTACCAGGGGTATTTTAGAAAATTCAACCTTAATGGCAGCCCCTGTAAATATACATAACAGTCAGGGGTGTTTCTATCATTTTACATCCACGGTAATTCAGTAAAAAATCTGAATCTATCATGGTAAAAACCAGGGTGTTTACCCCTTTGATTCTTCAATCGCTGGTTAAGCGAAAATCCAGGTTTTTCCGGCCCAACCAGCACCTAACATCTGCAATCCTACGTTCTACAACATCCCAGCAGATTAATAATGTAAAAATCGAGAGGAACGTGGAGGTTTTTATACCTCGAAGAATATGCAGCACATCTCCCCGATGAATCCTCTCCGACGACGGCTGTTTATAGCTTCTGTCCTCCTCCTACGAGCTTCGCATCTCCTTCAGGAGCTTCTGGCTTCTTCTCCGGTCGTCTGCAACGCCTGCCTGGTAGGCCTGGGCTCGTCGGAGCCCTAGTGCGTCTCTCTAGATGAAATAAAGTTTTAAAAAAAGAAAAAAAGAAGAAGATGAATTAGTAAGTGTTTCTACTTTTTATTATTATTTTTTTATTCTTTAACGGGCCTTAACAGGTTAAATGAGTTCCAACGGACAACCCGTTTCTGTCCGCTAACTGGCGGGTTGTAACGGGTTGACAACCTATTAACCCGTTATGTAATCGGACGGTTAGCGGGCAGTTAACGGGTAACGGATTGAATTGTCAGGTTTAGTTGCTTATGTTAATGGGCATTATGTATAAAATGGTTTGCATAATTTGATGAAACGCAAGAATCTTTGTCTAGAATAACAAAAAAACCTGATTTTGGATGAGACTCCAAGTTGTTAACGATTCCCTCTTTATTTGCTGATTGCTCATGCCTCAATTTTATTAATTTCTAAGAATTAATTAAGAAGATGATAGGGTATTTTATATTTGGTTGGTCACAAGCAATTTTCATTGGAATGACAACTATAACAATTATGACCGGATTTGAATTGATACTCAACCACAATCACGTCCACACGCATATCCAACTCACATATTGTTAGCCGATCTCCTAAACTCAATCTTACTCTCAGTCTCGTTGATTGTTGTTTGTTACAAAATGATGTCTTCCGCTTCGTGTTTCTTAAATTTGTGCGTTCAAAATCGAGATCCATCTCAATATATGAATCTGTTAAATTTACATTAAAAATTAGATAAGAAAATAATCTTTGAATCAAATATCATTAAGAGCACTCTCACCATAAACTAAAAACTATGATCTGCTCCTATAATAAGCTAAACTGCAAATTTGAAGAAACAAATTGTGCTTGAAAATTTTGGTAAGCCAAATTTAGCTTATGAAGTTAATAAGCTAAAATCAAATATATTTTTATTCAACTTCATATTTTCCTACAAAGTTATTATCGTCTAAATATTTTTTCACTAACAAGTATTGCGAAGATCTCGACGATATCTTTCATATGAGCAACATATCAAATATATTTAAAAAAATATAATAAATTATTGAATAAACAAAAATGGAAAAAATAAAAAGTAAATAGTTTTACCTTAAGTTTTTGTTTATGGTGGGAGCCTTTTTAAAGCCAAAATGTTTTTAATTTAGCTAGAGATTTAGAGCATCTTCAGCAGCTTCCTTATATTTTTGAATTTCTCCAATTTAGAGGATTTTTGTGGTCCAACAGCTTCCTTATATCATTCCTTAAAATGGAGATTGAGAAGAAAAATGAGCATTTTTTTCCCTAAATTTGCAGCAAAATCATCATTCTCCAAAATTTAATTCTTCAGCAATTCCAATAATAATCAAACATATTTAAATTTTTTATTGATTGTTTATGGATAAAATACAATTTCAATTATTTTTTTTATAATTAATATTGTCATAACATATTCTATTGTTCCATTAAATGTTGAATTCTTCAAAATGGAGAATCTGTTGGAATTTGAGCAAATTTTTTTTTGGGAGATTTTGTCTTTTCCTTCGTAATTTTAGAGAAATTTTGCAACAAAGCCATTATTCCCTAAAATTTAATTCTTCACCAATTCCAATAAAAATCCAACATATTTAGAATATTTTATTGATTGTTCATGGATAAAATACAATTTTAATTGTTTTTTATAATTAATATTGTAATAACATATTCTATTGTTCCACTAAATGTTGAATTCTCTAAAATAGAGAAGCTGTTAGAGTTGAAGCAATATTTTTTTTTGAAGATTTTGTTTTTTGCTTCCACGTTTTAGAGAAATTTTGGAGAAGGTGTTGAAGATACTCTTAGGCTTAGTTTGATATTGGGGTTTAAAAACTCAATTTTAAATAAGCAACCCCAACCTGTTTTTTTAAATTACGGTTATTTAAACTAAAAAGGTTTAAATAAGTTGTTTATTAAGATTTTATCAAACAAAAATTCTATCCATAATGGTGATTACAAGTGGTTATAATTCCCAAAACTCAATACCAAATTGGGTCTTAGCTTATTCCCATTTTGTAAGCTAAAAAATATTCTTATTTTGTAGACTAAATTTAGTTACAAATTTAATTTATCATGAAAAATCAGAGTATCTTCAATACACAGCCATGTATGTACACGACACATATGAACGGTTGAGATTAAAAGATATAATATTGATACATGAGTGACAGTGACGGATCCAGCCGGTCTTGACTGGGCTGGAGCCTAGGTGAGCATTTGAAACTCAAAACAAACCTAACATACATATATATATATATAGTTTTTTTAGGTACAGATGTCATTACCTTGAGTTTGATAAGGATTTCTTGAATTTGCCAACTTTTTGATCAAATTTTCTCATCTTAACAGTTCATAATCTAAATATATATGTGTATAGATCATCTTTGCAAAATTTCAGCTCATTTGATGATCGTTAGGGCATTCAAAACTGTGATTTACAGAGAAGAACACGAACAGTTTCGGTTGAACAAAACTGTGATTTACAGAGAATAACACAAACGGTTCCGGTTGAACAGATTCAGTTCGTTCATTGTATTTGTACGTTTTCAAGGCCTTAATGATTACCAAATGAGCTAAAATTTTGCAGAGATGATTTATATATATATATATATATATATATCTAGATTATGATCGGTTAAAATGAGAAAATTTGATCGAAAAGTTGGTCAAATTAAGAAAATTCGTACCAAATTTATGGTAAGGACATCCTTAGCCAAGAAAGCCTATATATATATATAAAGTTAAATACCAACTATGATCTGAAACTGAGTTGTTGTAGTGGATGCATCGTGTTTTGTCATGGTTGAGGTCCTAGGTTCGACACCTATTAGCCTTTCAATCGCATTTTTATGTTTAGTTTCAATTCTGTTTGTACTAACATTTTTCTATTCATTTATATGAATTAAGATTGCTACTTTGCTATATGGTTTATGTATTTATCAATGTACTTCGAGAGAAAAAATAAGTTGTGATGGGAGTCCCATTTATTTTGCACTTAGGCATCGAAAAACTCAAAACTGACGTTATAGATAACTTTAAAATTTGTTTAAATCATTTAAATAACGCTAAATGAAACCCCTTTCTTAGACAATTATAGCATCTTCTGAGTCATATTATTTTATAGCTTATGCAAGCAAAATTAACATGCATAAATCTTCCTGTAGTTAGTGTTCATTAACCAAAATTTTTTAAACCGACATAAAATTTTCATGTGTTATATTTAGCCGATGCGACATTTTTATCCTGGATTCGTCACTGATGGATGGCTAAACATATGTATGGTTATAAATGACTAAAATCGTGTCGTGTAAATACACGCTCGTGCATATAAGAATTTCTCATAAAAAATGATTTAAGTAATGTAGTCAAATACGAAATTAAACAGTGATTTTTTTATCATTAGCATTAAATAGGTAGTAAAGAGGGTAGCAACCCCTCCTTTTTTTTGAACAGGACTGATCCTTTCTTTCTAATTGAAGAAATTTTTCGTTCGAAATTATTTCCCTTTACCCGTGCTCGAGCAGTAGACCTAAAAATAGAAAAGAAAACCATAAACTCTCTTAATTAATTTCCAGAGAAAGTGAGAATGGGCAATAGCTATTTACTGTATTTGTAGAGAGAGAGTAGAGAGAGAGAAAACGACAAGAAAGGAGGAGATGTGCAGTTCTTGAAATGTGAAAGAAAGTAGAGAGAGAAAACGACAAAGTGCCAAAGTGGGTTCATTTGGAGAGAGAGAGAGAGAGAGAGAGCAGTGGTGGTCAGTTTTATTGGAGTGTTGTGTGAAGAACCACACCCACCTTGGCCAGTTTCATTTCATTTTGGGGCTTTGAGACAAGTCAGTGATGCTCAATGTGCTTCACTTCTAATTGAAACTTCACTACTGCCTTGTTTATCTAGTGTGGCTCCTCTCTCTGTGTTTGTGTGAGAAATAGAGAGAGATAAAAAGAGTAGCTCTGCTTTGATTTTGAGCTGTTGGGTCTTTTCGATTTTGAGCTTTTGGGTCTTTTTGATTTTGCAAAATGGGTTCTGCTCAGTTTAACAGAGGGAGGTCTAGGATAGCTCTAGCTCTGCTGGTTTTCTTATGGGGGTTGTTGTTAGCCTCTCTATGTTGTGAGGCCAGATTGACTGCTTCATCAAAACAGAAGCTTGAGGTCCAGAAGCACCTCAACCGTTTGAACAAGCCTGCTGTGAAAAGCATCAAGGTTTTTCCTTTTTCTCTACTTCTTTCCCTTTATCTTCTTCTTTCTTCAGTGGACTTTCTTGGGTTTTGCTTTCTTTTGTTGCTGGGAAAGTGGTGGAAGGTGAAGGGGATATATATATATATAACACTTGAAATTCTATTGTTTTGAATAAAGGTGGGTTTTATGGCTTTGGGGGTAAATGTTAGTGTTTTCATTCCTGGGAGGTGTTCATGGCGTGTCCTTGTTGATTTCCCAGAAATCAAATGGGGGTGTAAATGCAAATGGCTATCTTCTGGTTCGGTTTGTGATTTCCACTGTTTTTTGCTGGATTTTTTTATAAAGCAATGATTTTTTCATGATTGCCCCCTTTTTTCTCACTCTACAATGATTTTCCTTTAAAAGAGTTATTGAAGCAATAATGGAAATCAGCAGGATGAAAAGAAAAATAAAGTGAGGCATTGTTGTGAAATTTAAGCCTCATTGTTATGATGAAACACTGTCTCAGTTTCTTTTGCTTCAACTGAGTTGCCTCAGACTTGAAATGTAATTTCTTCACTGCTAATTGTTCAGAAGCATTTCATTATCTTACCTCACACTGTTTTTGTTATCTAAGATCTAACATTATATCCTGATTTTTGATTGTTATCAGAGCCCAGATGGAGATATAATAGACTGTGTTCACATCTCTCTGCAACCTGCTTTTGATCACCCTTACCTCAAAGACCACAAAATTCAGGTTCAACTTCCTTAACCATGAACTTTATTGTTTTTCTTCTTTTGTTTTGTGCTTTGTTTCTAAGTGTTTCGGATCTGTTTGGTTTACTAGATGAGGCCTAACTACCACCCAGAAGGCTTGTTTCAAGAAAACAAAGTAACCGAAAAGCCAAAAGAAAGGCCAAACACTCAGCTGTGGCATGTGAATGGCAGATGCCCTGAAGATACCATACCCGTGAGGAGGACGAAGAAAGATGATATTCTGAGAGCAAGCTCAGTCAAAAGATATGGGAGGAAGAAGCAGAAAACCATTCCAAAATCTGCAGATCCTGATCTTGTCAACGAGAGTGGTCATCAGGTAAAGATTAAGGCTGTGTGTACATTTGAAAGAAATGAAGTGTCTTAGACTATATTGCCATTGGGGTTCCTTTCACTGGTTTTTTTGATTCTGTTTCTAATGATCTGTTCATTTTCTGTTGGGGATGATTAGCATGCAATTGCTTATGTAAATGGAGACAAGTATTATGGAGCAAAAGCAACCATCAATGTCTGGGAGCCCAAGATTCAACAGCCTAATGAGTTCAGCTTGTCTCAGCTTTGGATATTAGGAGGGTCTTTTGGTGAAGACTTGAACAGCATTGAGGCTGGTTGGCAGGTATTATTTTTTATTCACCGTAATCCTCGAGGACAGAAATGATTGTCCTTATTTTCCTTTTCTGAAGTTGAATTATTGATCTTGATACTTGTTGGTGCATAACAACAGGTCAGCCCAGACCTCTATGGTGACAACAACACCAGACTGTTTACCTATTGGACTGTAAGCTTCTAAACAAACTTACATTTCTGTTTGTGTCTGCATTTCAAGCCCTTCTTCCTTGTCTCGCTGCCTTTTTCTAATTTGCATGGCTATGTTTACAGAGCGATGCATATCAAGCCACTGGTTGCTACAACCTCCTTTGCTCAGGTTTTATTCAGATCAACAGTGAAATAGCAATGGGAGCAAGCATCTCTCCTGTGTCAAGCTACCGGACTTCCCAATATGATATCAGTATACTTGTGTGGAAGGTAAAAACCAAAGGCTAACATAATATAGTCTGGTGTAAAAGAGTGAAAAGAGAAATGAATTGCTGAAGAGAAAATACATCTTCAATGATTTGAAGTTCTTTGAGATGTTGGGTGTGGGGATCAGAATTCAGATACTCTTGGCATTTTGTTTTTGGATCCCTTATTCCCATCACTGTAGCTGTTAGATACTGTTGCCTTTGCAAGCCAGACATTGACAAGTTCCAAATTTTCATATACCTTTCATTGCATGAATGCCACGGGGTGAAGATGAAAAGGACCTTATCTTGTTTCTCACTGTCAGGCTTTTCTAGCTTGGCACTCCTTTGCTTATGCTAGGAGCCCCTTTGCAGTAAATTAGTAGATGGTAAACTAATTTTGTTTACAGTTCTATATTCACCCGGGATAAACTTGTATATTTTGCAGGATCCAAAGGAGGGGCATTGGTGGATGCAGTTTGGCAATGACTATGTGTTGGGATATTGGCCTTCTTTCCTGTTCTCGTACTTGGCTGACAGTGCTTCCATGATTGAGTGGGGAGGTGAGGTTGTAAATTCAGAGCTGGATGGCCGCCACACCTCAACTCAAATGGGCAGTGGTCGTTTCCCAGAGGAGGGTTTTGGAAAATCAAGTTATTTCAGGAACATTCAAGTTGTTGATAGCTCTAATAATCTCAAGGCCCCCAAAGGATTAGGCACCTTCACGGAGCAGTCAAATTGCTATGATGTTCAGACAGGAAGTAATGGGGATTGGGGTCGCTACTTTTACTATGGAGGACCAGGTAGAAACCCAAATTGCCCATGAAGTAGTTAAGAAACCATTTTCACCCTCTAGTTTTCTCCCCAATGTGTATCATTCAATCTAGTGTAATACTATCATTTTCTCTTCTCTTTTCCTTTTTTTGGTTACAAAATGGTGTTCGGGTAGAACTGCCACTCCGGGATCAAGAGCAACATGGGCAGGGTCCATTCCCTCATAAAGTGTTTTTCACTTGCGGGTGATTACCAATGTTACTGGCACATTCGTCCAACAAGCGATCTTTTCTCTTTTCCTTCTCCTTTTTTGTATACCCTTTTTCACTCTTAGGTTGGGCTGTGGCGCTGGTCTAGTAGTAGTAAATCATGTGATGGTCCCTTTTTCTCTCTCTAGTGGCAAGTTTTGACTCTTTGTTTTAGTAAAAGAATCTCTCCATGTAAGTGGGTGGATGTGAAGGAAGAAGAGAAGGTGCAAGCAAGGAAGTGGTTTCTCAAAAGCCGCCCTTTTCTGTTTTATAACTCTATCTCTGTACTCTATTTGTTTGTGTACTCCTTGATCTCCTTGGAGTAGCTTGTTAGTCAGTGAATGAATGGATCACTTTCTCTCGGGTCATAAGCTAATTCAATCTTGAGCGTTACACTAATATCTCCTGGTTTTGCCGGGAAAAGACTCTTTTACGTTTCAGTTTTACATGAATTGTTCATGCAAATTTCAAACTTGATTTTGGGTTGTGGAGTCAAGAATATGCTGTTCGGGAAAAGTTAGGTTGGGATGAGATTCTGCATGTGCGTGGATGACAGTGCAATATTCAATTCTGTGGTTGATGCATCCCATACTGCTCGATCAAAGACACCTTTTGTTAGAATATGAAATCGCAGAGCGACACTTAGCTAGCACCACTGTCCTCCTCAGTGCTCACCAAGAACCACTTTGCATTTTACAAATACGAGTGCGGTCCTCTTGGAATTCCTTTCGAGGCTCTCTCATTGTAAAATGATCGTCCTGTTGTTCTTCCAAGTAAGTTTTAAACACGAAAAAGCTAGGTGCATTTTCAGAGAAGACTATAAATTAAGAACCAGATGGAAGTCTTTTTCGGCTAACTACCACGTACCGTTGTTGGAAAATATAGCTTGGCCACCTGGTTAGGAGCAACAGTGATGACTCAATGTGGTGTGAGCTGATGAGCTTGAATCCTGTTTTCCATGATCACCTTTTGGTTGATAATGTAAGGAGTGAAGGGATCCATTGATGATCTTCTTATTGAGGACTTTTTCGTTTCATCCTATTTTCGATCGTATATTTACATCTCGATCGTCTAATTTGTAGACTTATATGAGTAGATTATCTTTACAAATTTTCATACAAATTGAAAATCGTTAAAGACATTCATAAATGTGATTCACTGATTATAAACTTGAACGGTTCATGTTTGATATATTTGGATTGGACCATCCATTGATTGGATTTATTTTAATGCCTTAACGATCACCAATTTGACTGGAAATTTGTAGAAGTGATACACTTATATAGACCTATAAACTGAACGGTTAAGATGAAAAAATGTAATTGAAAAGTAGATATAATAAACTATTAAGGATAAAATTCTTAACAAAAAGGTCCTCAATGTATGATAATCATGGTTCTTCTCAGGTTCATGTTCCCTCCAAGTCTGCAACTAGTTTTGCCTATGAACAAGGCTAGGGGATCAAGTACGTTTTTGATCAAATAAGTATTTTGGGATGCTATGGATTCTAATTTCAAATAGGTCATCCTAAGACTGTTCGTGTGAGACCTATATGCATTTCAGCCATTTCAAGTAAGAAACTGAGGCCCTAAATGAAGCCCGTATTGCTCATGTAATGGGTTTGGAATCCATTTTCAATCCAGTTCCCATTTTGTAATTATATGTAACTTTTCAGTTGTACCCGTACACAACCTTGCAGCTCCATCCAATTTCTATTTGACTTTTCAACAAAACGCGATGATTAATTATGCGGATCAACGGTTTCTCTTCGAGTAGATTGAATTACTACTTCAACACTGAACCTTTTAAACCCAGCTCACGTTCATTATTGATGGGTAAACAATCCAACACTTGATAAATTCGGCTTCACAATGATAGAAAGAGCTGACATCGAAGGATAAAAAAGTATCGTTGCTATGAATGCTTGGCTGTCACAAACCAGTTATTCTTATGATAAACGTTGCTATGAACGTTTGGCTGCCACAAGCCAGTTTTGCTTGTGGTAACTTTTCTTACATAGCTTTAAATTCCAAAAGTCTAAAGGATCGATAGGCCATGCTTTCACGGTTCGTATTCGTATATACAAATTTTCATCTTTGCCAGAGTTCTTGGCCTCTTAGGTATTGATTTACAACCTACTATATAATACCCTTCTGACTACTGTATTTTTACCTCAAGTCTTTTATTGGCATCATAGGACTTCGTCTACAAGCTTGAGTAACGACCCCTAAACCATCAATGAAAAGTATATAACCACACAGCAAGGAATAAATTTGAAATTATTTACAGAGGATTGATATTGCCTTCTGCTGCAAATTGGGAAGCACTTCTTGATTCATGGTGGTCAAGCTTTTGCTTGGAGCTCATTAAAGAGTTGAGGTATCTTAGACCTTCCTGTTCAAAAGGGTCTGAGGCTCTCAGCCAAAGCCAGATTAGGGAACTGTGGAGCTGACAGTTTGGCTCATATTATCTCTGGTTTGGTTTGCATATGATTTGACATAGCAGCAAAGACTAGACACCTCATTTCAAAAGCACATCTAGTTTTTGAAGTTTGCTTCTCTCCTGCTTCTGTGAGACTAAATCTGGGCACAAGTCAATCACAAGAATATATAATACTAGCCTCTCCTCTAATTCTTTACCTAATTAAACAAATACTGTAGTAGGAACCACATTATTCTACACCTACTAACTCAAGAAATCACTCCCATGGCAAACAATCTTGACTCCCTCTAATATATTAAACTCATAAATGTGGCCCCTTTTGTGGTAAGTCTTTGAATTTTCATGCTTTGTTCTCTTGTCTAAATATGGTGACAAATTGAGCCCTGAAATTTCCCTCTCTTACTCTCTCATTCTCACTCTCACACCAAACCACCGCACACCACCTCCCAATAGACATGAGCCATCTATCCCCAACAAGACTTCTTGTTCCACTCAATCGGCGAGTGATAAACACGCGCCAAGTCCCAAAGTGAGTACTATTCCCTCAGGGGCACAGAGATAGCTATTTTTTTATGGCCACTCTCCTTTTTGATTTTTTTTTTTAATTTTAAATTTAAATTGAAAAACAATTTTCAGTTTTTGTTATCTCTTATCTGTGTCTCTCTGAAAAAGCTCTCCCCTTTTTTCACTCCACAGTTCACACAAAACATACACCTCTCTCAGTCAGTAGGGTTTTAATCTTTACTCTTTCTCCATTTGGAAAACCCAAAACCAAAACATAAAGCCACAATCTTTTTAACCAAACAAGCCCTAATTCCCATCCCATCCCATCCCATCATCTTCTTCTTCTTCGTCTCTTGTTGTTGACACCAAGACCTGGGCTTTCACTTTTTGCTCTGCTCCTCCTCCTCCATGCCCTGCTCCAAACCCTAGTAATCAATTCCCAAAATGACCCATTTCCCCTGAATTCACTGCCATTCTAGCCAATTGAGGCTACTGGGTGCCCAGTTCATTAGCAAAGTTGGAGTCTTTCCACTGAATTTGGAACTTGGGGGAGAAATGCATGTGTTATCTAAGTGAGGAGAAAAGGAAGAAGCCATGGAAGGAGACGAGCGTCACGTGCTGCTCGCATGCCTGATTTCTGGAACCCTTTTCTCCGTTCTGGGTTCTGCTTCCTTTTCTATACTCTGGCTTGTCAATTGGAGGCCCTGGAGGATCTACAGGTAACTTCACTTCCATCAAATTTTTGAAAAATTGCTATAGCTGCCAACACTTTAGAGTAGATTCAATGCATTGCCTTGACTTATGCTACTGGATTGTAGTTCATAGTTGCTTTTATGTACTTGTTCATTTGTGCATTGGAACTATATTATAGTTAGTGTTTCATGATAGCAGTGGCAAATGTAGTTTATGGGTTGCCTATATCGGGTTTAATGCTCATATAGATAGAGGCTAAGGAGGGGTACATTCATTAATCAGGATGCAAGTTTGGAAAATTCGGGTTAATTTGGGTCTCCATGTTGAGTTTGGGTTGCGACAGATTTGGGTGTGAAGGAGTGAGAATTCTGGAGTTAGAGCTTTTATGTTGTCTAACTTAGCTGGTTGATTTTTAAGAGGTCTAACAGCAGAGTATACATTTTTGGTTTTTGAACGGAGTCCGATCAGGTGGTGGGAAAAGATTCTTCCAATATTTATTAAGACTAATAGATCAAATGCATTACCTTAATCACTATTGTACTCTTAATATACGGACCTGAACTGTAACTAGGTAAAGATTTTCATCTTTGTTCTACTTTAAGCCAAAATAAACTAGAGGATTAGGGTGCATCAAGTGTTTAGTTTTGGGAATTGTTTTTTAGGAAATTATCCCAGGTTGTGGAGAAAATATGACTCACTTGGTTCCTGGAGGGTACCGAGGCAGTCATGATGATATGGTGTATAATTTCTGTTAGTGAAAGATTAGGAGTGCACAAGTTTTGTCATTTGTTGTTATTTGACTTTCCTTTGAAAACTCTATCACGGTAGTCCCTAGTGGGTACTAGATCTACTTCCCTATTATATCCGATTTCGTTTGGCAACCGAGTGTTAACTGTAATTTTGCTGGTTAGACCTTCATAATATTTTGGGTTTAGTGTACAAGATCTGCAACAGTAAATTTATATATTGTGGTAAAGGATACAAAGTTTAGAGTTCTATTAACTTTGTAGGGAAGATATTTGGTATCATACATTTAAATTAAATGGTAATGGGTCCAAATGATTTGTCAAAATAGTTTCCTTTTTGCATGCTTGATATCTTTCTCAATTTAGAGGATATCGGCTCAAACTGAAGGACATAAATCTTTGTTTATCGGCATCAAGGAGTGCATTCATTGAGGGACGAATATTTGACCCTTCTGAAAAGGAAATATTTGCTAATATATTGGACTATCAGATGATATTTTGAACACGGACCGTCATTTATATTGAATGTGCCTCCACATATGTGCCTGATAAGCATTTTTGTTGATGTACATCGGCATAGTTTGTTCTTCCAAAGTTGTGAAGTAAGGATCAATTTCCTATTGGAGGGCTTGCATTGCTGGAGCACAAACAATCTTAGATGCTTTATATTGTACAAGTGGAACAGTTCCATGGATGCCAAAAACTTGGATTTGCCCTTTCTTTAATCAATTTGACAGGGTTGGTTAAAAAATGATAAACTATGGATTCTGTCAAAGAGGCATTGTCTTAGAGGGAAAGTTGTGTTTCGTATTTGACCTTATTACTGAGTGAGGAACAATGAATATGTCATTTCTGGTACAACTCTTTATTAATGCTGATGTGAAAATAGCTTGGTGTTGTTGATTCTTTCTTTGGAAGCTTTTACATGTTCCTTGAAATTAATGATGATGCTGTTTTATGTACTTATCTACCCTATCATGACCATTGACGGTGTTGAGATATGTATCCCACATGGTGAATTTGAGACCTTGTCTGTGGGCTATTAAGGGTTTGGGTTATTCTTTCTTTTGCCAATTGGTTTTGGAGTTGAACCTCACACTACTTTATCATGGCATCAGAGCGGGTTACCCACATCCATGTGTGTTAGCGTTACCGGTCACACGCACTCCACGTCATCCCTAATGTTGTCCATGCGTTAGGGTTGAATATTCGCCACACGTGCGGGAGCGTGTTGAGATATCTATCCCACATTGGAAATATGTGACCTTGTCTGTAGGCTTATAACAGTTTGGATTACTCTCTCTTTTGCCAATTGGTTTTAGAGTTGAACCCCACACTACTTTATCTGACAGTATTTGTCTTATTAGTTAATGTTGTTGATTTAAGTTTGGACACTGAGAGTATCAAATGAATCATACAATTTTTTTAATCACAGTGGCTTCAACTCCAATTATAATTGTATCCCCTTCATTTATCTTTTCAGTTGGATATTCGCTAGGAAATGGCCAGATATCTTACATGGACCCCAGCTGGATATAGTCTGTGGTTTTCTCTCGCTCTCGGCATGGATCCTTGTCATTTCTCCAGTTCTTGTACTAATCATTTGGGGAAGCTGGTTAGTTTTAATATTGGATCGACATATAATTGGTCTGGCTGTAATTATGGCTGGTACTGCTCTTCTACTGGCTTTCTATTCAATCATGCTCTGGTGGCGAACACAATGGCAGAGCTCAAGTATGTATTTCCTGGACTTTTCCTACTTCATATATCAACTTTATTTTTTCTTGATATGATAGTTTAGTAAATGCAAAGAGTTAGTAAGAAAGTTCTTAAGATTATAAGAATGAAGCCCAGCAAACTTTTGCCTTTTATGAACACAGTTGATATTGCAAATGGTTCCTTGGTAGTCATATGGTTGATGACTTAGTTATGGCACATATCCATTCAGCATACATTGTAAGTGAATATTGTTAGCTGAGGCTGACTATCTCTGGTCCTGGTTTTACTGCTGGCCCGCTGAAGTGTATATAAGTAGAGAAATAACTAAAAGAATGTCAGTGACTTGGTGCTAAATAAATTCAGGTTGTGATGAGATAATAATGACAGATACTTGATAGGTTTGTGTCTACTCATCTGAAAGGTACTCACATGTAGTTAGATAATTGAAGATTGTGTTGGGGATATAGTTTGATTAGTTATATGGTTTGAAATATTTCAGTTTTTATATGGTTTGAAATATTTCAGTTTTTGCTTTTCCTATTTCTGTTCTCATACTGTCTTTGTAGTCTTTACAGATCTATTAAGTATTAAACGTGGTTTGAAATCTTATATTTAACAGGGGCGGTTGCTATTCTTCTTCTTCTTGCCGTTGCCCTTCTCTGTGCCTATGAATTATGTGCTGTATATGTTACAGCTGGTTCAAAAGCATCTCAGCGGTATTCTCCTTCTGGTTTCTTCTTTGGTGTATCAGCAATTGCCTTGGCAATCAACATGCTCTTTATCTGTAGAATGGTGTTTAATGGTACCTTTGCAAATCCTATCATTTTTAATATATTTTTTTACAATGCATTTTGTTACTCAACTGAAAGATGTTTATATGATTGTCCAATTGAAGTGATAATCTGTAATTTCTGCTACCATACTGTTTTCCTTCTGAAATCTCTATTGATATTTGCAGGAAATGGCTTAGATGTCGATGAGTATGTGAGGAAGGCATACAAATTTGCTTATTCTGATTGTATAGAAGTGGGCCCTGTGGCCTGTTTACCAGAACCGCCAGATCCAAATGAGTTATATCCTCGACAATCTAACAGGCAGGACCCTAATGTTCATATGTATTTTATCAGTTATCACTTTTTGTTCCTCGTTAGGAGTTGCTAGTCCAACTCTGAAGTTGTTGATATTCTGAAGTTTTTTTGGTTTGAATGAAAACAATCATTATAAAAGAGGGACGGGGAACTGATCTCTTTTTGTCAATGAATGATCTAAATAATCCTTATAAACACTTAAAAAATTATTCCAGATGAAAGGGGATGGTCAGTAGATCACCTTTGCAGTTAATAAATTGTCTAGAACCCGCTTTCACAAAAAAAGCAGTTCTAGACCTTATCTACTTCTCTTATTAGACTGTGAACTTTCTCCAGGTTTTTGCCCTCCTTAAGAGGGCGATGGCATGGTTGTTCATGTCTCATTGATGCTGGGTTTAACAGACTTGTGCCTTTATGTAGTGCATTCTTTCTTCCAGGTTTTTGGAATTTTGTTCAACTACCTTCCTCATTTTCCCATTTTGTGACTTGATTGTAGGGCTTCACATCTTGGGCTTCTTTACCTCAGTTCACTTGTAGTTCTTCTTGTTTACTCAATCCTTTATGGTCTTACTGCAAAGGACTCACGTTGGCTTGGAGCCATTACATCGGCTGCTGTGATAATTCTCGGTAAAACAAATTACCAGGTTTATCTATTTGTCTGATTCACATGAGATTCATTTACTAATTTTCTCTCATCAATAATGCTGTAGATTGGAACATGGGAGCATGTTTATATGGGTTTGAACTCCTTAACAATCGTGTTGCAGCATTATTTGTTGCCGGAACATCTCGAATATTTCTCATTTGCTTTGGCGTTCACTACTGGTTTGTGCATCTTTGATACTTTAACTGTAATGCCACTGCTTTGGTTTTTCATAGTTGTCATAGATACTGCCATTTCTTTTTCTCAGGTACTTGGGGCACTGCATTAGTTATGCGGTTGTAGCATCTGTTTTATTAGGTGCTTCTGTTTCTCGTCATTTATCTGTAGCAAACCCATTGGCTGCAAGGAGAGATGCCTTGCAGAGTACTGTGATTCGACTGAGAGAGGGTTTCCGCAAAAAAGAACAGAACAGTTCATCAACCTCATCTGAAGGTTGTGGCTCAAGCATGAAACGTAGTAGTAGTGTTGAAGCAGGTTGCCTCAGTAATGTTGTTGAAACAAGTAACAGGAGCGCAACACAAAGCACTGTTGATGCTAATAACTGGAGTAATGTTCTATTACGAACTGCGAGTTCTCATGAGGGGATTAATAGTGATAAAAGCATAGATAGTGGAAGGCCAAGTATAGCATTGTGTAGCAGTTCATGTCGTTCAGTAATCCAAGAACCGGAAGTTGGAACGTCCTTTACTGACAAAAATTGCGATCAAAATAGCACCTTGGTAGTTTGTTCTAGCAGTGGTCTTGAAAGCCAAGGCTGTGAATCCAGTGCATCAAATTATGCTAATCAACAAACTTTGGATTTGAATTTAGCTTTTGCATTGCACGAAAGGTTGAATGACCCCAGGATAACATCTATGCTAAAGAAGAGGGGAAGACAGGGTGACCTTGAACTAGTTAATCTTTTGCAGGATAAGGGATTGGATCCTAACTTTGCTATGATGTTGAAGGAGAAGAGCTTGGATCCAACCATTTTGGCATTACTTCAAAGAAGCAGTTTGGATGCTGATAGAGATCATCGTGACAATACAGATATCACCATAGCTGACTCAAATAGTGTGGAAAATGGTTTACCCAATCAAATCTCTTTATCAGAAGAACTGAGGCTTCATGGGCTTGAAAAATGGCTCCAATTATCTAGGCTTGTTTTGCACCATGTAGTAGGTACTCCAGAGAGAGCATGGGTTCTCTTTAGTTTTGTTTTCATCCTTGAAACAATTGCTGTGGCAATTGTTCGTCCAAAGATAATCAAAATAATAAATGCGACCCATCAACAGGTGAGTAAGGGGTAGTTTAACTCTATATTTATTTAGAATAGTTCGTAAATTTATTCTATAAATGCGACAATGTAGTTAATAAACTGTACCAGTACGAACACTTATGGAATTTTATCCTTACAGTTTGAATTTGGGTTTGCGGTGCTGCTGTTATCTCCTGTCGTCTGTTCAATCATGGCTTTTCTTCGATCACTTCAAGCAGAGGAATTGGTCATGACCTCTAAGCCCCGCAAGGTATTTACTACATACTGTGCTCTGTACTGTAATATTTTATTGGATTGGAAGTTAGTGCTGTCCTTTCATCTCTTCCTCCTCCCTCCCCCACTGATTTTGGTAGTGTAATTTTGTTTGGATGATGGATTTGATATTATTATGCTGATTGTAATGTGGCATTTTCTTTTTTGGGTCTGAAAAATATTATATTATTGCTTATATTGACTCTTAAAATGTATTTTTCTTCAGTATGGTTTTGTTGCTTGGCTGCTGAGCACCTGCGTTGGATTATTGCTTTCCTTCTTGAGGTATGTTATTTTCGCTTAATCACTTTATTATATTTGAATAGAATTTATTTTTCTTTTTTGGTATAAATTGGATAAAGATTGTTGAAAGGATTGACAATGTCTGAATGAACAGAAGATGCCTCACCTGCCCTTTCCTCATGTGTTAAAGAGTTGCATTCTTTATATTATTGTCTTACAAGGGATGTTCTCTTTTGCCAAACCAGTTTCTATTCATCAAGCCTATAAATTCATTATCAAGCCTTTAGATGGACATAAATTGGAGTATCTTTAAAAGGGATTTTCTCCCTTGCGAAACCAGTTTCTAGTCATCAACCCCTAGATGAATATAAATTGGAGGATTTTTGAAGTCTTAAGGGGGTCCATGTGTTTTGGGAATGTTAGTTTGGGGAAACTGTTTTTTTGAAGTCTTAAGAGGGTCCATGTGTTTTGGGAGTGTTAATTTGGGGAAACTGTTTTAGTTGTATTTATTTATTTATTTTTATTTAGAAGACACTTAAGTTTTGGAATTCTGGCTTGGACATAGGTGTTTGCAGTTTAGATTCTTTTGTTTGGAATTTATTATTTTGTAATTTTTTTTCCTGATGTGGATTTCCTATCAATATCTCATTCGTCTCATTCACCTTTTGCAAAATGCAATAAGCAAAATGCCATTTTTTCTTATCTGATTTTTTTGTCCAATTACTTTCTCGAAGTTGTATAGTAGGAACTGCCCCTAAGTGGGTTGGTTTATTTCCTGTTTCATTGAACATATGCTCTTTCTTTTGCAGCAAATCATCAGTTCTTCTGGGACTGTCATTGACTGTTCCCGTCATGGTGGCATGCCTTTCTGTTGCCATTCCAACATGGAACCGTACTGGCTACCAGTTTTGGGTTCCTCAATTACATTCTGCTGGTTCTGCAGGGAATCATCAAATTCGGGGAACAAAAGAGGTTGTAACTCCATGCATTTTGCATTAAGTTTTATGTGAGCCTTTGAGTACTGTAAATTTATTAGTTTTTGGCTCTTACTGGGTTTCAGGGTTCTATATCAACTGCATGACATGGTCTGAGGCTTGGTTTTGCTTATCTCACTAATTTTTGTGTTGTTCATTTAAGATATATAAATCATAGAAGACACTCGATCCAAAAGCTAAAATTATAATATCTGGAGCAATTACATGTAAATTATGGTGTATGATGGGTGGTGGTCTGGAGACAACAGTTCAGCTCTATAATTATCATTTCTCAGTACATACATAGGACCATGAAGTGATATCTTATATACTTTATTTTGAAGTGGTAGCAGCTAAAATGGCATTGATGTAGTTTGGGGTTCAAACTTTTTAGTCCTTCAGGGTTCAGACTCATTTGTTCTGGAGAATTCTCATTTCAGTTGCTTGATAGCAACTTTTCTTCTTCTTTTCACTTTTTAAATTTGTAGTCGACTTGAATTTCCAAGCAATTCTAATTCATCTTGTACTTTGCCAGGGTATTATTCTTGTCTTCTGCACAACAATATTTGCTGGATCTGTACTAGCTCTTGGCGCAATAGTGTCTGCAAAGCCCTTGGATGACTTGGGATACAAAGGATGGACGGATGAACAGAAAAGCTTTACATCTCCTTATGCATCATCTGTGTACATTGGCTGGGCTATGGCTTCTGTGATTGCTTTAGTTGTTACCGGATTACTGCCGATTGTGTCATGGTTTGCATCCTACCGGTTCTCCCATTTTTCTGCTGTGTGTGTCGGGATATTTACAGGTAAATTTTTCTAAATTTTTTGCTTTGACTTTTTTTCTTCTAAAAAGCGTCATTGGTACTTGAAGTGTGTTTTATGTTTTCTCAAGAATTGTATGGAACCTCCCTCTTTTTTCAGCTGTCCTCGTGTCATTTTGTGGTGCGTCTTACATCGAGGTTGTGAAATCTAGAGATGACCAAGTTCCTACAAAGGGTGACTTCCTTGCTGCTTTACTTCCTTTAATTTGCATTCCAGCATTTCTATCTCTGTGCTCGGGGTTGTATAAATGGTAAGTGACTCTTTGTTTTCTTGTTACTGTTTTGCGGCTGAAATCCATGGCTTGTGTTTAGACATTGGTGAAATGATATGAAATTTATCTTTTTTTTTTTTTTTCAGGAAGGATGATAATTGGAAGCTTTCTCAGGGTGTGTATATCTTTGTAACCATAGGTCTTCTTCTTCTTCTGGGAGCAATATCAGCTGTTATAGTCGTAGTTACACCATGGACGGTAAGATATGATTGATTCTTGTCCTAGATTCTATCTATCTTGAACCAGTTGGCTCTCTAACAGGCTTCATTTGTCTTGACAACAGATTGGGGTATCATTTCTTTTAGTTCTTCTCATGATTGTACTGGCAATTGGTGCTATACATCATTGGGCCTCAAACAACTTTTATTTGACAAGGACCCAGACATTCTTTGTTTGTTTCCTCGCTTTTCTTTTGGCACTGGCTGCACTTCTTGTTGGATGGTTTGAAGGTGAAAACAATTGTATTCACCTTTATTATTGCAACACTGCTTTTAACACTTGTATACTAATCCTATCATCTTCACTCGTTTTATTCAGATAAACCATTTGTCGGTGCTTCTGTTGGCTACTTTTTGTTTTTGTTTCTTCTTGCCGGGAGAGCATTGACTGTGAGTTGAATTTCATCTATTTGTATTATTTTAGACCTCACACCAGTTATTAATTTGTTTTCCTTGTCTCTATTATCTAAATCCTTTGATTCTGTGTTACATGACCTTTGGTGCAGGTTCTTCTTTCACCTCCTATTGTTGTTTATTCTCCAAGAGTTCTCCCTGTTTATGTTTATGATGCTCATGCAGACTCTGCAAAGAATGTCAGGTTTGTTAGATATCCTGTGTAACTTTCTCTCTTGTCAGTTAGCATGTGATATGCATGCAGGTTAGCTCAACCATGTGTTTATCTGATACTTCTGATTTGTGTTTCATATTAGTGCTGCATTCCTTGTGCTTTATGGGATTGCATTGGCAACTGAGGGCTGGGGTGTTGTTGCAAGTTTGAAAATTTATCCACCATTTGCTGGCGCTGCTGTATCAGCAGTTACTCTTGTTGTATCCTTTGGGTTTGCTTTCTCTCGTCCCTGCTTGACCCTGAAGGTTTGTGCAGTTTTGATTTTGGCTCTTAATTCCACATTGTTATATTGAAAGTCATTAGTGAAAATGCCTTGAGATTACTTGTTTTTATATGTTATAAAATCTCTATCTCATTCTATCATGTTCTTTTGTCTGACTAAATGTTCCATTTTCATGTCTAGATGATGGAAGATGCTGTACACTTTCTTAGTAAAGAAACTGTTGTTCAAGCGATTGCTAGATCTGCCACCAAGGTCTGAGTATACATGATGAGCTGTTCTTGAAGCATTGTTCTTTAATTTCCCATTTGTACATTTAACTGTTTAAGAAACAAGCATGCATAAGTTTTTGGGGTTTTGTGATAACCGATAAGCTATCATGAATAAATAATACATATAGCCAGCAATTAAACATTATTAGGTTTTATGGTTGGCATAATTCAATAATTACTATAGCAAGAAGTGAGGACCCCTCTTGTCTTACACCAAGAGTATTTGCTGAGCTGTTATTGTAGCATCTTGGGTTTTCTTTTGTAGTCTTATCCATCTTCTTTATTGTGCATTTGTTTTGATCAATTACGCGTATTTTTTTTCTTTCAGATTAAGTAGAGTAATTATCAGTTGGATATCATAGCAGTATTGAAGTTACTGCAAAACTTCTTACTTCTTATCAGCAATGTGTGCCCTTCCATATGGGATTTGACTGTTGGGATTAAATGAAATGCTTATAACCTATGAGATTAAGGGAGCACTAAAAAAATACTATCACCAGACTAACTAGCATTTAACTATTACACCATAATAAACTTCTTAATGTGTTGACATGTTGTCTTTGATGTGTCTTTATTTTTAAATTGATTTTTTTCTTGACAAGGAGATGTATTTGTATGTAACTAGTAGTTATTGTCTTAACTATGCAGACCAGAAATGCTTTATCCGGAACTTATTCGGCCCCACAGAGGTCTGCCAGTTCAGCTGCTCTTTTAGTTGGAGATCCCACGATAATGCGTGATAGGGCAGGAAATTTTGTGCTTCCCAGAGCAGATGTCATGAAATTGAGAGATCGCTTAAGAAATGAGGAGCTAGTTGCAGGATCATTTTTCGGAAGGATGAGATATGGAAGGACTTTCCGTCATGAGCCACCTAGTAGTATCGATCACAGAAGAGAGATGTGCGCTCATGCACGAATATTGGCTTTGGAAGAGGCGATTGATACTGAATGGGTATATATGTGGGATAAATTTGGTGGTTATCTGCTTCTTTTGCTTGGTTTGACTGCTAAGGCAGAGCGAGTACAGGTAATTTATGAGTAGTGTTTGACAGCTATGATATGTTAGTTCTACTGTACATATTGATAACATTGGTCTTGGTTTGTTCTAGGATGAGGTACGCTTGAGACTCTTTCTTGATAGCATAGGATTTGCAGACTTAAGTGCCAAGAAAATAAAAAAGTGGATGCCAGAGGACCGTAGACAGTTTGAGATTATTCAGGAGAGGTAGAAATCATTTCTTATATTTTGTTTTCTGTATTTTATGATCATTTTTGGGTTACTTATTGTCATTATATATTTGTTCTGTAGTTACCTAAGAGAAAAGGAGATGGAAGAGGAACTCTTAATGCAAAGACGTGAAGAGGAGGGGAAAGGCAAAGAGAGAAGAAAGGCTCTCTTGGAGAAGGAAGAACGCAAATGGAAGGAGATAGAAGCGTCTTTAATTTCCTCTATTCCTAATGCTGGCAGCAGGGAAGCTGCAGCTGTGACAGCTGCAGTGCGTGCAGTAGGGGGTGATTCAGTTCTTGATGATTCCTTTGCTAGAGAGAGAGTTTCAAGCATTGCACGTCGGATACGCACAGCTCAGTTAACTCGGCGAGCACTTCAGGTGTTCTGTCTTATATAATATCAGTGTTTCAATTAAATCATTATAAGTGGTAGCAACATTTTTATTAATGAAAAAAGGCTGCATATCTCATATATTATCTTGACTTCATTCAACATTTTTAAGTCTTAATGGCATCTACAGAGATAATAATACGAGACCTAGAGGCCTTAAGAGTACCTTTGTCTAATTGTCTTCCATATTTCAATGTTTTCTCTGTGATGATTGGTCTTGTTGTAGCCTGGATTTGGGAATATTATTCCCAGCCTTCTAAAATAAACTTATATATTTTAGATTGATATAATACCAGAGATTGTTGCTTTCTAGAATATGAGAGATTGTTTCTGATGGAAACAAATAGAGAGTGAGCGGTTGATATGGGTAATTAGATACACGGCATGGATAACCTCAAGGGGGTTTTATGTGGTGATAGTCTGTTATCATGTAATTGATCATCTTGGACAAATAAATCCATGAGAAACCCAAGTCCTTGCGGGTTTATAATTTTATATGCTGTAACTTTCCTGTTCAGTCTTATGTCAATTTTTATTTTTTATATATTATACTTCTTGATTTATCTGTTGGGTTAATTTAGCTCGAACCTTTTGCTTTCAATTCTATCAGCTGCCATCAACCTTAATTGTGAAATCTGTTTTTGATGCTATTGGCAGACAGGAATTTCGGGTGCTGTATGCGTTCTAGACGATGAACCGACAACAAGTGGCAGGCACTGTGGCCAGATTGATTCCAGCATCTGTCAAAGTCAGAAGATCAGCTTTTCCATTGCAGTGATGATTCAACCCGTGTCTGGGCCTGTTTGCCTATTAGGCACTGAGTTTCAAAGGAAAGTTTGCTGGGAAATATTGGTTGCCGGTTCGGAGCAAGGAATTGAAGCTGGACAAGTTGGGCTTCGACTGATCACCAAAGGCGACAGACAAACTACTGTTGCAAAGGAATGGAGTATTGGTGCAACTAGTATTGCAGATGGAAGGTTTGAGCATATTCCTTTTATGAACAAAATTATTGGCATTGTTTTTTGTAAATATAATATTGGCATAATTCTTTCTACAACCTTGTGTGTACATGTGTGTGGGGCCATGATTTTTTATTTATTTTTGGTTACTAAGTGTTTGGAAGAGGGAATCAGTGCTTAATCATGCTCTTTCAGCCATTTATATTTTTTTGTTGGTAGCTGTTGAATCTCACTGGAGTCCTTAATTTCAGGTGGCATTTGGTAACAATGACAATTGATGCTGATTTAGGTGAGGCAACTTGCTATCTCGATGGTGGTTTTGATGGCTACCAGACCGGTTTACCATTGCATGTGGGCAATACTATTTGGGAGCAAGGTACTGAAGTTTGGGTAGGTGTTAGACCGCCTACAGATGTGGATGCATTTGGGAGGTCAGATAGTGAAGGGGCTGAGTCTAAGATGCATATTATGGATGTGTTTCTATGGGGAAGGTGCTTAACTGAGGATGACATTGCTGCGCTTCATGCAGCTGTCGGGTCAGCTGACACTAGTATGATAGATTTTCCTGAAGATGCTTGGCAGTGGGCGGATTCTCCTTCTAGAGTATGTGGTTTTCATCTTGTTACATGATTACATATCCATGCTCGCATATAGAGGATGTTTGTTTCTGATTCTTGTTTTCTTTTCTTTTCTTTTCTTTTCTTCACTAGGTTGATGAATGGGATAGTGATCCTGCCGATGTAGATCTATATGATAGGGATGAAGTTGATTGGGATGGGCAATATTCAAGTGGGAGGAAAAGAAGGTCAGAGCGTGATGGAGTTCTGGTTGATATGGATTCTTTTGCAAGGAGGTTTAGGAAACCTAGGATCGAAACACAAGAAGAAATAAATCAACGAATGCTTTCTGTTGAATTGGCTGTCAAAGAAGCTCTCTGTGCGAGAGGGGAAACAAATTTTACTGATCAGGAGTTTCCTCCAATTGATCAATCATTATTTGTAGATTCTGAAAATCCCCCCTCAAAGTTGCAGGTAAGTTTCTCCAACTTTGCTGACCACTTTTTATGTTTAATGAATCTGACTTTGCTGACCACTTTTTATGTTTAATGAGTCTGATTTTAAATGTTCTAAAATTTTGGTTTTTGCGAATCTAGGTCGTTTCAGAATGGATGAGGCCTGCTGATATTGTTAAAGAGAGCAGGCTTGGTGCCCGGCCCTGTTTATTTTCTGGCACTGTGAATCCTTCTGATGTTTGTCAGGTTAGACCCCTTGTGAATTTGACATCTAAATTTGCTAATTACGTTGGCCAGCAGTTTCCACAAGTGACTTTGTTTTCTAAATAGGGTCGTCTGGGTGATTGTTGGTTTTTGAGTGCTGTTGCTGTTCTGACGGAAGTTTCTCGAATATCAGAAGTTATTATTACTCCAGAATATAACGAGGAAGGAATCTACACTGTCCGCTTCTGTATTCAGGTTCCTTCAGACTTTCAAGCTCAGTTAAAATTCTGGTTTAGATCGCTTGTTGGATCTATATATAGAGTATAGACTGATGAAAATTCTTTACATTCTTCACTTCCGGCTACAGTAATGATAGTTTAGTTTAATAATAGCTAGGACAGGGACAAAAGTCTTTAATCATATGTTGTGCCTTATGATGTATGGCTGGACTTATGTTCTACCCGATTGTATTTCGGAGGTTCTTGCTTCTATAGTTTTTATGTTTCCTATATAAACTAACAAACGATGCTCCTGATTATTCTTCAGGGTGAATGGGTTCCTGTTGTTGTTGATGATTGGATTCCATGCGAATCACCGGGTAAACCAGCATTTGCTACTAGCAGAAAAGGTAACGAGTTGTGGGTCTCTTTACTGGAGAAGGCATATGCCAAATTGCATGGCTCCTATGAAGCTTTAGAAGGTGGACTTGTCCAAGATGCTCTTGTAGACCTCACTGGAGGTGCGGGTGAAGAGATTGACATGAGGAGTGCTCAAGCCCAAATTGATCTTGCGAGTGGTCGATTATGGTCTCAGTTGTTGCGCTTCAAGCAAGAGGGATTTCTTCTGGGTGCTGGAAGTCCATCTGGTTCAGATGTACATATTTCCTCCAGTGGCATTGTCCAAGGTCATGCTTACTCATTATTGCAGGTGAGTTGGAATGTCCACCTGACATTTGCTTTTGATATGCAAATAAATGAATTTTGATCAAGGTAGTCACACTAGCTAATCTTTTCTACTCAGGTGAGAGAGGTGGATGGTCACAAGCTTATTCAGATTCGGAATCCATGGGCCAATGAAGTTGAGTGGAACGGCCCTTGGTCTGACTCATCGTCTGAATGGACTGATAGGATGAAGCACAAGCTGAAGCATATTCCACAGGTTTGTTTATTTTAATGTTTATCCACAGCATATAAGTCTTACCTTCTAGTTTCCTTTCCCCCACCCATCATCACCTGGGATAATCCCAGAGGGTTTACTAAGTCATTCAGTTCCTCTGACAGATGTCACTTCTATCACCATTCAATCTGATCTCATCGATGTCACTTCTGTTTTCTTTTTCCTCTCCTTTTCTTATCATAACTTTGTTTGTGTTTCTTATAACAGTCAAAAGATGGCATATTCTGGATGTCCTGGCAAGACTTCCAAATTCATTTTCGATCAATATATGTTTGCCGTATCTATCCCCAGGAGATGCGCTACTCTGTTCACGGCCAATGGCGAAGTTATAGTGCTGGTGGCTGCCAAGACTACGAGACATGGCATCAAAATCCACAATTCCGATTGCGGGCAACAGGGCCAGATGCCTCATTTCCAATTCATGTATTCATCACGTTGACACAGGTATCTTTATTGGCCCCCTGTTGCAGATTTATCCATAATTATCTTGTTATTGCTAGATTTTTTTATTGACTTTTTTCACATGTTCTCTGCCTAGGGTGTGAGCTTCTCAAGAACAGTTGCTGGTTTCAGAAACTATCAATCCAGTCATGATTCAATGATGTTCTATATTGGGATGAGGATACTCAAGACCCGAGGCTGCCGAGCTGCTTACAATATATACCTACATGAATCAGTTGGTGGGACAGATTATGTTAATTCACGAGAAATATCGTGTGAAATGGTTTTGGATCCAGATCCAAAAGGTTACACAATAGTCCCAACAACTATACACCCTGGTGAAGAAGCTCCATTTGTTCTTTCTGTTTTTACAAAAGCATCAATAACGTTGGAAGCCTTGTAGTATGCACTGATGGCTTCAGTTATTTTCTTCTCCTTTGGTCTGAGAGCGCATTTCCAGAGATTTGAATGCATGGGCTGGACGTGGACTATGTTTGCCTGCGGCAGGTTATGGGCCACAAATCAGAAAGCTTGATGACAAGGTAATCTTCCATTGCTTACTTCCTTTTTTTCGGAGAAGAAACAATCAAGTGTCATTCATATTCTTCACTGTCATGTTTATATTACCAAATAACATACTTGAACTACTTCTCATTTCAATATGTACTTCCAATGCATTAGTTACTAAAATAATTTTCTTGCAGAACAAACGTGTTCGGAGATTATTGAGTCTCTTGAAGCACTAATTTATTAGGCCTCGTTCATGTACAGGCCAGGCATACACTATGTAAGTGAGTCTCACAACTTCAAACACAAAGATGGGCAAGGTAACAGGATACCCGCTGGCAGAACTCAGCTCTACAAGCTCAGTCCATCCAAGTGTCAAGAGTTCTCAGTGAGAAGAATCAGCAAGATTGAATGCGATGTTGTGATGTAAACTGGTCCTAGTGAAACTAAAAACTAGAGGCTCCCTTAACTTGGCCGCCAAGTATATATATCCTTCACTTCTGCAGTATCAACAAGAGAAGAGGGCTTTCCGCGGGTTTTTTAATTTTATGTGTACATACAACTAACTGTTTTGTAGGTAATGGATATAGGATAGAATTGATCTTGTAAATGAGGGAAATAGGAGGAAAGGAATAGGAATGCTTAGTTCAAGGGTGATATATGTTAGCAAATTTAGCTAGAATCCTGTGTTCAAGCTGACGCAGTTTTGGATTTGAGGGTGTTGTATTGGAACCATTAATTTGTACAAATATTTGACATTTTCAATGCAAGCTGTATTTTTCATACAGTTTCTTTACATAATAGGAACTAGAAGACATGCGGAATAATCTTTGCAATCTGCGGTGCTCCATGCTGATTCATTGAATGTTTTCTCTCATTTTGAGTGAGTTGATGATTATGTTGGAACCATGTTATGAAACTCTCATCCCATTTGAAACCCTGTTACTATAGTTTTCCTCGAGAGGAAGATGTGGTTTGAACACAAAAAAGAGGAAGATGTGGTTTGAACACAAAAAAGAGGAAGCATTTCAGCAGCATCACTCACGTTCCTTCTTTCTCTTCCATTAAGCATCCAAGTGTTGGATTTGTCCAATAATTGGTCCAATTCCATCTCGTTTCTTCCAACAAGCTAGGAACTTGACTAGCTTCCGGGTCAGCAATAATACCTTCTCAGGATCTATCCCGTTCTTCTCCTTTGTGTTTGGGCCAAAATAATATTTCTTGGCGAATGCTGACTTCTTGAGCCCATTAGACCGATTCTTGCGGTCTAAGTAATTGTAAAGATTCTCTTTCCATTTGAAGTCATGTTTGACAAGGATTTGCGGTTGCTTAAGAAATCCTCCAAAGATCCGAAGAAGATTTGATATGCCTTGATCCGCAAGTAAGAACAAACCCTAGTGTTCACTATATAAAGTGGCCAAGCCATATGGTATCGACATCTATCAATCATCTATCTCAATCAATACAACTTTTGCACACTGCAAAACAAGCCTCCCCGGAGCACCTTTACCAGAAAGATTCTTCGAGTCTTTTTGTCCACCAAAGACCTATCCGTAGGCATTTCCCGTTGCTATTCACCAAAGCCTCATCCGTGAGCATTACCCGCTTCTACTTACCAAGCCTCATCCGTGAGCGAACAGTCCACCACCGCTTCATAAAACCCTATCCGTAGACGAATACCCGTAAAACCAATGTTAAGGTAAATAACCTTAGCAAATATCCACAGTTTGTCAGAGGATCCTTTGGCGAACACCCCGTAATCCTGATTTTTAGCTCTGCTCAACCACACCGGTCTGAGTAGGAAACGTCCACTTCGCAAGAGGAGGAGAAAAATCCTAGTTGCTCTTCAGCTAGGTCTAAGAAGAATCTAAGTGCCGGCCTGACCAGCGCCCGTACGACAGTTGTTTGAGAAGAAGACAGAAGGCGAACAAGCATCAAGATCAAGGTTGTACCTGACCCATAGGTACTGACACGCCTCAAGACTGGTTGTTCGAAGAAAATCCATTTCAAGCCGAACATTTGGCATGCCCAGTGGGACATAACGTGTCAGGATTGTACAAGAAACGATTTCGCGTTTCGGACCATTACCAAAAGAATTAAATAGTTGCAATGTTGAACATGGACGGCGAGTTGAAGCAGAAATTGAAGGCTATCATTGAGCAACTTGATAAAATCAATACAACCGCGGATCAGATAAATGCTTCCATGGATCAGCATAACCAAAAAATTAAAGCAGCTAATTTGAAGACAACAAAGCTGCAAGATGAAGCAACCCATGATGTTTGCAATACTAACCAAGATGTTTTACACTCCCAAGAAGTAGAACCTAAAGCTGATGAAGATACTCTCGCCAAAGGGGTTGAATCAGTTTTTGATAAATCTAGTGGGGAGATCTTTTCTCTGATAATGTCAGAAAAAAATTATTTGCTAATTTGTGGTGAATCTCATGAGGAGCACAGCAATGAAGTCGACAACCAACAAAGCTGCTCCAAAGGCAAAGTCATTATGTTCGCGCATGAAACTGTATATATGGACACATGTCAAGCCGAACAAATGGTCATCAATGATGTTTATAGCAGGAATATGCATGTCTGAGACGGAATTTAAGTCATCAATATGTGGTGATTGTTATTTTAACACGGAGACAACCTACGACGAATACGATGATGACTACAGGTTGACTCTTGACTCCAAAATCAGCAAGTCTAAAGTAGAGGAGTTCAATTACTTTGAGTCTCTTAGTATTAAAGATATAAACCAGCAAGTGGTTCTTTTTGAAAACCAATATATGGCTGCAACTGTACATAACATGTACCACGACATGGTAGTCGGCGACAAGGCGAATTTTCACACCGAGCTATCCGCGAAAGTGCAATTGATAGAGTGATGGTCTGACCGCGGCGGATCCATCGGCATTTTATGCTTGGGATGCTCAGTGTTATTAGGGGTATGAGTTAGTAGTTCCTATTGTATTTATGGACCGGGTGGTTCCATAAAAGTCTGCATCTACAAGACTATGTCTCGGTACGCCGACCTCTCAGAGAGTTCCCGAAAGAAAAAGGGTAAGTAATTGGTGATTTTCCTTTTTTGTGCATTTACGGAACTATTTGAGATTTGAAATAGAGTTGAATGGGCAACCCGAGTTGGGAACTCATATTATTTCATGTTGGGCATCTTGTACAAAGGTCCAGAGAGCGAAGCATTTGATTCATGTCTGAGAGGCTGTTGTGAAAGTGGCAGGGATGATGTTGTAGAATCCTAAGGTGAGGCCTTAGTGTCCGAGTTAAGGGACTCTTGGGAGTGAAGAGTCGTAAGAGTTATTAAAAGTGATTGTGTTATATGCTGGGAAAGGTAGTTGGAGTTGCAAAGTGTGATTATTCAGGGAAGATGAATATTAAGAATTGATGTTTGTCAAGATTTTGTTGACGTTCGCCTTAAGTGTGGTTTCGGGGAAACCAGTGAACGTATAAAAGTAGAATGACTCAATGATTTGAGTGTTGACAATTTGTGGTCAATAGACTTGGTGTGGTGACGAGTCCAATATGTGACGTAATTAAAGAAATTAAAGAGTTGATAGTTTTGATTAGTCACTTAAATGGTTCATGAGATATCCACTGAGACTACTGGCTCGGGTTATCTCTCGGTGTAGACATTTTCTCTATCAGCTACGGTTGGATCCTCATTGCCCCAGCCATCCATGATTAGAGTCCTAGTAAGATTTGAATTGTTGGTGACAACTGGTCACTGGGCCGTACATCGTAAAGGTAGAAATTAAATTATGTCACTAGATGTCTTGGAGCTCTGGTCAACATTAAAGTGTGTTGTGTAACGGTGTCGAAATATATTAATTAGGAAGCCTATGGAGGGGCCTCCGGGATGACGGTGTTGGAGTTCGGTTTTGGTTTCGAGTTGTAATTAAAGGTATTTGGTTTTGAAAATTAAGGGAGATGTTGGAAGTGGTAGAAAACCACCGAGTCTTGGAGAAAAAGTGCTTGGGGTACTGGAGATAGTAATACGAGCCTTTATTGACTTGGTATTAGTGTGATGTAGGAATCAGTCGTCGTGCTTCGGGTTTACTTCGGGTTAAAGGGGTTAACCCGAGATGGGTCCTGACACATATACCTCGGTGAATGCACACTGCAATGTTCTATATTCATGCTTACATACTTGGGAGAGTTTGAATCAAGTTTTGTTCTCCTTCATTTGCCAACTTCGGACACCAAAACTTGGTCATAAGGACATAAATTAGTATAAAGTGGTTCGAGTTGATAAGGCTTGAGGGTTCTCTGATGTGCACATATAAGGATACTCATTGCAGGGGGATACACGAAAAGAAGAACTGGTTAAGAAGAAAAGATGATTTCAAGATCAAAACTCCATCTAAGTATATTATAGTGTTCATAAAGCTAATCCCTGTGGTGTTAATCGTTAAAGGTTTAATGCTCTCTCCTGTACCAATATATGTGGCCTCTTTAGTTTAGAAAACAACCGTGTGTTTTCTCCATAATCGTTGTCGATAGTGGTTAGGTTGAGAAGCAGTGTAATTATAATTTTTCATATCTGAAGCATTGGCCAGCAATGTTTTAATTTAGCCAACACATGTGGCTAAAAATTCAAAGAGGGCATCACTATACTTCAGCTAATGGTATCATGCAAAACAACTTCAAAATATTCCGTTTCTACACCATGGTGGAGTCATCTAAATTGGCACAAGTGGAATCTGTTGTTCATATAGAGGACATTAATACAAACCAAGACATGCATCTCGTGTTCTTGAAGAGCTCGTACCTCATTAGCTTTGTGATGTTAACATAATACCGGATCTCATTGACGTAGTACTTTAAAGACCAAGCTTTGTGGTCTTTACTTATTCATTACTTATGACAGTTACCGTGCATGTGAAGTTGATTATGAGAAGTGAAATTCTCTACATCCAGCAACTGGATATGAGGGAGGTTTTGACATAATGTTCACTTATATAGTATGTCTTGGAGGAATGATGCATCAAGTTGAAGTTAAATGCATGACAGACATTTACTCAAGTTTTCCAAGTATTTATGAAGCCTTATACATATTAGATATGTAGAAAGTAGCAACAAAATAAGATAAAGGCTACTGCTGAGGTTGTATTGTTCTGATTCTTATATTGGGGGGCTTCAAATTTCATATGTAAGCAGCAAAGACGTTCCAGAAGTCATTGTACAAGTGCAATATCATTGTTTATACTGGAGGCTGCGGACCGTGAGCTATAATCATTCTTAATTTATTCATACATAGCAACTTTTTGAGTTGTTACTTGAGAGCTCGAGGAGTTTGAGTTGACACAAAGGCAAAATTTGGTATTCACCAGAAGGAGTTTGGAGGACGTTCTAATATCATTTGAAAAAATGAAGACAAAGTTAATAACAGTATAAGAATGCTACGTTTTTAGTAGAACATTCAAAGCAACAACACAAGTCTATATGTCTGATCACACAAGGAGGCTTGTAATTCTCATTCATGGAGCCAAATTAGCGCAAGCATACAAAGAAGTAAGTTCTAACTCTACATATGCAGCTCAATTCTCTACATCAGGTTCTACAAGAATGCCTATTCCGGAAGCTTGCGAGATCAGTTTAATCAGCATACTCTCACTACATTCATTATACCCAATTAAACTGGAGGGCTACACTATACATATTCTGTGCCAATTATTGAGGCAAATTTTTGAAACTTTTTTAGTTTCATGGTTCTCCAAAACCAATTCTTGGTTTTGCATTTTATTTAGTCAATCTTTTCTTGAGGTTGATCATTATAATTCAAGACCAACACCTGAAACTTTTTGAGTTTTGTGGTTCTCCAAAACCAATTCGTGGTTTTACATTTTATTTAGTCAATCTTTTTTGAGGTTGATCATTATCCATACGAGGCCAACACTTGGGGCTTAGTATTTTGAAAACATTAACAGCAGCAAAAAGTTGTCAAGACTCAAGAAAATTTGATATCTCAAGGTACTTTGTCAAGACAATTTGGTATCTCAAGGTACTTCCAAACTTTTGGGAGCTCATCACAGTTGATCATGCTGTCAAACCATTGATTCTATCCATGCATACCGATTTTGCTCAACCAAACAATTGATCTAGCCAATCTATCCACCCTTAATTCGATCAAAGGCCAAGTATTAAACTCAGAAGCCTAATATCAACCAATTAATGTTTCTCAGCAACCCAATTACTTCTAATCTTCCAACACCTTCACTAACAACCAACTAACCTCCTAGCTCAACTTCTGTTCTTCAAATTGCAAAGCACATAGTCAATCAATTAGTACCAACTCAAAATCATGCTCTGAAACTACAATATGATCAGTAATTAACTAGACTAGCAAACACAATCACCGTCATACACCGCAGCTACCACACGGTGATCCTCTGCCAAAATCCATCATCTCCAAAAACTCATCCAAACTTAATTTCAATTATACAGAAACGTAGAGCTAGAAGAGTGGATCGTCTTTCATACCTCAATTGCCTTCGCCGGTGACCGAAGAACACCTAACCATGACCCGAAAATCTCGAATGCTTCTCCTCTTCGATTCTCTCTCCACTAAGCTCCTCTTGGAGAATAAACTCCATAGGGACGTCCACAAGCTCAAGACGAAGCTACCAACACCTCTCGTGCTCGCCGTCATGACCTAGATCGGAACCTATTCACTTTCTCTCTCATCCGGGCTTCTAACCGAAAGCTGAGACCACCATGAAGTTGGCAACGTCGACGCGACGCTGTGGCCACCGGTAGAGCGCCGAGAGGAGGCCTGAGACTGAGGGACGGAGCGCAGCTCCTCCGCTGCTCAAGACTGTTGAAATATCTAAAGAACTCTTTAACATAAGAATGGTAATATTGCTGAAAGTTTTTCATGTATTCATTGAAGGTTTTCCAGCTACATATATAGCAGTTCATCTGAACTACTTTGACACAAATTAAGGGGAAATCAAAACAGCAAGCTTATCACTAATAACCTAAACTAGGTTCGACTCCTGAAGACTAGGTATATAGCAACGAATCCCAAATGAAAAGGACTCGATACTATGACTTATTCAAAAACAAATGCAACTTATCCTAAACAACTGACTTATTCAAATTCCAACATTTCCCTCCCTTAAGCTGAAAGTCCTACGGACATCAGCTTACAGCAAAGGAAACTCCAACAACTTAGCTTCTCATCATCATAACCAGCCTCCCTTCTTGAACAAACTCCCAGCATACTTCGAAGCCTCTTGAACACAATTGTCTTGAGAGGTTTTGTCATTATATCAGAAATCTGATCCTCACTTCTACAATAGATTATATCAACAACACCATCTTTGCAAAGATTACGCAAATAATGATACCTCACATCTATGTGTTTGCTCATTCCATGCAAAACTGTATTTCTTGAGAGTTTGATGGCAGAAACATTATCACAATAAACCTCAGTTGGCCCTTGCTGATTGTCACCTAATACTTCAAGTATCTTTCTCAGCCAAATGGCTTGACATGCACAAGAGGTTGCTGCCACAAATTCTGCTTCTGTTGTAGACAGGGTCACAATTGGTTGTTTCTTACTACCCCAAGAGACAGCACCTGACCCCATCAAGAAAACATACCCAGAAGTGCTCTTCCTATCATCAGTATCACCGGCATAGTCACTGTCAGTGAACCCATACAAGCCAATTCCAGTCTCTCTTTTATACCACACACCAAAATCAATGTTTCCACTTATATACCGAAAAATTCTTTTGGCAGCAAAAAGATGAAGTTCAGTTGGACATTCCATGTACCTGCTTATGATACTAACTGCATACATGATGTCCGGCCTGGTTGTTGTTAAGTACATTAAGCTTCCAACGATCTGCTTATAGAGAGTAGCATTAACCTTCTTTCCTTCTTCATCTCTTTTGAGCTTCATACTTGGATCTGTTGGAGTATTAACTGAATTGCAATCTTTCATTGAAAACTCTCCAAAACTTCCAGAGCATACTTCTTTTGTGTGACAAAGATTCCACCAGATGATTGAATAACTTCAATTCCAAGAAAATAATGCATCAACCCAAGATCAGTCATTTCAAACTCAGACATCATAGATTTCTTAAAATCAGCAAGCATTACTTCATCATTCCCTGTGTAGATTAAATCATCTACATATAAACATACCATCAGAAGTCTCCCTGCAGCTTCATATTTGATGTAAAGGGTATGCTCATATGGGCATTTTTGAAAACCAGAATCAGAGAAATAAGTATCTATTCGACTGTACCAAGCACGGGGTGCTTGTTTTAAACCGTAAAGAGCCTTTCTTAGCTTATACACTTTCTCTTCGCTTCCTTTCTTTTGAAAACCAAGAGGCTGTTCAACATACACATCCTCCTCCAAATCACCATGTAAAAAGGCTGACTTAACATCCAACTGAAACACAGACCATGCATTACGAGCTGCTAATGAAAGTACTAACCGAATGGTGTCATGCCTCACAACTGGAGCAAAAACTTCTTTAAAATCAACTCCCAGCTCCTGCTTGTATCCTTTGGCCACTAATCGCGCTTTATGCTTCTCTACTTCACCTTTCTCATTCAGTTTGGTTTTGTATATCCATTTGACACCAATCATCTTTTTCCCTTTTGGAAGATCTATCAACTCCCAAGTCTTGTTTTTCTCTATAGCTTTGATCTCCTCATCCATGGCCTTCTGCCACTTTAACTCTTTTACAGCATCATGAAAGGCAATAGGATCATGGTCTGAGAACAATGCATAATGAATAAGTGGATCATCAGTTTGATTAATTCCACTAACCTCATAATCTTGCATCCAAGTTGGCCTTCTTCTTGCACGTTGAGATCTTGATTCATTTGACATATCTCTTACTTCTTCTTGTGAAACTGGTGTCGAAACATATGGAGAACTTGTGATAATAGAGCTTGAAGACTGACTCTGAACTTCTTCTTTCTTTTCAAAATCAGTCACCGGAATATGTTCTCCATTACTGTCTACTGTCCACTTCCATGTCTTGCTTTCATCAAATATCACATCTCGACTAATGATCATTCTTCTTGTGATCGGATTGTACAACCTGTAAGCTTTTGAGTGCTCACTAACACCAAGAAAAATACACTTTTCTGCCTTATCATCGAGTTTTTTCCTCTTCTCAGTAGGAACATGAGCAAAGGCTACACAGCCAAATATTCTGAAATAATCCACAGCTGGTTTCTTTCCCTTCCAAGCTTCTTCAGGTGTCATGTTCTTCACTGCGAATGTTGGACTTCTATTCAAAATGTGAATGCTCCAATTAACAGCTTCTGGCCAAAAACATTTGGGAATAGCTTTTGTAGACAACATACTTCGTACCATGTTGAGTATTGTGCGATTTTTCCTTTCACAAACCCCATTCTGCTGTGGTGTATAAGCTGTAGTCAACTGTCTTCGGATGCCATTCATCTCACAGAAATAAGAAAAATCTTGTGAGTTGAATTCCCCTCCACAATCTGTTCGTAAGACCTTAATTGTTTTTCCAGCTTCATTCTCAATCAAGGCTTTAAAATTTTTGAAAGCTGCAAAAGCTTCTGACTTTGCCTGCAAGAAATATACCCACGTCTTCCTGCTATAGTCATCAATGAAGCTAATAAAATACCTCTTGTTTCCATTTGAGGTTGGACTTATAGGGCCACAAATATCTGAGTGAATCAACTCCAGTGGTTGTTGAGCTCTCCATGCTTTTCCTTTCGGAAAAGGATCACGCTGATGTTTGCCTATAACACAATCTTCACATACCTGTGAGGGAGGAGTAATATGAGGAATCCCTATCACCATTCCTTTCTGCTGCAAAGTCTTCAACCCATTAAAGTTGAGATGTCCGTATCTAAAGTGCCATAACCAAGATGTTTCTTCCACTTTTGCAGAAAAACAAGTTTGAATACTCACTCCATCATTCATAATGATAATTGGGAACATCCGATTCGCTGTCATGTGAACACGAGCAATGACTCCTCGCTCTGAGTCTTTGATCAAGCAGGTTCCACTTTTGATGGTGATCTCATACCCCTTCTCTTGAAGTTGACCTAAGCTAATCAAGTTATTTTTCAAATCTGGAACATAGAACACACTAGAGATTCTCTCAACAACATCATCTTTCATACGGACATTAACACTTCCTTTTCCCATAACAGCAACAGTCGAGTTGTCTCCAAACTTCACAGTATCTCTAAATGATTCATCCAACTCAGAGAATAACAGCTTACTGCCACACATATGATTACTAGCTCCTGAGTCTAAATACCACATATTGGATTTTTCTTCCTTGTTATGACATGCCATCAATAGAGTTGCTTCTTCTTCTTCTTCTTCTTCTACTTCTACTTCTCCTTCGTTCACATCATAATTAGATCTCTCTCCTTGACTTCTATAAATGTTGGGACATTCTGATCTATAATGGCCATATTGGTGGCAATTGAAGCATTCAATGTTGGATTTGTCAAACCTGGATCCTTGACCACTACCTCTGCCAGTGAAATATGAATTGAATCTCCCTCTACCTCTGCTACGTCCACGTCCACGTCCACGACCAAAACCTTCAAAAACAACAGGAATGTTGGAGGAGACTTTCAAAGCTTGCTCATCTGTTGTTATAACCCTTTGACTAGCTCCTTGATTAATTCTCTGCTCATGAACCAATAATGAACTTTGCAGCTCATCAATGGAAATATCATCAATGTCATGTGACTCCTCAATCGAGCAAACTACATAATCAAATTTTGTAGTCATCGATCGAAGAATTTTTTCAACGACATCAACATCATCAAGCTTGTCACCATGGATCTGCATATTGTTTACAATCACCATTGTCTTTGAAAAATAGTCGATGACTGACTCCCCTATTTTCATCTGAAGAGTTTCAAAATCTCTTCTAAGAGCTTGAAGCTGTGCACGCTTCACTCTTGCATTCCCTTCATATTTCTTCTTCATAGAATCTCATATTTGCTTTGAGGTATCCTTCTGTAGAATGGTCTCCATAATAGTGCGATCAATCGCCTGAAAGAGATAATTTTTTGCCCTTAGATCTTTCAGCTTCATTTCATCTAACGTCTTCCTCTGTGCTGCAGTTATCCCCTCCTCTGTAGCCGGCTCAGAAATGCCAGTCTCAATCAGACTCCAATAGTCCTTCGATCTCAAGAAGTTCTCCATCAACATACTCCAGTGATCATAATGACAATCAAAGCGTGGAATGGAGGGCTGCACATAGCTGTTATTCTCTGCCATTACCCTTGCTGCCGCAAAAAAAACGCATTTACACGAAGCTGCTGCTTTACACCAAACACACTTTACACAAAGCTGCTGCTTTGTTTACTTGATCAGGCCCAGGAAGGGCTCTGATACCACAATGTTGAAATATCTAAAGAACTCTTTAACATAAGAATGGTAATATCGCTGAAAGTTTTTTATGTATTCATTGAAGGTTTTCCAGCTACATATATAGCAGTTCATCTGAACTACTTTGACACAAATTAAGGGGAAATCAAAACAGCAAGCTTATCACTAATAACTTAAACTAGGTTCGACTCCTGAAGACTAGGTATATAGCAACGAATCCCAAATGAAAAGGACTCGATACTATGACTTATTCAAAAACAAATGCAACTTATCCTAAACAACTGAATTATTCAAATTCCAACAAAGACGACGTTGTCGTCGTTCTCCTCGTGTGGAAACAGGCGCTGCTTCATGGCGGCAGAGATGGTGGCTGGTGGCGTCTCTGCTGGTGCGAGGTGGTGGTGGCGTGATGCTGGAGATCGAGCCCAGACCAGGAGAAGAAGAACCCCCCAGAAAAGAAAAGAAAGAGAGAAAAAGAAGAAACAACCGGTCCCTCTCGATCCCAACTGAAGTTTCTCGGAAAAAAAACCGGTCCCTTTTTTTTAACTAACAAAAATTATTATTATCTAGCTACTTTCATTTCTTACTCTCTATAAAGTAATAAAACTAATCCGAAAAATAGTAAAACTCAAAATAAAGATGATCAAAGTAAAAAATTAAGATTCGATAAGTGATATTACTCCTGTTAAATTTCACCTCATTTAGGCCAAAACCTCTTTGCATAATATAGAAGTAATGGAAAATTTCACTTATTTTTGAAATTCTAGTTTTCTCCAATTGGTGTGTGGTTGTTGAGACATCCTAACATTTTTTAAGCACTGCTAACATCAAAAGTTCGTGTTTATATCATTTTACTAGCTATCAAGATTAAGGGACTCATGCTAATATATTGCCATGTTTTATAAACTTATTTTACCTCATCTATGACCTGCCAAAAGTTGACCTGTGCAATTTAAAACCCTATCGTGTAGCATTAGTAAGTAGGGATCGTTCTAGCCGGGGACACTAGGGAAGGACTTATATTCTGCAAAAACAAATCGTTAGTAATATTCACACATTTTTATACAAAATACACAAATGCATAGCATATACAATTATCTGTCACATAATATACAAGTATACACAAATGCAAAAGTATAAACATATTTACGATTTTAAATGGGGGATTTATAAGGTGGTTCGAAACATAAAGAAAAGAAGTAAAATATTTACATACATCGGTCAATCAATACTCAAGCACACAACATACAAACACCGCAATAAGCATATAACAATTTCATGTAAGATTAAATAGTGATGCTCGCACTATCATATGTTTTCATTGATTTCAACCTTTTATGACTTCTCATGTGTTTTTAGGAACTTCAAATATGCCTGAACCTAAAACATATGTGTCACCTTGTTTAAACTATCAAATATGTCTAATCTAAACAAGATACACTTACGAACTGGAGTCGGTTGAAGATATGATCCTAGGTATGGCGTCACTCATCCTATTCAACATGCAAATCACTCACCCTAGCAACCCTTTGCAGCAACTAGAATCAAACTATCAAATATGCCTAACTTGATCCTAGATTACTACGGCAGATTAAACTCCCCCCTTAGAAACGTCTTGGCCTAGACTATCTTTAGGTTTGATTACGTGATCAGGTGATGATTAATCAATTAGCACATACTACACACAAGAACATACAACAACTTAATCTAAATCATGAAACTAAAATATACTTAGAACGTTATACAAAACACATGGTTTCAAGAAAATCACAAAGAAGAACTCAAGAACACATGCAATGTATAAAACCGAAAACCATAGAATAATTTATAATAAAACTTGATAAAACACAGTAGATTTTTACACACAACCTTGATGAACTTCATACCTAGACTACCTATATAGATCGGCTAGGGTAGAAGGTGGAATCGGCGGCGGATGGAAGCAATTGGTTGGTGCGGCGGCGGCGGCAGCAGCTTGTGTGTTTAGGGTTTTCGGTAGAGCTTGGCTATACTAAGTTTTGAGCAATTGAAAGACACTTTTTCTACTGTGTTACATGTGTATTTATAGAGACAAAACCCTAAAGAAACCTAATGAAAATCGGCAGCCCCTTGTGTTCCAAACCGGGTAGGTTTCTCTCCTTTCCTTGTTGGATTTGTCTTCCTTCTCTTTAATTTGCTGACTTGGAAAATAGTTTAAAAACTTCTTTTTCTGAATTCATGGACTCTTCTTCATGTGTGTGGATCGGCATTGGGCTCTCTTTCATGCTCATGGAGTCCTAGGACAGCCGAAAGGCTTCCATAATCTCGGTAGACCAAGTTATCCTGTTTTGACCGGGATAACTTTCGTAGTTGTTATTTTCGGCTTCTCCTTGGTGATTTCTTCGATTCTTCTTCTTCTAAACAACTTCCCATATCATCATTAAGCTCTTCATCAATCATTTGGCATGCTTGGGAAGGATTTTGGTGAAGAAACACACTCACGAACTCGGTAGACAACTTCAGCAAATTCTGTCCTGTTTCCAGCAGACTGACCTCCGGCCATTGTTTCCGGCATAACTCCTTCCTCAGACCTTGGATTGCTGCGATTCCAAAAGATTTAGAAACTAGACATCCACAGCTTTCCATCCATATATGGCACGTTCCCTAGTTCCTCCTGGATCGTCCTAGGAAAATCTTTGAAGTTGAGTTATGGTTTCTGGAAATCCTCTGTTTCTGTTCCGAATTCATGCTTTTGGCCTCTTGTCTTTCCATGCTTCTTTTGCTACCTTCCATAAGTCCGATCCTCACGGTTCTTGTTTTGTTATGTCCACATACATGTCACCTACACATTCAAAAGATATAATCAAGTAGTGACAATGTATCGGTTTACAGAAACTTAAGAAAATCACGAACACTTCCAATTTCAGCTTTTAACGATATTGCACATACTTTATCTATTTTACACATGTTTTAGCCAATGTTCTACAAATAACCCCTTATGCTAAATAACTACTAATACTAATCAAATAATGGATAAACAAAGCATAAATGAGGGTAAAAACATGTTAAGAACGTAGCGTAAAATGCTCCTATCAATCTACAGGAAGGGAGAAGTAAAATCGAATCCGATGCGCAGCCCCTAGTTTTTTTTATCAAACAAAATTTCATTCAATAAAACTGTAATTACAAAGCAATCACAGTACCCAACAAGATGTTATCAAAAGTCAATAGTTTAAAACTACATAATCTCTTCCCGAAAATAAGAGACTGACATGTCAATAAATCCAAAGAGCGTCGAAATGGGCAACTGGTTAAGTTAACTTGACCAATATAAGAAAGAATTACTAGAACATGTACACTGCTCCAAATCTCCATGTCCATAATCTTCTCCAGCAATCTCAACATAAGCTAATAATATGTTTGACCAATGGCCGGCAACATATATTCTGGATTCTTACAACAACGAACCAGCTACCTAAAATCAACAATCTACTAGAATCTATAACATACTTCCAACAAACGCGAAAGAGCAAGAACTCATTTGAGATCTGAAAACCAGATCAAAAAAACCACTACATAAAAAACTAAGATAATAGAAATAAAAACCAAGACAAGTCGGGCCAGACTCTAACAATGGACCCATGACTTCGACACATGCAGCCCCGCCGGCCCAGCCGCTCCTTGAGGATCGCTGCACCACCTCCATCTTCAGATTCTGATCACTGTCGAAATGATCTCGCCGGCCGAGCACCAGAAAGACTTCGCATCTCTCATCCAAATCCTTGAGCATCGAACCGGAAGAGAACCCCCAACCCTCAAGCATCCTTCCTTGGTCTATGTTGCTGCAATCAAAGCTAAGATATGGAGATCAAATACGCAAGCAAAGTGGATCCACCCCCTGTTGCCAAGCTAGAGCAATAGCCCATCCCAGTAGCACCACCGATCCCCGTCATCCACCAAAGTCCAGCCACATGTGCCTTTGTCACCGATTGCTGAAGCCAAAACCCAAGACCATCTCCGAGTATCTCCAAACACATCCCATCCAGCCACACTCGATGCACACCGACGAGGGCAAAGACCCACATCGACGGCTCGGAACAGCCAAACAGGAGAAGAAAAGGTGGACGACGTCAAGAAGAGAGTTATCGTCCTACTTGGCTCCTTTTGTTTGTCTGTTTTATTTTAAATTGCGCAGCCCCTAGTTTAATTTCATGATAAACTAAAGGAAATATATCGAATTATATGAACATCTGTCAAACATTGTCATTTTCTTCATTCACATTTTCAATGAGGGGGAAATATGAAAGTTAATTTGATGAGAAAATGAGACAAAATGGTCGCAGGTGTCAACCGTGCAGGGCTGGATCGATTCAAGGGTTCTCTAAAGATCGGACCCCACTGGTTCGACTTTGGGAACCTAATTTATAGGCGCACGGTGATTTACGCTGGCTGGAGGCTGATGGCGTAAAAGAACTGATCGCACAAGTTTGGTAATTAAAGAACCAAATACCTCTGAAAACAAATTGTTTTGTCATTTTCAATTGTTTGACCATGAGTAAAAATGACACACGAATTTGTGATGTTAGAATGGTTCAAAAGATGTTAGCAGGTGTCAAAAAGCACACATGCACGAATAGAAAAAAGCAGAGTTCCAAAAAAGTGAAATTGCCTAAAAATTTGTATGAGTTGCCATGTTTAATACTCTATGAATTGTCTTATCTAGAGAGGGTTATAATTCTGGTTTTGTTGACTTCTAATTTCATTTTTTTGTCATACTTTTGAGTATTAAATACATCCTCAAATCAAACCAAACGTTGATCCCTCTTCATATTTAATGACTGGTAAATAGATAGAGACTCACTCTTGCTAGTCTCCATTAGAGCATGTTCAACAGCTTCCTCAAATTTTCTTTTTTAAATAGAGAAATAAAACCTAAAATTTTTTAAAATATTATACTCAAACTCTAACAACTTCTTCATTTTGAAGATTCTGACATTTATTACAACCATAAAATATGCTATATCATTATTAATTATAATATAAAATTAATTTTTTTATTATTACAATACACTAATAAATTAAAAATCTTCTATATTTTGCTTCTTTCTTGTTGGAACATGTGAATAATTTAATTTTGGAGAAGGAATACATTGTTGTAAATTTGGGGAATAAACTCTTGTTTTTCATCTCTTTTCCTATTTTGGAGAATGAGTTGGGAAATCTGTTGGACTAAAAAATAGCCCAATATTCTCCAAAATTGAGGAAATCAAGAAAATAGAGAAGCTGTTGGTCATACTCTTAATATCAACCAGTCAATAATTTCATCTGCTAGTTTGTGGTGTTAATTCTAAAAACATCTTTATCAGTCAAATTTTATCTTTCAATCAATTATATGAATGAAGAAAGAAAAAAGAAAAAAAAGAAGGCCATACACAACAAGACATGAGTTGTTTGATATTATAATTATTTATAAGGGTATTACAATCTCTTCAACTCTTATTTTGGTTAGAAATCAATGAATAAAAAAAAGATGGTTAAAAATCAATCTAGTAACCAAAATATGGTCATTTTTCAAAAATTCTCATCAAACATTGTCATTTTCTTCAATAAAAAAACAATTTCATTTTCTTCATTTAAAAAAAAATTAAGACAGATAGTGAGGTTAAGTAATTACGGCGGTGCATATTATATACTTCGTCCGAAATAAAGTGAGGTTTTTATAGATTTTCTCTGGATTTGACTATGTTCAGCCTGCAATCTCCTCTTTATAAAGAATGTATATACGACGAAGGCACGCACACTGCCTCATATGCAATGTAATTACTGATAAACCCATCATATGAGACGCATAGCACAACTCATGCAGAAGAACAATCAACTACCTTGATAAACAAACAGAAAGTCAGGAACCGAGTCAGATTTATTTTCCAACGTAAAAATGCCAGAGAAGTTTCTACAAAGAAAACCAAGGGAAGTTTAGATCACACCAATTCTTTCATTATATTTTGGCCGGCTTTGATCATTGTCTCTTGGTTGCCTGCTGGAGTCTCCTAACTAATCCCAAAAACATGTACCCTCTTTTGCAACTGATCTATCTCTCAGTCCGAATCACTATCTAAACCAACCATAGCCTTCAAACCCCTGGCTCTCTGCATCATCATATGGAAACAGTCATATAGCATTCTCATAAATTTGCAGAAGAACCGGACTAAGTTGGAGAACATGAAAACACTTGGTTACAAGAGATGGTACCTTTTTTGAAGTCTTCTTCTCCCTCACTTCATACCTCTCTCGGCACAAATCTGATAACCATACACCTGGCATAACCAACTGCACAGCACAGCAAGGAAGATTAAGTCACAAACACATCACAAACTCTCTCTCTCTCTCTCTCTCTCTCTCTCTCTCTCAAGGTCATGGACAACTTACGTGTAAGCTTTTTTGGAGCAACTTTGATTTTTTCTTGGGCTTTTGAGGTAATTTACACCCTTTCATTGCCATGAAATCCTCTTCCTTTTCTTTACTAGACAATGATAGGAACAATTTAGGCCAAACATTGCTTCCTTTGCCCTCCACCGCATGACCATGATGATCTAATCCTAACATCTTACCATTATCATCCAACCCTAAGGAACCCCTAGTTGTGTAATACCTATCTTCCTTCTCAGGAGATGTGATAAATAACTTCCTACTGTTCATTGGCGACGCCGAGCTCCTGCTATCAAACAAAACATAGTCACTCATAAAACTTGTAAGTACCGTCCCTCTTTTCAACAAATCTGTATTAACACAATTGTTTCATGATAGACATAGGGGTTATGAAAATCTTGAATTCGATAGTATCAACAGCACCTCCACAACTATCATATGATTCCAGGACTGACCAATTTCTCTCCAACCAACAAAGTTAACCATACATAAAGTATTATCTTTCCAAGTACCCCATTTTCCTTCTATCTAAACCCAATGAAAAGTTTCCGATTTCAATAAATATAACAAACAAGCTCTTAGTGAAACAATAGTTCAGTTCTTTAGCACAATCTTTCTAGAAAGGCGGGATTTTGTTTTCTTGTTTGAACTAAAGCATTGATCTTTTCACTCACTTGTTAACGTGCTGAGGTATTGGAGAGGGAGAGTCTCTGATTTTCCTGGATTTGGGGATGATGTTGTCAAAGCTTCGTTCTTTCTTGACCTTCACCTTCTGGCATCTAAGCCTCTTCTTGTTCCCCCATTGCAGCACAAACTCTGACTCCCTACTTCTACTGCTCTTCCCTTCCTTCTCCATTCCTGCAACACAGATTGCACATCTTATTATTACCCAATTGCAAATTCAACACATAATTAAAATCTCTGAAACTGAAAAACTGACCTGAAGATCTGAGGAGATAACTGGGAAATCAAAGGATTTTCTCTCAGACTACCCTGCATTTAACAGAATAAGGATGACCCATTACGGAATTGGATCGAAAAATACCAAAATCATAATGAAGAAAACGAAGATCAAATGAGAAGCAGGACTGCCTAGTCTTAAAGCGATCAAAGTTCTCTTCTTTTTTGTTGGGTTCAACTTTTGCTTCAGAGAGCATAACATCTAAAGAGAGATTTGAAGGAGAAGGGTGATTACATAGCAGCAAAGAAAATCTTGTTGAGAAATTTGAATAGAGAGTCAGTGGTGTTGTGTGTTTGAGAGGCCGACAAATCGAAAAACGGCGCTTTCTTGCTTTGTTATCTTCACTCTCCAAACCTCAGTCTGTGTGTTTCTTTTTTCATTTACCCTTTGTCTGTTGTCGCCTTTGTACTTATCTCTACTTTTTGTATATCCGAGGTTTTACAACAGTATTCTTAACCGTCAGATATCAGATAGAGGGTACAGATGGGTTTCCCTCCCAACCCCCTTTTAACTGTTAGTAGTAAAACATAATGAAACCCACTAGACTAGTCATTGTTTTTAGAATTTGAACATCGTTTTAGTTATTCACCAGAATCTCCAAATCATCGACCGTGTGGGTGAAACTCTATCGGCACAGATGACAGACGAAATGTCGTTGACACCCTACAAACATCGGCTGTATTTTTCAACCGACGAGAAATTTGTCCGAAATTGTTGTCAAATTCAGAAGAATAGGGTTTGGGCCACAAAGCCAGGATATGAAGAAGAAATATATGCTGATAATTGTTCCGGAATCGTAAATGTATAGAAGTTTGGGCCATTTGGCACTGGGAGCTACGTACCACCCCCATAGAATGATCTCCACAGTCCGCACCGAATATGCAGTCTAGCCCAAATTCATCACTATTATGTATACGAAAAATGAAGCTTTGATTGCCAGTTGATAATCAAGGTCGACATACGTGAAGGCACAGTGTGAAGCAATAGCAGAAGCAGTCAAGGCAACACGTACACAGGAGAGCCTTCAGCCTTGCCTTATGCTCTAAGTAATTAATCAAATATAGATTGGTGCATGTAAAAGATGTATATTGCATGTCAATACACACATTATATGCTTTGTGTTGGCAGATATGGTTGGAAGTCGCTGGATTTGAATTTGGAGGCATCAATATATGAACTGAAATGTATCAGATTTATTATGTATGATTCGACTTTAGTTGCAAGCTAGCAACTGGTTCCCATTCAATAGCTATTAATATGCGCATAAATGTTGAATTCTTCAACTCTGATTCATAGCTAGGTACTCTCTACGTGTAACCACATACATGGATGCCAGTTACATTCAATGGTTTTAATTTGGATCACAGAAACGTTTCTTTAGACGTGTGAACAAATCAGACATGGAAGATTGGGGAAAGTCCCCATGCAGTGCAGGAACCAAAAAGAATTGGTCTCATCTTATATTCATTATTCATTTTCTTAACAACACAAACCTAAGTTGCCATTGTTATACTTTCCTGCTTAATTATATGTGAGAGTAGCAAGACTGACCTTGTACTGTTACTACTGTATTATGTATATGACAACTCAACTATCATTCGAATTTGCATTGAAAATGATAAACATATGTTGCTTTTGATCAACCTTAACTAACAAGATTGCTTGTTTGATTTGAATCAAATTTGTTTTCGACTTTACAACACATTCCACACTGAAACTCATTCTGATTTGGACAAGACACCAAATCATGTCATTTGGTAAAAATTAGGTGGCCCATCGAATTTCTAGGCCAGCTGCTCTGCCCACAAAACACTGCAGATTGTAGGCTGAAACAGTTCACATTTCCCTTTCGTTTGGAATTTAAGCTAGAGTTTCTGCTTCAATGACTTGGCTTTTACCATAGCTCAAGTATGAATCCCATTCAAGAACTTCCCCCATTCAATTCATTCCTGAACTTCCAACTTCAAAGATCAGAATAATCTTGCATCCATCACAAGGTTTCCTACTTATTTGCTCTTTCCAGAAACCATACATATTATAATTAGACATTACAAGGCAACCACATGTTAGAGAAGCATCACCACAGCTCATAACCTCTCATTACATTTCCTACCAAATTAACAATATAATAAAACAGAAAAGCAAACAAACATTCATTCATGAGCCATATAAGAGTAACAAACAACAACCACCACAACCATGAGGCATCTGCATAATTCTTCTTTTCTGGTTTGAATGAATGAACTTTAATTCATTAACAAGTAAAAGGAAGGTGGAAAAATAACAAGACTACCAAAACAGTAGCTTAAGACAGCAGAGGTTGGGGACCCAAAATGACAGCTGTATGGCAAGAGTGGCCAAAGCCAACCTGTCAAGTGTCAACTTCCATCATTTGGGCAGCTTGCCTTTGACAACTTTATTGAATCTTATGGAGGTTATATTCTTTGTGTGCTTGTATATATAGCCCACCATCCCCAACCAATGTCCTTACCATTCCTCTCTGCCTTCAAAGCTTCCTCCTTTCATTCTAAAGTTTGCAACTTCACCTACTTCTTTCAAGCACTTAGAAATGGAGTCAATGAAGATGAAGCTTTCAGTGGCTATGTTGGTGGTTGTGATGGTGGCTTTATCAAGCATTGAGAAGGTGGCTGCAGCTGATGCTCCAGCACCTAGCCCAACATCTGATGCCACCACCCTCTTGGTGCCCACTTTCTTTGCATCTCTAGCTGCTTTGGCTTTTGGGGTTCTCTTCTGAATCAGTCATATGACTGCATTTTAGGCTGATTGGTGTAGTAGTACTATTATGCATTTATCTATCTTTCTCACTCACTTTTCCTTCTTTCTCTCTAGAATCACTTGTATTCAGTTTTTCAGGAAAGAGAGAGTGGGAAATGGGTCGGATTGATATCTTATCTTCCTTCTTTCTTGGGGGTTTCAGGTTGTAATTTGATTATTTATTGGTGATGATATGAGGAGGGATTGTTTGAGTGTGATTGATGTATATTAATCTTCTTCTTGTATTGTAATTTCTTCCTATTATGATCTCTAATTCATTGTCTTTGTGCTCCATTTGTAGTAATAAGAATTAAATTCAGTTTACCTCATTGGAGTTTAAGGGCAACTTTATATTAGTCCTTACACTTTTAATTTCATCAGAATAACCCTTAAGCTTTCTAAAATTAATCAGTCGTACCCAATTTAACAAATTCTATCAAAATTAGACGTTAAGTCTATTAATATGACACACTGAAAGGGCTAGAAGGGTCATTTTATTTCTAAGGAAAAAAAACACACACGACAATACTCTTTCTTTTTCGATCCCTCCATAAAATCTCCTCAAATTGCTCCTAATGACATCTGGGCAATCTTCATTATCATTTTCTTAATTTCAAATGTTATAATATTCATTTTCCTCTTAAACATTACCTCTCTCGCTGATCCCCCATACTACCAAAGCTATTAGGTAAGAAAATCACACAGGCAAGTTGAACGGTATCTGTTAAATTAGACAAGACTAATTGAATTTGGAAAGTTTAAGGGGTATTCTAATGAAATTGAAAGTTTAAGGACTAACATAAAGTTACCCATAAACTTCATGGGGTTAAACTGAATTTAATTCTAGTAATAAAATCCCATTATTGTATCTTTACATTTCTTTGAAGTAGCATTTCTCATTTCTGGAATTGTTACACCACTGGATTCTTCCTGCATTTTGTCTATTAACCACATGAAAAAAGGAAAAGAAAACAAGGAGAGATGAACAAAAAGATGAACTGTTAGAGTGGACCTGGAAAATATGATGGTAGTTGTGGAGATAAGCTTTGGCTTCCCTGCTTGGATTTGTTTGGATAATTTAAAACAATTAGATTGAGTATGATGTGGTCTTGTGATGTCATCCTCATGTCATCTCTATTTAATCTTGTCATGACCCACCCTAGGTTAACCCCTTTAACCCGGAGTAAATCTTGCGGGGTTCACCTTAAGGGAAACTTACTCCAAAAATTTCGGCATAACCTCTCCATAAAATGGACAACCCTTACCTACAATAACCCAAAGGAAAACAAACACTTCTAGTAAAACAACGAAGAGCCCATGGGAGAAACATTTAAAACGTTAGCGTGAGTGGACAAAATAATATTTAAGTGTAAATATAACTTTAGTAATGTTCTCCCTTTTTGTCTGAAAAATCATATAAGCATGTCTCACTGGGGATACACTCCTAAATGATTACAAAGAAACAAATAACGCCAATCTCATCGGCTTGGAAGAACAAAACTTACAGAAAATAGGGGAAGAGGTTTCACCATGAAGGAGAGTCTCTCAGACTAGGGTCGGAGCCTTCAAGAGCTACTAAGTAATGAAGGACTCTTCATGGTGAAGAGATTCCACCATGACAATGAGCCTCACAGGCTAGAGTCGGAGCCAAAGAAGGCTACTGTTGCCCCGTTTCACATCTAAAGTGGGGGGCCCGTATGGCTAGCTAGCAATGAATGTATATATATAACGACCCTTCATGGTGAAGAAAAACAAACAAATAAGAAAGTCATTATTATATGACTCCTTCCCCGTTAATTAAAACATGCATCTCATGCAGGAGGCACGGTTTCCCGACCGTCCTCAAAACTATGGCCATAAATAAGTAAATTCCAAATGTAATCAATATAACATAAATTTCCAGCCGACTAAACAAATGAGCTCATGGGAGGGGAGCAACCGGCCTTCCTGGCCCCACCGGCTCAACAAACAATTAAAAACATGTCAAGTACATTTTTCCAAATGTTGAAGCACGCTTGGCTCTAAAAACAAAGTCCACTCACCGACTGCTAGGTCTGACGGCGATCCCTAGACCCCTCAGCAGAAGTATCCGCACATCTTGTTTCAAGGAGATATTTATAAATATATAAATACTCAAGTTTCCAACTCTAAAATTATAAATAAATAAGCCAAAACTGAGAAAAAACGTGCTACTTGCCCAACTAAGCCCAGCCTCAACAAGTTCACTCATAACCCTTCAATTTTAGCGTGAGAAATCCCACAGCCACTTCCCGACACATTTTTGAAATTCATACTAAGGTCCAAATAATTAATTTGCCTCCGCACAAGTATTAACTCCCGAAAAATCCCAAAACTCTTCAAAAAAATATAAATTTCACTCCAAAAGTCCCCTCTTAATTTATAGGATTTTTTTAGGCAAGAAAACTGCCCGAAATGTGGCGGCTCTGCCAACGGCGACGGCCGCCGGCAAAAAAATCTGGCCAAACTCGGGCCACCATCAATCGACTCTAAAATTTCACAGTTTGTTCCTCTCATCAATTCGAACAATTTTCTAGTTCAACTCGAAGGCCAATTCCTAGCCTAACTAGGTCAATCAAACAAAAAGGTGAAAAATATGAAATTTTAAACTTCAATCCTTCAATTCTCCCTCCACACTCCAAATCAAATCACCAAACTTTATGGGTAAGTAGTACTCTTAAAACCCATCATATCCGTATAATTTAGGGTTTCTCTAGGGAGAGAGAAATTCAATCTAGAAAAACCTACTGTTCACTTGATGAACAAATCGAAATTTCTCTCGATTTACGGCGAGTTAGGTCGGAAAGTTTACCTAGAAATAAAGTAGACTCGGAGGCCGATCTTTTGGGACCGGTGTGGCGGCCTGTGGTGAAGCAGCGGCGGCGCTATGGCGTGCCAAGATCCGGCAGAGGTTCGGCGACTGGAAGAGGAGAGAGAGGTTTGGTAACCTTTTGATTTTTAACTTTCTACCTTCAGTAAAAAAAATTTATAGAGTTTCTCGAAATAGTAACTTCCTGTTTTTAAACCATAACTTCTGCATACGAACTCCGATTAAGACACATAGCATGTCTACGGATTCGTATTAAATCCCTCTACAACTTTCATGAATGACATTCCTCGAAAAAACGATCCAAGAAAAAAGTCAACTCTATGGTCTTCTACGGTAAAACGGTTACTACAAACGGTTAAAAATTAAAGTAACCAAAAAGTATCAGACCGTAAATAAATTTTAGAACCGGGATGTGTCAATTCTCTTTTCCATATAAAAATTTCGTCCTCAAAATTACATACCTGTCAAACAAAGAGGTGAGGGTACTGCTGCCTCATCCTTGTCTCGGGTTCCCAAGTCGCTTCCTCCACCTTGTGACTCATCCAAAGAACTTTAACTAGAGGAATAGTTTTGATCTGAGCACCTGTTCCTTCTAATCAAGGAATTGCATCGAAAACTCCTCATAAGTGAAATCACTCTTTAAATTAACAGATTGCTCTTGCAACACATGAGAGGGATCAGCAATATACTTGCGAAGCATGGACACATGAAAGACATTATGTATCTTCGCTAAATCGGAGGGTAGATCCAACCGATAAGTAAGTGAGCCAACCCGCTCAATAATCTCATAAGGGGGTACATCGGGCTAAGCTTCCCCCGCTTGTCAAAACGTGCAACACCCTTCCAAGGGGATAGTTTCAAAAACACCCAATCGCCTACTTGAAACTCAAGATCCCTTCTTCGATTATCCGCATAGCACTTTTGACTACTTTGAGCAGTCTTGAGCTTGTCCCTAACAACCTTGATCTTCTCATTGGTCTCATGAATCATGTCAGGACCACACAACTCTCTTTCACCTACTTCATTCCAACACAAAGGCGTACGACACTGTCGCCCGTAAAGTGTCTCAAAAGGAGACATACAAATGCTAGAATGGTAGCTATTGTTGTAAGAAATCTCCATTAATGCCAAGTTCTTGTCCCAACATCCTATAAACTGTAAAGCACATGACCTCAACATATCTTCCAATGTCTGAATAGTCCTCTCGGACTGCTCGTCAGTTTGAGGATGAAAGGTTGTGCTGAATTGCATTCTAGTGCCCAGAACTGCCTATAAGGCTCTCCAAAACCTGGAGGCAAATCTAGGATCTTGATCGGAAACTATAGTCTCAGGCACCCTATGAAGTCTCACAATCTCATTCACATAAAATTCTATCAATCTTTTCAAGGCATACTTCTTGTTCACTGGAAGAAAGTGTGCAGACTTGGTCAATCGATCAATGACCACCCAAATACCGTCATGCCTATCTGGGGTACGTGGCAAGCTGAAGACAAAGTCCATGGCAATGTCATCTCATTTTCACACAGGAATAGGCAAGGGCTGAAGCAGACCTGCATGTTTCTGCCTCTCACTCTTAACATGCTGACAAAATAAGCATCTACTCACAAAAGCCGTGATTTCCCTCTTCATGTTCGGCCACCAATAATGATCCTTTAAAGTCCTATACATCTTGGTACTACCTGGATGTGCTGCATAAGCTGAACTATGAGCTTCCTCAAAGATTTCCTGCTTAAGTTCTTCATTCCTCTTTGGAACACAAAGTCTATTCTTAAACATCAGTGTCCCATCCTTCCTGATTGAGAAGTCGACCGTCGTCCCATCAAGTGTCTGTTCAATCAACCGTACTATGGATTGATCATTATATTGTGCCTCCCGCACTTTATCAATCAAAACAGGGCTCACCTGAAAACTAGTCACCAAGGCATCAACTTCATCTTTCCATAACTCAACACCAGTAGCCCTGAACTCATAGAGAAGTGGAACCCGAACCGCTCTCAAATGAGTCAAAGAGACGGAAGGGTTACAGCTAAGTACATCGGCCACCACATTGCCCCTTCCTGGATGATACTCAATAGTAATATCATAGTCTGCAAGTAGCTCCATCCACCTTCTCTATTTTAGATTTAAATCTCTCTGAGAAGGCTCTTGTGATCGGTGAAAATCTGACACTTAACTTTATAAAGATAGTGTCTCCACAACTTAAGGGTGAAAACTATTGCCGCAAGCTCTAGGTCATGGATGAGATAATTTCCTTCATGTGGCTTCAATTGCCTAAAAGTATAAGCAATAACTCTCTCATGCTGCATCAACACACCACCCAACCCTTGCCTAGAAGCATCGCTATAGACCACAAATTCTCCACTATCGTCAGGTAGTGCCAAAACTGAAGCACTAATGAAACGACTCTTTAGTTCATGGAAACTCTACTCACAGTTTTCACACCATTCAAACTTCACACCTTTCCTTGTCAATCTAGTAAGAGGAGCCGCAATTTTGCAAAAATGTTCCACAAAACGGCGGTAGTAACCTGCTAGACCCAAGAAACTTCGAATCTCTTTTACACTAGTGGGTCTTTTCCAACTCATTACCACTTCTATCTTTTGAGAATTCACACTAACGCCTTCGGCCGATACTATATGTCCCAAGAATCCCACTTTATCCAACCAAAACTCACACTTACTAAGCTTTGCATACAATTGAACTTCTCTCAAAATCCGCAAAACCACCCTCAAATGTTTTGCATGCTCCTTTAAATTCTTGAAATAGACTAGAATGTCATCTATGAACACGATCACAAACTGGTCAAGACATGAGCCAAACACCTTATTCATGAGATCCATAAAAGCGGCGGGTTCATTTGTAAGCCCAAAGGCCATCACCAAAAATTCATAATGACCATAACGTGACCGAAAAGCAGTTTTGGCTATGTCCTCCTGAATCCTGGACGGTCAGGATCTGATCTTGGAAAGATCTGACAGTCAAGATTTAAAGAAGGTAAAAAGTAAAAAGTTAAGTGGTAAAACTGTTTTTACAGGAATGAAAATTAAAAATTACCAAAAACTTTAAAAATTCACAGAAAATTAACGGAAGCTCTGAAAAATATTCAGAAAATACCGGTAGACTTGTGTCGACTCGTACTACAACACCGGGTCCTTAAATGAGGAATTTGAAGAACTTTGAAAAACTCTAAAATGAACATGGTCGTTCACTCGTGAAGTTACCGAATGCGACTTTAACCTCAGTAACTCGTCGTTAACCACAGTAAAAACATTCGGGGTCTCACAATATTCATCTTGGTCATTGGTGCAAAAGTCTCCTGATAGTCATTACCATATATCTGAGTATATTCTTTTGCAACGAATCTGGCTTTATATCTATCCAGTGTACCATCAGCCGCATACTACAATGTATAGATCCATCTGCACCCTACTATTCTCTTCCCTACTAGTTTTGGTACTAGTTCCCATGCGTGATTCTTTTCCAGAGCTTCTATTTCATCCTCCATAATTTTAGTCCATTTAGGATCATCTAGAGCCATCTACACTTTATTTGGAATGACAATAGCAGATAAATGATATACAAAAGATGCATATGACTTTGGCAACCTATGGGAGGACATGTAATTGCTTATGAGATATTTGGCTTTGGCTTTTGGATTTGGTTCATATTGAGCCTTTGGTTGACCTCGATTTTTTTCGAAATAGTAACTTATGGATTCATGTGGTGCTACTTGGTTATGTTTCATGGTTACACTCAGAATTTATATTATCATGAGATTCAAAAACAGGGTTATTAGTTACCTTTGGATCATCCTCTAGGAGCATTGGTGTTGATGGGGTAGTAGAAGGGGAAGAATTATCAATCTTTGTTGTTTCTACAATTGGCAACTAATTGACATTTTCACTGAGTACAAAATTTGTTTTTGATGCTGGTAACAGGTTACTCCTTTCAGTAGCTTCATATATGATCAATTCTTCTTACTACATCAGTTCCATGTATTTGGTTATCCAGAAATCCAAGGTACCCAAATAATCCCCTAAAGACTGCTCTTCCTTAGCATGACTCTCCATCTGAAGAGGAGTTTTTGGGAAAAAATATAGTTCATGTTCACAAATTGTAACATCCATCATTGAAACATATGAACTTTTAGTAGTGGGGTTGTAACACCGATATCCTTTCTGAGTGGAAGCATAACCAATGAAGACACACTTTTCAACACAAGCATCCAACTTAATTAATCATCTTGGTTCGATGGATGTGTACATAAGCTACACAACGAAAAATCTTTGGATCAATAGCTTGTGTAGGGGATAAAGGCAAATAACTTTCAAGAGCTTGATGTTTTTAGAAGTGGACAATTTTTCTTTGTTGTGGACTGAAGGGCTTGTGTCGGAATTTTATTCATGAGGTATGCAGTAGTTAGGATAGCATCTTCTTAAAAATATTCAGGCATATGAGCTTCGTTCAACATGGAACGAGCAACTTCAAGAATGTGGTTATTCTTTCTGCCACACCATTATTTTGAGCGGTCTGAGGACAAGTGGTTTGATGAATGATGTCATGGGAAGATAAATATTGGTGAAAAAAGTGGTTCATATACTCTCTACCATTATCCATACGAAGTACTTTAATAGTTTTCGGGAATTGAGTTTGGATTATGACATGAAAAGTCTGGAAAATCATCACTTTTATTTCGTAGAAAGTATATCAAACTCATTCGGGTGAAAAATCATCAACGAAGAGAACAAACCATTTCATTCCAAAGAGCGTTGGTGGACAAGGCCTCCAAACATCAGAGTGAACAAGATCAAATGGGGAAATACATTTATTTGTCTCACTAGGTAGCTTACACGGTGACTCTTGCCTAAAATGCAAGTGTTGCATTTAAAGACTGATGGTTTAATATGCTGAAATAATAAAGGGAAAAGAGTTTAGAGATAACCAAGTGATGGATGTGCCAATCTGTTATGCCATAACCAGATTTGTTCTTCATTGGTGGATACTTTTTTGTGAATCTGATGCACTTCCCTTGCACGAGATTACCCATAGTTGTCATCTCCATGTAATACAATCCCCACTTCTCGATACCCTGCCCAATGATTTTCCCACTGAGGAAGTCCTGAAATATGCAACACCAAGGGTAGAGAATTACACAACAATAAAATTGTTGGGTTATCTGTTTGACAGATATGAGATTATGAGATAAGGAAGGAACAAGTAACACAGTGTCTAGAGTAATGAAATCTGTAAGAGTGATAGACCCAGAACCAAATAATGGGTAGGAATCAACATTGGCATTAGTTATGTAATGACCCGAACCTAATAGTTATCGCTTGAGTTTATTTTCGAGTTTTCTGCAATCGGTACATAGTGAATTTAATGCCCTAAAGTCATAGTACACGTTATTACGAGCTCGTCTGTATGTTCAGATTATTTTTTGAAACAACGAGCTATTTTCTGTGAAATCATGAAGATAACAGTAGTTTACAATTATTGTTTGTTTTACAGCAAATGCCCTAAAATGATGGTTTTTCGTTAAGTCGATAATTTGGAAAAGCTTCCTTCGGGAAAGTGGTAGAGGACATTAATACGAACCCGTAGACATAACGTACATTTTAATCGGAGTTTCGTATGTGGAATTTATTAGTAAAAGGTAAAAGTATTATACAGTAAAATAGTAGAAGATCAAAATATCTGAAATTATTGTTCACAGTAAAAACTCTATAAATAGAGGCTTTACCAAGGTGAAGGAGGGACCACTTTTTTCTTTCTCTCTCCTCCCACGCGCTCTTTCCTTTAGAATCAAAGTTTTCCGTCAAACCTGACCTAGACCTAGCGACCTGACCTGGTTTCCACGGCCAAGTTCGGCCACCTCCGGCGACGAAATTGTTCTGGTTCGCTTCGACTCGACGTCAACGGAGACGCTGTGGTGGTGATGTGGTCAGATTCGTTCTAAATCGTCGCAACTGAGGAAAAACAATAAAGGTGGCGGATCCTAGCTCAACCCGAAATCTTACGACGGCTCAGCCATCAAGGGAGCTCGAGTCCGGTCCGAATGGAAGGTCATGGTCCTCTTTGTCGATCCATAGGGGTGATGCTGGCCAGTTTATCACCAACAGAGGCTGAGATGGAGCTCCGCCTTTCGGGGGTGTTTTTGGTCCATTTCAGGCTGAGTGGGTGGTATGGAAGTTGTTATATTTGCTACGATTTTCATTTTTGTAGTTGGAGGGATCTGGGAGTTTTGGGGAGGTGCATGGGCATCACTAGGATGTGAATGAAGGCGTGTTCGGCGGTTATGGAAGTTATTTTTTTTACTTCTATAGGCATTATAGGGTTGTTGTGATTGGTTGTAGGTGTTTTTGTTTGAAGGTTACAGGTTTGATGATGGTGGCGCGTGAGGCCCACGTGCAGCCGTTTGTGGCGGCATGTCTGGCTTCCTTTGGGTCGTGGGTTGTCCTAGCAGCATGTACTCATCAATACTAGTGTGAGGATATATATATATATATATACATATACATACAGTCTCTATCTAGTGCGAAGCTTCACTCTGAAATTAAAGTGTGAAGTTCTTTATTTGACTCACTTTTCGGTTATATTTTCACATAATCACCGTTCAGTTTGTAGAACCTAATGCATAGATTACTTCTGCCAAGTTTCATCCAAATTGGTAATCATTTGGGTTTTCATAATCGTTATTTATACAGACAGTTCTGGTTATGCATAATTATGGTATGTTCATTGATTTAATCTAATTCGGTACCCAAATGATCACCAATTTAGATAAAACTTGACATGAGTGATCTATGCATTAGGTTCTTCAAACTGAACGGTGATGATGTGAAAATATAACCGAAAAGTAAGTCAAATAAAGAACTTCACACTTTAATTTCAGAGTGAAGCTTCGCACTGGATAGGGACTGTATATATATAGATATATATATATATATATATATATTGTCAATTTTGATTATCATTTGAGCGTGTAGAGCTTTGTCGAAGTGTATTTACCTTCGTTTCCTACCGAGGGTAAATCCATATTGTAGAAACTTAATTTTGGTGTAGATGAGGGGTGAGTGTGTTTGTTTAAAATCGTAGTTGAGCTACGAGTGGCTTCATCCCTTTCAAATGGTAAGTAGGCAGCCTGATCGATTGTTCAGGTGCAGTCATAAATATTAGAAATAACATAAAGGGACAGAGAGTGCTTGTTAAAAGTAGGTAAAAGGTTATCCATTTCAAGGGAGATTGCAAGATTTACCTCGAGTTAAAGGGGGTTAATCTGGGGTGGATCTTGACAAGTTACAACAGACCAGCGAACTGGGGTTAAATGGTGAATATTACTAGAGTTATTAGTCATATGGTCAGTTGCACCAGAATCAATTATCTACATATTTTTTTTCAATTAAAAACAGAATTGCTTGAGAACAAAGAGACAAGTTTATCTAAAGTGGTCATGAAGGCAAAAGTGGAGTTACCAGAGTGATCACCATGAATAGGTTCATCAGAAGTTGTATTTGGACTCGGGTCTGGTGATGTAATTTGGAGAGAGGACTAGGGTTTGCATTTGGGCCGGTAGCTCTTTGGGTTCTTGTTTCCATGGGGTAGGAATGACTTCACTTTCTCTCGTACTTCTTTTGTTTGGGCCTCCTTGCGATTGGCAATGTGATCATCCCACCAATCTGGGCTACCATATGACTAGTGGATTTGCAATGAGTGCATTAGATGGGTCCTTGAGAGGGTGATTTCACTAGAGGTGTAGATGAACAAAGTTGGGAGCTACGAACATGTGGTGGACGGTATTGAGCAATCATGGCAGATCCCTCATGCTTTATGTCAAACATCATTTTTTGAAGTCTATTATGCTCAGCACTGACTTGAGAATAAGCCTCCTCTATAGACAACAACTTTGTGTTTAGGATTCTACTCCGAACTCCATCAAGGTGAGGGTCTAGCTCGGCCAAAGAAATAGTTGCGATACTTGGTGACCCTATTAGCCATGTAGGTGATAAAATCTGCATCCTTGTGTCAAAGAGGATTCAGTATGTCAAGATCTTGCCATATTTTCTTCATATTGTTGTAGTAGCCATGAAGAGGAGTTTTTTCCTGTTTAGTGGAAACCGAATCTATATTTATAGCTCATAGTTTTGTGTATCATCTTAAGCTACTGAAAAAGTAGTTTTAACGGCATCCTAAATTTCTTTAGTTGTCTCCAAGCCTTTATAATTCTCTCTGACCTCCTTATGCTTGAAAATGGTTGTCTTCTTCAACCCAAACGTCGTAACCCTCTTCTTCTTCAGATGTTCCATTCTTCTTGCCTGTAAGATAACCAAGTTTTCCTCGGTCAATGATGTTCAACTTGGTATGTTTAGACCAAGAAATAAAATTGGTGCTATCCAATTTTTCTGGAACAATAGGGCCATGATCATTGGAGGACAATCGCCCTTTATGTTGAGAAGGAGATTCAGAGTTTATTGTTGATGTCTGAGATGAAATGATCGGTACTTCATCGAGAACCATCGTGCAGAATTTACTTAACCGAGTAAAGAGAAGAGACAAATTATCCTTAGGTGTTGCGTACCGCGTAACTTTTTTGGTAACTCCTTTTAATACGACCAGGTAAGGAGGATTAAGATTTCGATGGAGCAATGCTCGCTTTCAACATTTCTCTTATTCGATCATTACCTTAGACATTGCATTAATTGGTTGAACCTAGTTTGATTGAATGAGTAAATTCGACGGTATAATAATAAAACGTCTAATCTAATTTACTATATTCGTTTTTTTTTCAGAATTGTTTTTTTTTATTTTTGAAATTCTGACCAACATCCCAACAACAAAAAACAGTTGGTATATTGAGATTGGGCATCAGTGTGTCCGCCCAAATCAGTTGGGTATTACTTAGGGGCACAGTGCAGAACAGAGTTGGATTGAATGGGTATACTCGACGGTACAATGATAAATTTGCTGGGTATTTCTAGGAGAAAGAACAGAGTTCTCTTGGATTAAGTGTAGAACACAATTATTCTTGGTATTTTCTGGGTAAGAGTTTTGCTCAATGTTTGAGCACAAAATTTGGTATGGTAATACTTCTGGTATGAGAATTGGATATGATCTGGGTATGGGTATTGTGAAGAAAGGATGTTTCTGGTACTGGTATAGATATAAGAACTGGGTAAGACAAGGTTCTTCTCTTGGTATTTTTGGCAGCTGAATGTGGGAATGGGTATCGGTCTTAAGAGCAGAATTGCTTAAATACCATATTAAGAATATGCATGTAGTATAATTCCGAGATCCATTCTTCTCCGGTTTGAAGGAAATTTATTGTAATACAAATTACCTCCAATTAAGTGCGAAAGATAATACAATAGTAGAACTAAGAGCTATGTATGAAAAATGATACAAATATCAAGTTAATGCAACAGAGATCATGTCTGTTGTAGTCTAGATTTGCTGTTTGAATGGAACAACTCGCTTATCAACGTGATGAGCTGTTGTTTGGGAGATTCCAATGGAGGTTTGTGATTATGATGATGTGAAAGGCATGTTGTGGGACATCTGCCATAATATTTTAGGCCATTGGAATTTGAAGAGGAGAGGGTGCTTCTTTAAATTGAATCTCCAAAAAAACTATGCTCCTGGCAAGTAGCAGATATCAAATATCAGATTCTGTGGTAGCCTTGCTCTTTGAGTCGATTTTTTTCAGAACACCCATGAATGTACTATTAACTTGTGGTGGAAAGAGAGCCATCATTAGAGTAGTATTCTTTGTTAGTTGGTGTTTGTTATAATATAGGTATATTGTAGAGATTTTCAATATTATTTCGGATCTTTGTAATTAAGTGTTTAGGCTTTGTCCCCCTTGTATTTGACGGTTTTATAAATAAAGATTTCAGGACAGCCGCACCAAGTCACCACCTTTCATTAAAAAAAACTTATTCTGGTGCAAATGAATTCCTTCTTGGTGGGTCAATGCCAAAGTATAAAGTACATGAATTTCTGACCTCAAAATGTCATTGTTATACATGTCTTTCACATAAATGTGCTCAATATGTTAAATTCATGTGCATTGTTTAGCAGAAGTGTTGTATATCACCAGTATTAACAAACATTCTTCAGTCTTAAGCTTAAAGCTGACAAAATCTTCAGCTATTTAAGAATTTGGTCAAGTAGATACAGTATTTCTCTTAAATAAAATACTGTAAATTTGCATTCCACTTCTTTTGATTAAAAAGAAGAAAAGGAAAAAGACAATAGGTAATGGTCTTAATACAAGATTTCAGTGAAAGAGCATCAATTATGTGTAGAAACCAACAGCCTCAATAACAGGGAAGCATGCAGCTTGACATGAATAATAATACAGCACATGAAATGAAATTGAATTGGAGAGGACCAGGAAGGAGAGTTCAAAGAAAGAATGGTAGGACCATAAAGCTACTGCTTTCAGAAAGACACCATAAGGAAGAAATTCTTGGTGTTAGACGCCATTTGTTAATACACTCCATGTGCTTGCTCACTTGACATTTGAGTAGGTTTTAATCTAATGTCAACTACCTGTGATACACAATAAGGTCAGTCATCTTCTGGTTGACATATGTGATATGCCACTCAGATAGTTTCACACTCAAGTTTTAACTTACAAGACATGAGAAATGTATGGAGCAGCCTAGCAAATCCCCCTTCATTTCCATCATTTCTTCCAATGGTCATTTGCACTCAAGTTTAGATTTCCATCCAATAAACTCACCTCCACTTACAGAAATCTAGATCTTCATGACTCCAGCTTATATAATTGCCTTAAAAATTAACAAAAAAACTGATATAGATCAACTGGTACAACCGTACAAGTACAACTAAATCTTTACATTATTAGAAATATGGAGATAAACAATAGTGATTAAACACCAAGAATTAAATAGCTGAACATACCACAAAATGCTAACTTCAGAACTGATGACCAAATCAAATAACTTTCTAATACAATCTACATTAGTTCAGTTGTCGTTCATTCAATAATTTGATACATCACCAAACTCTACATATGTCAGATCTAACTATTTCCTTCCAGACTGCCCCTTTTCATTGACATCAGTTTCGACCAAGATTGCTACAAATTAGGCCAAAATTACAACTAAACCTATTTAAGTTACAAAAATATGAGGTAAAACAGATACCTGTCATGGGCTACCTACAGCTGATTAGGGAATTTCATTCTTCAATATTATATTTACCACTGGCCAATTAATTAACTGCTGTCTTGGACTTTTAACCCACACTTTGTGCCTTCTCAGGATGCTTGGAGAGCTCCTTATCAGCAAAATGAAGAAGCCTCCTCAGTCTCAGAACCATATCACAATGGAAAGGCAGGGCAGTTCGCCTCTCTAGGTATGCTGGACTCAGGGTCATCCAAGAAAGTGCATGAAGCTCTCCCGCAACTGATTCAAGGATGGCATGAGCCTCGGTCTCAAATTCTCTAGCTTCTGAGCCAGGGCTCCTTCCCAGTTGTTTAGCATTACCTCTCATGATCTTTTCTTGGCTAAAGTTACTACCTCCATAGTGATCAATAAGACTGACCAAAAGAGTTGAAGGCCATTCCTCTTTCAAGTTGCTCCTACAGTCTTTCCTAATAGTAGGTACAGCTTTTGAAACCACAAAACAAGTAGAAAGGGGAATAGCAGAGCCTTTGCTGTGAAGGAGATGTGCTAGTGGAGGTGATACAGCAGTGAGACATATCGGCAACTGAAGAGGTGTTGGAGGAAGGAAACGCATGCTAGGTGATGGGATCAGAATGTAAGAAGCAAGTGTGGAGCCAAGAGACTTAACAGGGGTGAAGCCTTCCAAATATCCAGACGAGCCCACACCAAAACCACCTTGAGCTCCTGCGCAATACATCCACTTTAAAGATCATGTAGCTAACTCAATTATTTTTTCACTAGAAACAATTTTAAAAAGAAATGACAGGAAGAAAATATTCACCAGGAGATGGTATATCTGCTTGAAAGACAAGCTGTAAAGAATGATCAATTGCAATTGTGACAAAGGTGATGCTTTGCACCCACTGAAGCAAACTTCTTGAGCTGTCAATCATTGTATGTGCACCCATTAGCTGCTTTCTCGCAGAAGGTTGTCCCAAACCACCTTTCATATATCCAGACATCTTTGAGTGAGGGCTTCCATACAGAGGGCCAGGTGACGAAGGCAGATTTCTTTCTAGAATCAAACTCATTTCCTGCTGCTGCAAGGATGGCCCATTACTACTAGCAGACATCCCATCAGATGCAGATCGCCGCAATTGCAAGTGCCATTTTTTCACTTCTGAACCCCCAACAGTATTGATTGCCTTCTGCCATTCTGTTAACAATCAGATAGGGAAACACAAACTCAACATCATTAACAATTTACAAGACAGGAGAATAAAATTACAATTTAATGAAAATGGTTTGAGTAACAAAAAGGGCGTATATATACTTGTTTAAAGAAGGAACAGATAATTTCAAAAAAGTGACTGCAGCCATGCGTTCACAGAGAAAAGGGAAAAATAAAATACTAAACTGCATGTGGGAAATTTATCACATGATATAACTGTCGACTAGTAATTTATCTTCATGAAAGCTCATAACAAACAAAGTTGACATATCAGCATATGTTGTTTCTATTCAATACTGTTGCAGCTTCCTCTCAGCACCTCAACAGTAAATGGAATTCTCAAAAGAAAAATTAAAAGATGGAATACCTCCTATACCTTGGTATTCAAGTTCATAGAAACTTCCAATGCGTGCAATCACGAAGTCCCTGGGTTTTGTCATTCCAGTATCAGAAAAGCATACTTGCAGTATCTGACAGCCTTGCTGCAGAACTTGGACAAAAAGGCACTCCAGTCCCTTTGTGTCTTGTCTACTGCTAATTCCACCAAAGGGGAATATGTGGCTATCAAGTAATTCTCCTCTTGAATCTGTCCAGATGCATATTAGCCAACACCAGTCCTCTGTCCATCCATAGCAACAATGTAGGCTTGGATTCTTGTCTGCCTCAGATGCATCAGCTTGAGAGCCTGATCCAGTATCCCCACTTGCAGTTGGAATAAAAACTCCACCACTCTCATCGGACAATGGCTTAGAAGATTCTGATGGATAGTTATTAGAAGCCAAAGGTGAAATCCCACGCTCTACAGAACCAGGTTCCGCAAGAATAAAAAATGGCTCAAACATGTAGCGAGTTTCATCTTGAGGAAACATATCTCCAATTCGGCTGGGATCACAGCTTACAGCTCCAGTTCTTGTTTGCCATGAACCATCCCAGGTACCAGTCCTCAAACTAGCGTCAATTTCACCCTCTCTTGGAAGGGAATGCCCAGTAATACGAGGTCCAACACAATCCTTCCACATCCCCGGAGAAGACATTTGTGTGAGGACTGAATGGGATCTATTAGAAGATGATGACTGGACTGTATCATTAGAAGATCCTCGTGATATTCGACGGGCCTTGTTGTAAACAGTAAAAGCAGTCTCCTTAAGAATCACAAGCTCATTCAGTGATGGACTAGCAACTTTGAAAATGGCATCAACTGTCACAATCTGCAGTACCAATTTAGGAACGCTAAACCCAGAGAGAACTAAGACATTTGATATTGATGCTTCGTCCACTGCTGCTGAGTAGCTTAATGCCTTTGAAACCTGACTGTGCAACATAGATCTCCTTTCTCTGTCTGATTGGAAGACAACAGATCCAATAGCAACACAAGATTCAATAACAGTCTGTAAAACTGCAATAGGCTCGGGGAAGGGGCACACCACATATACCACCTGTATGCAGAAAGCATATGTGATGTGAAATCTGTCAGCAATGTTATATTAGTGGGGCATTTAGATAAAAGAACATATGAGTTAATATGAAGTGGGACAACCAGACGTTAAAGTTTTCAAGTAACTTTCAAAGTAAAAGAAATAGAGTTCCCAGCACCTCAAAGTAAAAGAAGCTGTATTCTACAACAATGATTGAAGACTACTTACCATAGAAGGACTGCTACTTCCTTCTTTTCCATTTTTAGACAAGCATTGACCAAGTTTCAAAGCTTTGAGAGCCTTAGAAAGAGACTTCAGGTAGCTCGTCAAGTCCCAACCATTTGAAAGAGAAAGAAAACAATCACTTATTGAACCCACAAGAGATGCATTGCTGCTTTCGATCTTCATCGCTTGAGGGCAATCAAGTAGCACGAATCCAGAAGATGAAAATTTTCCAGAGTCAACCTCCATTTGATTCCCAAAACTCAGAGGTAAATGAGTTCCCAATTTGCATGTTTCATAAACTGGAGATGAAGATACCACCACAATACATTAAAACACGCACATACACACACAAGAAAAGACAGACGGAGAGGGATAAAGTGAATAAAGAACATCTGGGGTAAAACAATTTCACAATAGATAACAGAGTTATCAAGATTCAGTTATAAACTAATAACTGTGAGGCCATCTTTAATTCTCCCTTTTGTTTACACCTCAGAAACTTCTTTCAATCATCATATTAACAAGGTGATTTTACCCAAAGACAATTCTCTAGTTATAATTTTCTTAGAGAAGGATGATCAATTGCTCTGACATGATCCATATTTTTCATGACTTTCTCCAAACCCAAGAGGATAATGTCATGCCCCTTACCTAACTAACCTGGGACAGGGACCAGGACAGCTGCCCAAGACAGAAATGTTACCTTTTATGACGAGGATTTCTGGTCAAGAATCAAGTTTTCAGTTTGCGATATTAGTAACTGAAAATTGTTTTCTCTTTCACACAAACCAGAAAAGCAGAAAATTAAATCCACCATTTGGGGCAAATTACCACTTACCACTTCCTAGTTGTTGGAAAAAATCAGCAGCGGCAGAGGTTAGGGGATTGACGTCTGGACATATAACACAATAAGTAATCTGCAGCAATTAATGGACAGATGGAAATTTGAAATAACTGAGAAATGCAATTTCAAAGTTAAAGAGCGAATGAAAATGTAAGCAATTTAAAATATTCCTCCACACTAGATATACAGTAATGTTTGTTACATAAATAGTTTGTATCATATTTGGTTCAATTGGTTTCAAACTTTCGACCAACTTACAGGTTTTCGAAGAGCATATGGCTCAAGGGGAGCCTTTTCCCAGAGGTACAGAGAGCTAGCTGAGGTCTTAAGCCAATCATCCTGATACCTAGATACACAAAGTTTATTGAAAATTACTACATGGAACTGTCGCAAAAGGAAGTAGAATGCTGCTTCCATATGCCAACCTCTAGAAAACTAGTAAGAAGAAGATGCTGAATAGGAATATTGCTTGAACCGGAGTTGCAAATCAAAGTAATATTGGTGAAACAATTCAGATGTTTTGCTACACAGTTTTCTTAATAAAATAAAAAGAAGCAAGTAACTCATAATGTTTTTGATAGCAAGCGAAAGCAAACAAGGTTCTTTGACACCTGACTTATGGAAAGGCTAAAGGTACCCTTGATGTCTAATAACACTCACTTCAGGTGTTGTGATAAGAAATTGAAAACAACACACATACCCAACAAGTATAGCAGGCAACGGAGCAACCAAAAGTGTCGGTCTTAGACGCGAGCTCATCTGCACATCAGATTCAGAACTACAGTTATCTTGGCTTGATCTTCTTTGGGATGTCTCCTCCACTTTCCCTACATCTATTAGAGTAAATAATGTTAGAAATCAAACCGATTATTATGATTAAATCAACAATTTCATAAATTATATACAAGTAGAAATAAACCTTTAAGGCTAGCTGATCCAACAGAAGGTGATGGGCTCAATGGTTCTCCAGTAGATAGTGTTACAGTACTTGATGAATCTCTACAATCACTTATAGTAGACTCAGCAGAAAATCCACCAACTGTGGTTTCACCTGATTGGTTGCGGCCTTTGCACCAATCAGTGACAGACAATGGCCCATCCAACATACCGAATGCAGACTTTAAGGCCATCTTTATGTCAGAATGCAGCAAACTAATCACAGATGAAGCGTGAACCTGAAAATGGAGGGGACGTGATTCTCAGATATCTTATATATTCCTAATCCTAAACCTGAGGTGAAAACAATTTTCCAAGAAGCTCAAAATCAAACCATCAGGTTGCTAAAATGGATCAAAACACACACACATATATATAATACATATAATGGGATAATATATGAACCTTATTAAATAGAATTAACAGTTTAACTTCTTTCCCTTTATGTTATCCCATTTTCATATTAGAATCTTTTTCTTCTACAATGCATACATATATACACATCTATGCATAAATGTAAGAGATCCTCATCAGCATGCTCTTAGAGAAAAAGAAAAAAAAAGAATCTAAGTACAAAAGAAACTATATATAATAAGAGCTTACATCAGCAGAGAGTGGATCAGTTAACTCGACACCAGCAATGTCCAGGGAGTGACAAGAAGCAAGTGTACCCCCACAACCTGCATGAATCATAGAAGGTCCACAAGAAAATCCCTTTCTCCACTGCTCTTGTAGAGCAAGCCAACCATAAGGACCATCACCATAATCTGAGTCCAGGGCCAAATCAACAAAAGCAGTAGCTTGTTGTACAATTAATGTAATGCCATCAAGAAGTTCCTGAAGTGGTTGTCGTTGCCCATAAGAAAGCATACCTTCCTCACTGAATGAAGTATGAGTCAAGGATGTGCTAATTTCCATACTAGATGAACTTGAGGGTTTCGAGGCCCGAGGAGCTCCTACAGAGCGCCAAACACCAACAGGCGCATTGAGATGCCCATCTATTATTCCTTCATCAATATCACCAGCAATTCTAATTGGTATGGAATCTTTCTTCTTCAGCCCATACTTTCCCGATAGGTTATCTGTCATCTTACTTGGGTCACAAGGCAGCCTACCAAGAGATGAAAGACTACTCGAAGACAATAGTGTGTGCCGTATTCTACACATTGACACTTGAAATATGAGGCATTCCATTTCAGTTGCAGGAATGGTATTCTTATACAAAAAGGAATTTTCTGCGTCAAATGTCCCCTCAATCATTTTCTTCTGAGATGATTTGACAGCATTTGCAGAACTGAAAGTTGGGAATGTAGATGGTGCAGCCCCATCATGTGATAGTACAGTGTCTTTACTACTTGTAAACAATCTTCTGTCCTGTTGCTCTTTACCACTACCTACGTGGATGTTATAGTTCTTTGACCCGAGAATGTTGTTTGCATCTTTCTTTCCAGGAAATGCTTTTGAATTCATTGGCACACCAGTCTTCTCATCACATACATCAAGGCAAGGAGAAGGTGGGGTTGCACTATATGTGTAATTATTTGCACTTGAACTTGAACTCTCCACTTTTCCAGATTGTGGCAAGTAAGGGCTACGGAAAATGGATGATGAGAGTTCACTTGTGGGGGTTTCAACAGCTCCATATTCGGGAGCAATCATCATAAGTGCCTCAGCTTTTAATATGTGATCAAATTCTCTGACATTAGATGCAGAAGAGCAGTTCAAGGGACCTGATGCCAAAGCACCATTTCCAACTCCTTGATTTTTGCCAAGTGTCTCTTGCATGGCTGCTGGATGGGGTGGAATTACGCTTTCGAAGGATGCAAAACTCTCGGATAAAAGCATCTGATCAGAAACATCCATAGGCACAACTGGACTGTCAACTACATCGCCACAATGTGGAGAGGAAAACATAAGCGTCTGAGATTCTGCAGTTCCTGGGGGCTTCACAATACAAAGAACCATCAACAAACTTAAAATAAGTACAACCAATTTTCTTTTTCTTTTTTTATTTTTATCAAAAGAAGCACAATTATCTTATTAAACTGAACAGAGAAACAGTATGTGGGTCTGGAGAAAGGAAACTGAAAACTCAATTCAAGCAAATCAATTAATATTAATGTTCCTCCAGTAAAAGTCCAAGGGTCTTGGTTTGCTAACAAATAATTGTTTTGATCAATTCAAATGAACTTGTCATCAAATAACTGGTAACATATATGTGAAAGATCAAATAAACACATACTGGAAAACAAACTGCAAAGAAGACGCAGTTTTAAAGAAAATTTATTTAACAGACGAACTGCTCTAAGATAAGAAGGTACCTCCCCAAATGGCAAGGCATCATTTTCAAAGAAGTCTCCGAAACCTCCAAACTCATCCAGCAAAGCATGTATATCGGTGCCATTGTCACTATCATCCCAATCCCAATCCCACTGAGATCCACTCTGATCGTTTGCGAATCCAGTGATCGCTGAGTTGTTGACTTCCACAGAACCATAATCAGACTTGTATGTATCCTGCAAAGAAGCACTTGTAGATGTACCCACTTGAGCAAATGTGTCAGTCATCCCAGTTCGAGGGCACTTAGAACCCTGTTGGAAAAGAATATTGGCAATGAAGTTGCATCTGACATGAGTGACATCTACTATTCATAGACAAAGATATATCCAGATATAAATGAGTCGCACATTCAATATTCATAACAAAAATTTGCTGCTTCCTAATACAGTTGTGTTTAAATTTATCATCCATAAGTACGTGCGCAAGTTCAGTTATTTTCTTTGACCATTCAATTCCACAAAGAACTAAAAGAAAAGTAACAATAAACATGTAGCTTACAGTGAACACATTACCAATATAATTGGCAGCACTCTTACTCAACATATTGGGTACTGCATACATGCCATGTGACTAGCATCCGATAGTACCTAGTATGTTGCGGACCCTTCTCCCTACAAACACTAGCTTGGGCCTCTTTGCTGACCCAACATTGATGTGATACCTTAATACACTGAGAAATTATTATGTTTTCTTATTTGTATTTGCTAGTGTCAGATCAAGTGTTATTAGAGACAACAAAGAAAAAAAATTAACAGTCACTAGTTTCCAAAAGCTGCAAGTTTAAGATATATCTGCTTGAAAAGTGATACCAATGGATATCCATTATAGCATGGGAAAAAGATGTCTATTGAAGATTAGATGAAGTACCAATTTCAAGCTATCATTTTCCGAGCGATCGTTAAAAGATAAACCAGACTGTCTACAGCTTAAAGAATCAGCGTCAGCCTCTGGTTCACCAGTGCCTGTTGCTATCTTGTAATCAGTGTCACTTGAGCTGCTACTTATGCTACTAATGCTGCTACAATTACTGTTGCTACTACTATTATAGCCACGTTCTGTGCGAATATCAGTTTCATTCCATTCCTCTATAGGATATATGCTATCAGAACTGCTGAAACCATAATAGCCAAAAGAGAGAGAAGATTAGCTTTAGCCAACATTTATAGGTCTACCTACAAGGAAATTATTACATGAACCTGAACAATAAAAAACAAGGGTACAACAATAGAAGCTGTATTGTTCAGAACATTAATTACGTGTATTGTTCAGAACATCAATTACGTGTCTATTTACAAGGAGAGAGAGAAGATTAGTTTTAGCCAACATTTATAGGTCTACCTACAAGGAAATTATTACATGACTCTGAACAATAAAAAAAACAAGGGTACAACTGTTAGACAGAATTAGTGTTTGACTGCAATCTGGCCATAATCTTAGCATTAGTATTTTAGATTAGCTGTATATTGTTGTAAATGCATATCAGGTCATGATTTGCAGTAATTGCATTTAATATCTTTGTGTAACTGCATATCAGTTCCTGATTTGATTTGCAGTAATTGCATTTAATCTGTGTAACAGCAGCAAACTTGCTGCTATATAACTTGTATTCTTGTAATGAGTTGATCAAGGAGAATCACTTTCTACATGGTATCAGTTAGCCTATAGATCCAGACCAGTGTTCTTTTCGTTTTGTGTCTTACCGTTTCATTCCATCATTCTCATCATTAGTCACCAATTTAAGTAGAATTCCTTTCCTCAACCCCCGTAGTCTTTCATGGCTGCAAGCACTTTCGTTCTTTCCCACCAAGGATATCGGCAGCAGTGCAATGGCATGAGGTCTCTCTCCCAAGGAAATCTTCTCTCAATGACGCAACAGCCGCCCCTCACCTACCCTCCTTTTGCAGGGGCTCACTTCTCTAGCGCACCAATCTGGTATCCCGATACCGGCGCCACTCATCACATGACAGCCATGCCTCTTCAAAACATCCAACCATATGGTGGTTCTCATAATGTCTATATGGGTGATGATAGTTCTATGCCAATATCTCATACTGGCACTCTTCCTTTTCCCTTAGGTTCCTCTAACTTTTCTTTATGTAATATAGAAACTGTATTGTTCAGAACATCAATTATGTGTCTGTTTACAAAAGGGAAAGGGAAAATCAAACTTGGGAGAGCACTTTGTTGTAGAAACTGCCTCACCAGATGGGCAAGGCAACTGATCTAAACTAGTCTGGCACAAAAACAAATTGCCCCAACAGTTCACCATTCCACCACAATGGGCTATCTTTTTTGGTTCCTTTTCTAGGATAAAGAAACTTTTATTACAAAAGAGAGAGAAGATTAGTTTTAGCCAACATTTATATGTCTACCTACAAGGAAATTATTACATGAACCTGAACAATAAAAAAACAAGGGTACAACAATAGAAACTGTTTGTTCAGAACATCAATTACGTGTCTATTTACAAAAGGAAAAGGGAAACTCAAACTTGGGAGAGCACTTTGTTGTAGAAACTGCCTCACCTGATGGGCAAGGCAACTGATCTAAACTAGTCTGGCACAAAAACAAATTGCTCCAACAGTTCACCATTCCACCACAATGGGCTATCTTTTTTGGTTTCATTTCTAGGATAAAGAAAATCTTATTACTAACTTCACTCTTCACTCCAATATCAAGACACAAACAGATTGAATTCAACTTCCATGGTCAATCTGAGGGTTCTGAACTTCAACTTTAGCCCTTAGAGTCTAATACTATATATTATTCCAGCAACCAAGGCTACAATATCATTAGCCATAAATCACACATTATTTTCTTGTCCTCTTTCCCTAGAATGCCTGCACTTTACTATCCGAATGACCTGAATTCCTGCTCATTAATAAATAGCTATAGATTTTACTGTTTATTATTAATCCCCATATCTGTCTAAGTCCCAATTATGTTACTGTTGTTCTAAGGAAAGCTAATGACATTGGCATCAACAACCATATTCCACCAAAAGAAATGCAATGTGTGTGAGGAATCATGCGTTCTCACGGTTCCATGTTAGAGAGAACCTTAAGAAGAATTATGTTTGAGGCACAGAGTGACAACAAAAATATCTGAACTGAAGAAATGCTAGAATACATATATGAAGTCACTAACCAAAGCATGAAGAAAGATGAGCCTGGCATGGATGGGCCTATCCAATTCTGCAGCCAAAATCTGCAAGTTCATGACAGTAACCATTGCAATATATAAGGAGCAGAACATAAATATAAAAAAGTTTAAACAATTCATCGTAGGCAAGATAGGTAATAAATTTATATCGGACTGAAATAATTGCTTTTGTGAAATGCACAGATTATTGTTTGTGTACCCAGGTATAGAAAAGTGCAAAAGGAACAAAAACACTACTTATCAGGATGGACAAAACTGTCATTGCAGAAGTTCCCAAAAATTTAATCTAAGCATATATCAAAACACTACATGTCCTTTTTTGCATAAGAAAAAATGTCCTGCTATTAATCACAAAAGGTGCAAACCTTTTGGACAGTGTATCCAGAAAAAAAAAACTATAAATCTAGTGAAGTACAGGATCGAGACATAGCAGCTGCTAGTCAACTACTGCTTTTTAATTAGATTTAGACTACTGCAGCTTCCCTATTGGAATATATCACCGAGCCCCTACAGAATGCCTATACTGATGCACAGTAAGAACATCAAACTGGGTTGGGCTAATAACAACTGATCTGAACCAAGCTGACAACAAAAGTTCAATATCATGACTGCAGCAATATTTGACTGAGAAAATTGAAGTACCTTTTTAAGGACGATCTCATTAACTGCAGAGTCGGAACAAGCACTGCCTCAGCTGGATATACAAATGTTTTCTCATAAACTGTTGAATTACTCAAAGATCCCTTTTGATCACCTCTTCCCAACACAGGAGATTCAGCAACTTGATGCCTCACTAGATTCCTGAAGGAATGTGAGTTTGATTGTAAGGCCCTGTCACTTCCAGGTCTAGGACAACCCAAAGTAACCTCAACATAGCAACTTTGACCCCTCAGTTGGCAATCAGAACCTTGAGAGACGAGATTTGGCAGACCAGTGAAACCATTTGAAATCTTAGACTTGCTAGAACTGCTGGAAGATAAAAGAAATAAATAAACAAACTTTAAAAGTGGTACTCAAAGAAGAAGACTAAACACACTCAATAAAAGAGTAAACTACCTGAAATACACTTGTTTCACAAGATCACTTGGGCAACATCCGGTAAGCCTACCACATATTCCATGAGGAGATGCAATTACTGTGACAATTGATTCAAAACTATATTAGTACAGACCCAAAATTTCAGGTAATAACATAAATAGGCTTATTTTTATCTTGCCAACACACAGAATATTCAACCAAAAAGTAACACTGGGTGGGCTCAGTTCAACAGGTCCTGGACGGATTCTTCAAAACACTTATTCTGAAGCCCTTCTCCAGTAAATAAAATAAAATAAAAACTATAAAAACAGACCAAAATCATCAAGTAAAAAATCCCTCCACTATCTTCACTTGCTAGCATTAAGATTTACCATATTTTATCACGCCACCAACAGCGAAACCAGGGGTGGAGTTTGAGGCAAAAGTTTTAGATTAGCTTTAATAAGGATGTATCTATAAACTTTATTTTCTTGCAAACACTAGAGCTGCACTTTGTGTTACAGTTTCCTAAGCTTAGTGCTTGCAGAAGGTTCTTGGTTCAGGTTTCTGTGCAGCAGACAGATTTTTTGTACTTTAGCAAAAAAATTTACCCAAGCTGGGTAAGGCCTCTCTTATATCCGCCTCTGTACCAAATGGGAATAATGGGTGGGTCCATTTCAAAAGATCCTAGTTGAGACATTTAAAGCACCATCTTTTATTTCTTTTTTTTCATTAACTATTTTTTTCTCTGAGAGCAACTTCTCTCTAGAATACATGAATGAAGCTGGAAAAGGTGGTGTTCCAACCAGATGTTCTAAAACTGGAACAACTAGGACAAGCTAATATGATTAGCTTTTAGGAAAACCCACCTCTAACTAATCAACCCTTCTTGCTAAACAGAAAGCAAATATAAGAATAGATCCATCTCCTATATTCAATCAGGCTCAAGAAGAACACTACACATTCTAATGTGGTAATCAAGGTTAAAGTCTACCACACCTCGTAAAACCAAACTCACAGTATAGAAATTACACAAACCTGGAAGCCTATAAGCAGAATTTTTGGAAGAATGCTTCAGTACTCCCTCCAAATCACCACTAGAAAGTGCTCGGACATGCCTAAAATGAGTTTAAAAAGCAGAACATTTTCCATTAGTGTTACATTGCCAAATATTCCAGTGAATAGAATGAAGTTGTGAACACACTTTGCAGATACTAAAGCATGGACAAATATCCCCTCTTCAGTGGCAGCAAAAATAAATTCAATTGTAGGCTGTCCCTTCCTGCAAAACATCAATCAAGAATTAGACAATTCAAACTAGCATCAGAAGAATGCCTATTAAGGTGAAATGGTTTAAGACCAGAAAAACTAGTTCAATGCATGCCTATGTGTACACACCAAAAAGAGAAATGGAGAATATAATTGCAGATCCTGAGTTGGGAAAACAGGCATTTTACGGCCAACTCACTTAAATGACTTTCTTTTAAGAGAAATAACATTTTATTAGAAAATACCTCCTCGAAATGACTTTGTTTTTAAGACAAATAACATCCTACGATCAGTCATTTTACAATTCAGTTAATGTCTTACTATTATTATATGGTGATCATCACTGTGTTTGATTAATACTTCTCATTCGTACAATACATATTGATCACTAGGGCAATAAACTAAGATATTTTTTACCTGAGAAACTCTTCATTTTGTGATGGATGGAACTTTGAAAATACATCTCCAAACCTCATATAGGCGAACCCAGATAGCACTCTGTAGATACCAATACATAATTGTCAAATATGAACATGGTGAACTTTACTCCAAGGAATTTGGATTTATTGATGTACAATGACCTCTCTATACGATTCCTCAGAGCCTGAGAAAGGGCAGTTGCAACCTCTTCCGAGTCCCCAGGAGATATCCAAACTCCAGATGCAACAACTTCCTCGATAAAAATCAAAATTCTAGTTAAATTCACATATACAATTATATGACATAAATAAATGTGCACTCTGGCTATGGTACAAAACAATTATTTGATTAAAAAAATTTAAAAAAAAATCATTTACCGTTTCTTAAGTAATAGTTGGTACAACAACAAGATCCAAGAGCACCAAGTACCTCTTAATTTAGAGACTGCAACTTGAGCAGAGTCAGTAACAGTTAAATAACACCCAGGCAGGAAAAGCCATAGTTTAATCTTCTCATCTGTTTATGTTGCACAAAGCAGAAGTCAGAACCAAATATGGTATCCCATGCAACAGACGGTATGTGAAACTATCCATATAATGTTAAACAAGTAACAAATAAACCCACAGACCAGGTCACAGAGCCATTAGGTAAGCAAATTTATTGGGTATTCATACCAATACAAAAGATTATTGAAAATCAAATGGGATTATTTCACCAACAAAATCAACAAAACAGACAAACAAGAGGAACCAACCACATTACCCTTTCTTACCTGGATTGTGAAAGCCCTGTGATGGGTCCCACGGTCCAACAAAGGAATTTGTCCATGTGCTGAGAAATCCTTCCTTCTGCAACTGTAAATGTGAGGATAGTACCATCTGTGTGGCAGCATCTGTCACACTGCTGCTCAGGAAAAGAAAAAAAAGATTCATGTTTGTTAAGAAATGGAGACCGTGACAAAGAAAACCTTTTGCCTAATTAATTAGGAACCTCGAACAGAGTTTAACCTTTTGTCTGGTAGTTGGATCAACTCTGACTCATGAGGGAGATATTGAAACCACGATAATTGATTAAAACCCGGCTGCAAAATTGATCACAAGCAGTTACATTACTACTATGATTAATTAAGTAGCTTTATTACAAGTAAACTATTCACAGAATTAAAGTCAGAAAGCTAAATACTATCGAGATTCCACCCTACATTGTGTATCCAATTTCCTCTTGGGACACGCTCAAGGTAGCATGAATTGAGTTATGCTCTTCATACATCATACATAAAAGGGTGTTTCTTTGTCTATGACAGTTATACTATACTGAAACACTAGCACAATTGTTTCCTCCATAATTACTACCGATCTGATTATACAGTAATTACTCGCATCTCCCTCTACAGGTTATCAAAAACAACTTGACTGAAATCGAACAATGGAAGTTAGTGAAAGAAAAGGAAACATACAAGTTTGAAAACATTGGTCCACATTCCTTCTCAGTATGATCCCTATAGCTCCAAAAAGAAACTTCCTTTCCTTCAGTTCTCAACTATTCTCCAAGCTTCCCTTGTTCTTGCACACTCAAACTAAATAAAAACCCAAACAACTTCTCATCCTGCAAACAAATAGCTCAGAAATTCATACAACTGTACCCTAATTAATAAATACAAAAAGCAACGAAATCCAAATCCAAATGCGCAGTTATAAACCCTAACATGAAACCTGAGAATTCAAAATTGAGGGAGATGGAACGAGCACGTGTACCTGAAATTTTGGGGGAATTGGAATTCGAATTTGGGAAGAGAAAGAAAGAGCCCACGGGAATTCATTCGGATCGGATCTTCAGTCCGGTCCTAAATTGATTGTCATCATTATATAGCTCAAATCCTCACTCATTTTTCCAGCTCGAATAATTACAAAATTAACAACAAAATGGGCAACTTACCGTTAGGCCCAAATAAGATTAGGCCCATTATTGAATTGAAGCCCAAACATGTCCTCTGGGTTTCACTCAGAACGAAGAAGAAAATGCAAGCAGTGGCAATGAGTCTTAAGTGCACGTATGTTACTCTGGATTGTCTAATGTCGGACTAAGTCTATGTTTAGTCTCGGACTATGCAGGCTCGGATAAGGGTAAAGTAATTCCTGACCCATGTTTGGTACAGTCTCGGACTAAAGAACAAAACCACCAGAATAGTCTAATTTCATGTTTGACGAACCACTAGACTAAATAAATTTTGTCTCAAATATTTTTAGAATTATAACAAGTATTATTCAATAATAGCATAATATTTCATTAATAACACATGTGCTCATATAAGCAATCATATATAAGCAATATTTGTTACTTCGTGATTTGTTTCATTATACATTTGCTTGGGAATTATTATGGGTGCAAAAAGCACAATAAACTAAAAGAGTACTGTAATTTGGATTTTGAAATATAAGGTGTGATAGCAAATTAGATCCGGTGGATAAGTTTTCAATTGTGTGAAAGCAAATTGCAAATTTCCTGTTAGTTTATGCCACAACCGAAGTAATTAGTCACAAGTTCATACATAAGTAAGCCACCAAAATCAAATAGAGTAATAGTTTACACATACAAGTCCACCATTGGAAGTTGAATTCTCAATTAGCCTTTTACAAGTCAAATATAAGACATGAACGATAATCTAACAAAATACAAAAGGAGTTCGTAAATGGTGGCTTGTCCAACATGTGAAGGCGGCAACTCCTCCAAAATGTGTAAAGTCAAAAGCTAGATTAGTAGCAACAACATGTGTCAAGGTAGCAACATGTGCTAGGTAGAATGTGTAGCAGCAACAACAAGTATTTTGTCAACATATCTTTTCTTTGCTTCATTACGTAAGGAAATGAACACAGAGATACGGTGTGGCTTCTCCAAGATAATTTTCATAACTTTAATTTGATTATCAAGATCTAGTCCCATAGCTTTAATTTCATTATGGCATCTGTCATTGTTTGCATAATCTTTTTCTAGATTCTTCAAAAAAAATTATTCAATGCAAGGATGACTTGATTCTCATTATTTCTTTTCCTCTTTCTTGTTCAACAAAGCTTCTTCTTCAAAGCTTGTCCATTTACGTCTTTGTTTGTGTTCATAATTATCACCACCACCTTCCATACTAAGCACACGTACAATAAAAAAATTGGGCATATTAACATGAGAAAAGCTGGGCATATTAGCATAAAAACTGGCCATATTATCCAAAGCAAAACTGGGCATATTAGCATAAAAATCAAACACCATCTGCTTTACATATTATATCAACTGAAAAAAGATAGTACCTTAATACAGAAAACAACAATCCAAGACATAAACAACAATCTAACACTAGATGAGGACACATCTAACAACTACTCTAACTCAAACTTGTAAGTCAAAGCAGACAACACATATCCTTATCTCTACAATATTTGAGCTTCATATGTTGAGCAGAGAGGTGCAAGTTTCGATTTTGATCCAATAGTGTGTCCTCGAGCACATATGAAATCGTTTGTTCAGATTAACTAAAGAACATGACCACACTTGGTTCTTGGCCAAGGCTTATTTATATCCTCAGGAATCTTGAATATAGGTAATGAATCCTTTAAAACACACACACAAACATCTCCACATCACAGATTTAGAGCATTACACAATCACCAGATCTCCTTCTACTTGCTTCTAAAGCAGCTAGCAACATCATATTATTCAACCTACCATATCAACAACCGGGTCTGAAAAAACTGGGTGATCGAAGCATATCGACGGAAGCTAGAAATCAAATACAGGGAAGGAGATGATAATCAAAATAAATGATTATGCTCTATGATTACAAATCTCCATAGTTTCCTCTTCTTCAAATCTGAAAAAGAGCCAACATTTTTATCAAACCCAGAATTCCAAAGATAAGGAAGAAACGAGATAGAGAAGTACCAGAGGCTTGAGGTCGGTGGCCGGTCACAGACTTGAATTCATAGGTAGTCAGGACAGTTAGCTTAGAGAGAGGTGGTCGGAGGGGGCAAAAGCGAAATAGGGTTTGCGCAGCGCAAGTGGCTCCTTATCGAATACAGAGTCCCTCCAAAATCAAGGACCTCTCCGTAAGCCCAAAAAAGAGGGACGCGGGGAGTAAATAATCTCATTAACTTTAATCTCATGTTTTCTAGAACACTGGTTTTGGACTAAGAAACTTCACTACCTAGTCTAATCCCAGCTAGTCCGATATAACAAACGTGTTGTAAGCGCCATCGCTCTCTCTTCCTCCTCTTCTCTTTCAAAATTCCTATCCTCCCCTGGCGGTGATGTCACCATCAACACGTGTCTCACTCCTCCTCCTTGGTCGCCACTCAGCACAGCAGCGCTAGAGTCCAAGGCGATGACGTAAGCTTTCCAAACAACCTTTTCTCTCTCTTTTTTTATGACGGTAATAATTGTAATCCTGATGATGAATTGATGATCGTGCAGGTGAGAGCTGGAAATGTGATTAATAAGAAAGGTAAATTTGCAATCGCAACATGATTTTGTTTTTAAGTTTGAAATTATGTTTATACTGATGAAATTTAGTCATGTTGCGGTTGGGATTACAGTGCTTCAGATTGTATTTACCAAGTGAGCAGCTCTATCATCTTATTTTTCGATTAGAAAAAGCAATGCGATATTCGGTACTGTTTAGGTGATCAAGGTGGAGCATTCACATGAAGGAAGAGGAAAGGCTAACATTAAGGTGTGTTGCGCTATCTGTCTGAGTGTTGGTCATGGCTTTATTTTATTAGTATTACTTAGGAACCTAACTGAAGTTGTTTTTGTCTTTTTTCCGTTCGTGATGTCAACTCTGGGAACAAAACATCCCAAAGATTGGGGATAGTATGTACTTTTTAACTTTGTGAATTAGCCTTACTAGTTTGTTGGTTTATAAAAATTCAGGAGGAAGATTTATCAACAATAATCTCACTCCTTTGGATCTCGAGAAACCTTGGTCGCATCCATCTTGTAATCGATTATGGAGAGATGGTACCAGCAAAACAAAAACAAACGCTGACGCCTCGATACTTGTTATCATTGTTACCCGTGATCGTCCTCCTTCTCTCATCTCCATAGCGAATGAATTTATAGATCTTTCATACATTGGTCATCAACTAGTCCTCAACAAAAATATTTTTAATAGAACTCTTCCCTTCAAAATATATGAATTACTCATGAGCATAGAATAAATTTTAAAGTTATAGTTTTAAACAGATTGATTTGAGTTGTTGGTTACTGTTAGCGATATTACTTTAATATATCTTTCTGTCAATCTCATGATTCACTCCTTACCAAGTCAGGATTGATTGAAGATTTGTGAATTATTCTCTCAACAATTCAGTCATTGTTATCTATGTAATTAAGCTTTGATTATTTTCATATTTGTAATAGAGTAGTAGACCTGTATAAAGTTGTATCAATTACACAGTTCAAATTAAGTAAAATACATTTTCAATATGGTATCAGCCTAGATTAGATCCTTACTTCTTGCTTTCATCGTTCTCTTTTCCTCTATCTCGTCTTCTTCTGCTCTCATCCTTCTGCTTCCTAGTTTCAAATATTCATCTCTCCAATCTTCCCTTCCCTGCAGCCATGGCTTCAATCCAAAACACAACTCAATTTGAAAAATTATCAAAGATAAATTATCTCGATTGGACCCGTCAAAATCGATCTCACCTCAATGAACAAGAATTTTAGGGTTATGTTGATGGTTCAACTCCAAAGCCTGAGAAAACAATCACGACCACCACTATTGAAAACACTCAGCCGCCACCATCACCAATCCTGCCCACAAGACATGGTTTACAACAAATCAACAAATTGTTAGCCTTCTCATCAGTACACTCACCAGCAAGGTTTAAAAGCTCACTATCTAGGATTGTCTGGCTCGCCACTACTCCCAACGTTCTGCTGTGCCTCCAATCTCAAACTCCAATTACTTGAACTCCAAAAGGGCACTCAATCTATCGATGATTAAATTTGATTTCATTATCAATGTGGTTCATGAGACCAATTTTCGTCACGAAATATGTGATATTTTAATAAAGGGGCAAAACTGTCTTTTCATTAAAACTCATATACAAACAAAAAACACCTAAGGCGTTGTATAAAGTCTCGGTGAGGTTTCCTAGCATTGACTCGTTGCAAGCGTTTCTGAGCGTCAAGAACCAGCTTCCAGCGTTGTACCACCGCGTATCGCTGGAGGAGATATCGGAGCGGAGTCGTTTCGAGAGTATTGTGAGGAAGAAGGCGCCTGAGATTAGTCCGGTTGTTGTGTCGAGCGATGAAGAGACGGAGGAGACGAGTGAAGAAGAAGAAGAAGAAGAGGCGGTGGTGAAGAATAAGAGGAGTGAAAGAACGAAGAAGCCCATTATGGTCAGAAGAAGCCCAAACGTCAAGAATAGAGGAAGCAGATTGTGGTGCGCAGAGAGTGAGAGGAGAATGGTCAAGCTTCAGCGGCAAGATGGTCTTCTGGGAGGTATGGAATTCAGCTTTTCATTCATCAGTTTTGATTTTGATGATTTGGTATAGTTTGTTGGATTTGAAAATGGTGATTTGGATTTGGTTGGGTCTAGGTATAAAATGGCAGACGAGAACATGTTAGAGATACTCAGGGCAAGAGGGGCTACTGCTTGCCATACTCCGCCATGCACCAAGGGCTTCAGCACTGGAGAAGAAGGTCAAGGAGGACCAGGGGAACCCCAAAAGGGTTTCAACCCTCAATCTCTGTTGTGTTCATTCTCTTCCATGATCTTCATTTTTGCTCATTTAAGATCTCTGCACTCTGTTAATTGCAGTAGAGTTACAGTGAAGTAAGGAACGGTCTTGTCACTCTTGTTCTCTTAAACTGATAATCAAACTACCTTCAGAGGAACCAGAAAAGAGGAGTCCTGCCACGATAATGGTGAATGGTATCATGAATAAGCTCGGTACTGTGGAAAGGGTAAACTTGGAGGTAGTAGTCATTGGAAGATCATGGAAAATAACTGATATCAAACGTGAAGCAAAACATTGAAAGATTCACACCATCAACCACAAGTTAAGTTTCAGTTTTACTTTCAAAAACGATTTATAATGGAACATACAACAAGCTGCTACGAAATCAAAGGCAATTTCAAGCCAAAAACAATCCACTATGCAGAGAATTCAACAATTTGCAACCATTGAAAACACTGCAAAACTTGTTGCTTATAATGCCAAACCCCTGTTTATGGTGTACAAAACTTATTTCACTTCAACATCCTTGTTCACGTGCCTAATGAGAATTTCTCTCAACCTCAGAATCAGCAGGCCTGTGCAATATCCTATTCCATACACGCCCTAAGAATTACTAGTACAAATATTTGAACTTCAGTAAATCCTACTCCAATCCCGCTATAAAAATTCCAATAATTGTTCAGACTTTGTGGGCGTAGATCGGCCAAGGGGACTACAACATAGCTAAAAATTATTGTTTGCAATTCGAACTCAAGGTTGAAATTGAATCCATCCAAGAAAACTACAACCCAACTTTCTTTTCCAACTTCTGGAGCTGGTTGAGGAAGATCCATGTCATCTGCATAACCAAGGATTAAACAATCAGAATAACATCAAGAAAAACATGGAGCCGGTTATAAATATACAGAACACCCATTAATTTCCAGCAAATGCAAACTTGTGTGTGCAAGTGATTGAATATATGAAACAGAGAGAGAAAGTACCATGACATGAGGGGCAATTCTAACACAATATACTGGAAACCCAGTGTAAAATTTCAACGGTCCTCCCGCTTTCAAGGTTTTCACAGCACAATCAAAAGACCCAGTGTATGGAAACTTCCCTTCAGCATCAGGTTGCATTTTTTGAATCTGTGTTTTCACGTAATCAAAGGGCAAACTGCAGGCTGCAGCGAAAAATCCTGAAACAGAACTTGCACCTACAGAGAGAACAGGTACATGTCAATTCAACCAAACTGATACATGAGTAATGAAACAAAAAGGCATTCACAAGTGTCACAGCTCAAGTTCTTTTATCCAAACTGCATTGACTTTCATCATAGTGTAATTCCGTGTACATTATGCACGATGTTTAAACAAAAAGGAATTATTCACCAACTAGAGGAGAATGTCATCTCACAAAACATTTCACTCAACTTTTTGTCTGAAGTGAGTTTTCGCTTTCAGGGCAGTGAAAAATTTAATACAAGGGGGATTAGTTCAGGGGGAAACATACTTCTAAATTGCAAACATATTCAAATAGTATTCAAACTTCATGCAGAAAGAGCGGTACATATTCAAATAACATAGCTGGAAAAGAAATTTACGGCTTTATTAAAATTTCAGTATTATACAAAAGATCAATATTGTGACATTATTCAAAAAAAGGTTGGTCAATAATATATGTAGATAAGCACACATTTGACGATATAGAAATCATTTCTTAATAAAGTTTTTGCAGCAAACTCCAAGAGCATACTAACAGAAATTGCTTTTCATGCCATGTTTACAATACTGTATACTTGCAATCCTCATGTGAACAATTAGACAAAAAAGAAGCTACATTCAATAAAGTTCTGAATCCAGTAAATATACCAAGTAGAACCTCATTGCCAGTAATGCTCAAAATATCAGAGTCAAATCTATCATGTACACACACACACTAGGGAAAGAAATAAAAAAACTTACCCAATATTGTAGTAGCTTCACCACAACCAAGGGTATCCTTGAAAAACTCAACTCCTTGGTCATAAGAGGCAAGCATTCCCATGTTCAATGCCATTGCTCTTACAACAGTGGGGCCTGCACCCTTCCAAAGTGACAAAACCCCTTCATCTGTAACAATACGACCAAGTGCATGGAAAGCATTTGTATAGTTACGGCGCTGAGCAAGGGGTAAAGTGGCATCTGCCTGCATACGAATGAGAGCTAAATCTGCTGGACTTCCAACAGTTGCTCCAATAGCACCAGCAGTTAGTCCACACAAGGCTTTCTGGTACAAAGGCAAGGGCTTCCCATCATTCGCCTCAATTGCTTTGTTTGTCAGAATTCTAAACCAATTTTTGGAATGAATAATGTTACAATGTAATCATCGCATTACACACGACTCACATCATAAACTTACTTAACAAGATTCAGAAAATTGGATGGAACATCAAAAGAGCTTTAGATAAACAAATCTAAAGTAGCAGGACGCAATCTGACTCGACTACTGAAAGCTGAAAAGCACTCACCTGAATGATCCAAGACGAGCAGTGGTGTATGTAGCTTGTCTCAGCAGTCCGGCAGAAAGACCCTGCACATAAAATCCCAAATAGAAAAATTAATCTCATGCTCTGTGTAACTAAAGTTCAACAAAAAATTTTCCGATATTTTTGAGCATTAAATCTGAGTTTTTTGAAATATATAGTCCATAGTACTCTATGGTACTGTAGAGTACTATGCTGTACTGTAGTGTACTATGGTGTACAGTAGAGTACTATGATGACTATTTATTTCAATAGAGGTGCACTGAAAGGCAACCATTACGGATGTGCTAAACTTAGTAGACGACCAACTTGATAAAACTTGCTAAATACCACATTTTGATAAACAAATAACAAGATGAAGTTGAAGTGAAAACTTATGTTTCTTCCCATACAAAAATCCATCAATGAAAACTCCAAAATAGAACCTAAAGTTATCCAATCTTGTCTCGTTAAACCAATCTGGCTAATGTCATAACATTCTCCATTTTATTGGGAATGAGGAAAGGACTGCATCTCTGATTGGCATCAAGAACTTAAAAATCATTCCTAGTTCCTACAAGTAACGTCACTGCTACACATTCAAAACTAATTAAAAGATCGCACACCTTCATGTGAGACCTCATACAAACACATCCAACACTAAATATCATGAATCAAAACCTCAAACATCTATTCATATCAAAAAAGCTCATCAAAAAAGCTTACCTTATACAATGAACCAAATCCCTCCTCCTTGATCATGGTCCTGGCAACTTGTCCAGCTGATCCCTGACCCAATTGAATTCTCACCTACACCAAATCAACACAACAATTAAACCCATCAAGCCACATTACACCACTAAACCAAATCAAAATCCAAAACAGACCCACAAAACACAGATCTGAAACCCATCAAAAGAAACCAACTTTAAGCTTCTACAGATCATGGGTCCAATCCAAATCTCACAAATTTGAAGAAAATATGCAATCTTGATGGGTTTCAGGACTCACCTTGATCATATCGATGGGTTGGATGACGCAGGTAGCGAGCATACCAGAGGCTCCGCCATTGACGAAGGGCTTAATGGTTGGCCAGACACCAGTCTTGGGTTTATCTTTGTCTCCCATATTTTGGATTTGAACTCTGAAAGGGTGAGAGCTCAAGGGGCTGCTTTGCTTCTGAGTGAGAGACAGGAGGAGAACAAATAGGAGCTCCTAAATATAAGTATTAACAACTACACTCCCCTTGATTTCCTCACACCCCTCAATATTATTATATTTATTATTTTTTTAAAAAAAAAATCTAAAATAAAAAAATAGAAAATACTTTGTTTTATGACCTCAGATGTGTATGGAATTACAGTGTTGCAACCCACTTTAGCTGACTGATTGTGTGACAGCCTTCCCATATCCCCCTTGTTCAATGCCCATGATGGTTGGATGCAACAGTCTCTACTTCAAAGCTTAAAATACTTACGGAACTTGGAAAAACTGAGTTAATAAGATCCCCGTTGTAATCTTTGCAAAGTACGTCTTTGTTGACTAGTGCCTTTTAAGTCGTAGTTTTAATGTTATTTTTTTATTAAATTAAAAAATAAAAATGTATTCAACAGTTTTATTAACGAGAATTAAAAGCAACTGCATTAGTTTTTTAATAAAATAATAAACAGTTTCATTAGCGAGAATTAAAAGCAACTGCATTAGTTTTTTAATAAAATAATAAACAAAGATATAATTTTAATAGGAGACAAAGCATTTATTGTTACGCTAAATGAAAATGGTTTTGTTTATATATCGTATATTTTTTTAAAAGAAAAAGGTTAGACAAGCTTGAGTTGAAAATCATGTGAGTGAGGATTACACTCGAATTTCATTTAAAAACAAAACTTAAAAAAAACGGCTAAATAAGGGGAGTAGATGAGGGGTGTGCATGGACAAAGGAGTCATATTGGTGACTAGGTGGTGTGGTTTGTTGCAGTGTTAGATTTGGTTTGCACTGAAAGTGAACCTGCAGATGGAGTGCAACATTGACCTGTTAAAACTATGACTTATGACCAAAGATGTAATGCCTTCCAATATGCTTTGCTTGCCTTATACTTGTATACAGGTCTCACTTTACAGCCTATAATCAAATAGCTGAGATCAAAATTCTCACAAACAAAAGATAAAAAAATAGGAGGACAAGTCAGTCATTTTAGTAATTTTGGTCATGTATTCTTGAATAAAAAAATATCACATTTGGACGCAAAGAATATTTGTGTTTCATTGGACATGATAACGTCATTGTATATACTACAAAGGGATCGATATTTTTCAGAGATTCCATGTTCAGTAGGGGGGTACTTTGGAAAATTCATGTTTCCCAGTTGCTCATTGCCCGCCTCACGAGGCCCTTAGCTTATCCAACCGGTGAGGTTCATGCTTCCACAGTCCATCAATTACAACTTTGTCCCCCTCTACACTTCACTCCAAGAATATTTACAAAATTTTATTCTACAATTATGGATTTGTACTATAAATACAAGAGTTAAAAATTTAAAATGTGTTGGCATGTGGTATGCTGATGGCAGGGATCAGCAGCTCAAATTTTATCGACTATTAAGAAATATGGTCCTAAATTGTTATTTAAGCTTCCAATAAATAGAATCAACAATCATGTCTAAACAAATAAAGTAATTTACCAGCAGAAAGACGTCCAACACTCTTTGAATTCCACATAATGACAAAAGATAATTAATATCCAACCATATTGTTCTAAACTCTTTTGTTATCTTATTTATACCCACCTCCTTCCATAGTTTCGCAAAAGAGAAAAGGCAAAAAGAAAAGAAAAGAAAAGAGAAATTGGCATCATCATTTTTTAGCATATGGGAATATTATAATGGCAGTCCGACAGTGGGTTGGTTGTTCAAATTATTGATGCGGCCCAACTTCCAATTAACCTTTTAAGATTGGAACTATGCTCAGCCCTGAAGTAGAAGCTCATTAACGACCCATATGACCCATATGAATAGAGCACCAAATGAGCCCAACTTTGATCCAACAGCCAACAAACAAAGGATTGATATAAGGAAAATTCTAATTACACCTCTAAACTTTATTAATTTTTAACTACTATTTGACATTATCACATTATGGCGTCACCAAATCACCACCCACAGTGCTCGGGAGTTGATACTTGGCAGCGTCAGCAATTACTCTGAATCATCCCCAACACTTAGCATGATGATGGCGTCAGGACCATCTCAATCTGGTCGCGCCATGTCCTCTTGATATGACATCATTTCTTACAGACATAAGCAGCATTGATCTCGTCACTATAGTTCTTTTGGGATCATGTTGAGACTTAGTGGTGACAAACCACGACATTCACGTCGTTCCACTTGAACAATGGTGTTCGCATGGCACATTGAGGAGCTGAAAGCTTGGAGATCCGTTTCAATCCTACCGAGCTCAAGGATTACAACTCCATGTCAATCCTTGCACAAGTTGTCGTGCAATAACCCAATAATGATAAGTTGTGGACGAATTAGTAATGTTGCATGCATTATAACCTTAGTGGAGTATTGGTGCACATCAACCGATCTCAAGACTTTACTATAGTCGAGTTTCGGGAGGCCAAATAGGTTATAAAAACTTCTCAATGGTACGTCCTCAACTCTATGAGGAGAACCCTTTTTTGTAATGGGTATTGAGCCTAGAGAAGTATAAGCAGCATTTGGTAAACAATTGTGTAGCACGTGACCGTGTGTTTAACACTTCAACTAACACCATAAAAGCATAAACAGTGTCCGTACGTTAGTTGTATCTGTCTACACAATCCATCTTTGGATTTATTGTAAGAATGTCTTTTGTGTCATAGTGTACAAGCATTACAAAACGAAACAGTTATTGTCGACCGAAGCCAATAACGCATTGGAGGAGGACCGGTGCATCTCACCCGTGAAGGGATGACCGGTGGAACCGCACAAAGAGACCTCAAATGTCACCCGGGTTGCCATTTACATCCAATTTTTTTTTGTTTTTAAAAGAAAGAATGGATGTCCAACATTCTGACTCATCACTTCCGTAATGACCTAAATGTCATAGGTTATCTGAGTCAATGTTCCAAAATCCATCTTTTGCCAACATAGGATTTGGACATTGCATCATAGTGACATATAATCCACTAGATTGACTCATGTTTCTCTCCATGATGCTCTTTCATTAGCACTTATGAGACGTATACATAAAAGTTCATTCTCACAATGATAGTAACCGTTGGCGGGCGGTCCTTATCTCATCAGTAATCCTTCTATCTGCAAGACACTCAATCTTTATACCTATTAAATAAGGTAGAGACAGAAGCAAAAAGTCACACAGAGACTATGCTTCAAGGATGCAAATCATACAATGCAATCTTGAGTAAAAACAATCTTCTCGAACAGTTTGACCTCTGCTCACTGAAATTGGCATAACTCTCTCGTCAGAAAGGCTACGAACGAACCGCAAAAACCGTTGGAAAATAGACTCAGAGAAATTTCCAATGGTATGAGGTTTGGATTCTAGTTCATCCGAAGCTGATCACAGTGCTCAGACGAAGTTAATGCCCAGTAGGTACAGATTTACTGGAGGTATTGTTTTGTAGAATTTGTACATGAGAGGGTTTTAAAACCTCAAGTGATGCCATAGGGGGATCCTAGGCCACTATGCCCGTGGTATAATCCTTTTTTTAAGAGAAATAGAGCTGCATTATCATGCCATAGACTAAGGATTCTGAGAATACGCTTATAGAACTATAGCAGACAATGGAAGAATACTTTCAATCCAACATGAAAAATTCCTTAACATTGCGCCAGCGATTTTATCGAAATATCAATTTTTAAATGATAAAGACATTAATACGACATCTATTTACATATGTCTTGGTAAGAAAATCAAATGTACTTCTTCAATGACATCAATGTCAAAGGCATCCAAAGTTAGATCCGAAAACTGTGAAGTCACGATCATAAAGAAGTCATGTTTGTTTTTAATTTGATTATCCCATACATTCTTTGTACATTCTTTATATGCTTGGTGGCCCTTGGCAGTACTCGGCATCCACTGCACAGTGATGTACATGGCGCCTAATGGTGCTTAGTTTCATTCATTTGCAACCAGCAGCTGGTGCACATCAAACATGCATAGCCCCTGGTGTCATTCAGTAGCCTCCGACAACTGGTGCACATCAAACGTGCACAGTGCCAGGCAGGTGCGCGTATAGTGCAAATATGAGAAAAATGTTACCTTTGCTCTTTGCATACAAAGCTGTTATGAGACTCGATAAAGTTCACAAAACAATGCTTTACTAGTTTGTCTTTGAACGTTGTCTAACAACGCGGGTGCTCTAAGCGACCACTTTAATCGAAATATTAAACGTTGTCCAACAACGCGGGTGCTCTAAGCTACCACTTTAATCGAAAAATGTAGAACGTTGTCCAACAACGCGGGTGCTCTATGCTACCACTTTATTCGAAAAATGTAGAACGTTGTCCAACAACGCGGACCCAATAACATAATTGGGATTTAACCTGCACGTACCAAATTCCATACATGGAAGGAGATGGGGGAAAAGAAGGACGAACCTTCCCGAGTTTAGCAACTTTGAAAAAATATAAAATTTAAAGCTTACTTGCTAGTCTGTCAAATGGACTGCATATATATAAGCTGTTCCAAGTTTTTATGTTCGAATCCATGTGGCGACCGGTAGTTGGTGCTCTTGGAAAATTTTGTCGAACACCTTGTGTGCAGCCGCAAATGCTCGTGGAATTCCATTGTAATTCATGGCGTCGTTGTTTCATGAAACAAACAAACACATATGGTTAGTCATATTTACATGATATAGAAAACATAAATCTTTCAAAGATTAAACCCAAGAATTACAACACGTTTCTAGGGTGCAGCAGGTGCGCAGAGGGTGCACAGGCAGGTGCTCAGTCAGTGCATAGGGGTGCGAAGGCAGGTGCCCAGTCAGTTCACAAGGGTGAGCAGGCAGGTGCATAGGTAGGTGCGCAGTCAGTGCACAAGGGTGCTCAGGCAGGTGTGCGGCAAGTGCACAGGGGTGCGAAGGCAGGTGCGCAGCAGTGATGCGCGGTGGTGCCCAGGGGTGCCCAGGGGTGCGCAGCGGTGCCCAGGAGGTGCGCAGCAGTGGTGCGCGGTGGTGCCCAGGGGGCGTTGGCTTTCTGCTCTAAGATTAAAGACACGTGCTAATAACGTGTTCTAGGAGAAATGAGGGAGAACTCAAGTTGTATATTTCATAAAGTGAGAGGCCCCTTATATAAGGGTTTACATGAGCCATATATGGAATGTACTACATGTAGTATCTAAATCCTATTACAACTAGGGCAACTCACAAGTCCCGTGGGCTAACTCTAGGCCTAATACATTAAGGATCTATATGGATCTATTAACCTCGGCATAAAACTAAATGCACACACGCACATGTCGAATTTCCTACAACACAGAAGTAATTTTCTGGAATTCCTTCTTATTCCAAGCAACTTCGTATTTGATTATATCATTCCTCTCTTCTTCTTCTCTCTGTTATTAATACTCTATAAATTTTCAATTTATGAACGGGTATTTTAGTAAAGATCAAGAGGTCTAGTTAGGGTTTGAAGCTTGTCAAAAAATAAAATGGAGGTGTACTTAGTATAGGAGGTATACTCAGTAAATTTAGAAGTGTAAACCAATAACAACAACAAAAAGTGGATCAATTGGGAGCTACTTTACATTTTTGTAATCAGACTATAAACTATGTCACACACACATAGCTTGCAAGAATTATTGGCATGACCAAAACAAAAAAGACAACTAGTAACATTTGCTCATTCATCCCTCAAATCCACTTAGTACTACCACTCTTCAACATAACCAATATATATTTGTAATGGATAGGACTATCATTCATCACTAGTCATGATTGAAAGGGTGCACTCATATTGCTACTTGGTTTCTGTATCAGTTACTCCCTATGAAACTCATACTTCCGTTAACAAAAAGGTTCTTCGACTTTCCTCTCTTTTAAAGTATACTAAATACAATCGAACGGTTTAACTAACTCGAACTCAATGATCTCAACCGTTAATCAATAAGAATAATAAACAATCGCCTTGCCCGTTGTCGGTAATTAGAAACTGAAAGTTTGGGTGTTTCAAACCTTGTTAATCTGTAATCAACAGGGCTTTTTTATTTATCAAACAAAAAAAATTGAAAAATGAGAAATGTTACCAGCGAGTGTAACAGCTATTCCAACCCCATATTTCCACTTTTACCCCCAACAAATCCGTCAAATTCAATTCTTAGAGCAAGTCCACCATTTAAGTCTTCGTTGGAAAGACTTGGGTTATGGGCGAGACCTGCATTGCCACATAGCAGTGAAATTTAGCTGCCGTTTTCACCCATATTTTTTGCTTCTGGGTCGCCACCTGTCATTTCCTGTAACACCCCGTCCCGAAATTAACATTTTTACCGGGATTAGGCGAGTTACAGAGAATGGTAACCGCATTGTTAATTTTTCCCCGAATTAATAACGAGATATTCTCGGTTCTGAGGGGAAATTAGAATTAATGTCTCGAAGGATAGATATGTTATTACGAGTTTCCCGGTATGTCCGGAAGATTTTCCGGAGCTTCGAGTTGTTAGTTATGAATTATCCAATTTACGGATGTAACAAATGTTATGTTACGTTACCGTAGAAAAAGGGGACTTTGCGATAAGTCGGGAATTTGAGGAACTTTCCTTCGGGAAAGATGTAGAGGACGTTAGTACGAACTCGTGGGTATGTCCTACGAATTAATCGGAGTTCGTATGTGAAAGTTATGTGGGATAAAGTATCGTTACCGTGCGGTAAAAGTAAATAGCAAAATATCTATTTACTGTTTATGGTAACTTTTTAATAATTCAATCTAGGCCGTTAGATCAATCAGAGATTGATCTGGGCCGTTGGTTTTGGATTTAAATATGGGGAAGGGGGTTGACCGAGAGGTTTTTTTCTCTTTTCCTTTCTTCTCTCTCCTCGTCTCTCCCTCACCTTCCCTCCCTCTGCTCTCTTCTCGGCGAGGCCTCACCGCCACCACCAGCAGCCTCACCTCATCCCAGTTAGGCTGCTCAGGCCCTCAGCTGCTCCGAGACGCCACATCAAGGCCTAGCCAAGGAGGGAAAGAAGAGACTGTGGTGGGATCGGGTTTTTCCATATCTCACCTCGATGCGAGCGTGGCAGGCGTTCCCAGCTTCGCCTCAGCATGGCGAACCTCCCCTGGTGCTTCATTGTCCTGGAGGAGCGGCGGTGAGAGAGAATCGAGGAGTTAGAGGAGCTGCCTCCTCCCGGCAGTGGTCCTATCGAGAGGTAGTCCCGTTCCCTCCGATTTTCTTGTTCTCCTTTCGTTTGTGGTTGAGATATTGTGGATGTTGGTTGTAATGGGAGAAAGGATGGCTTGAATTAGGAGAAAATCCGGCAACAGACCGGCCGGAGTGGTTATGGGTAAATTCCCAGATTTTACTGCGGTAGATCTAAAATTTTACTGTTTTACCGTGGATGTAGGAAGTCAGAATTACCCCTGACAGATTTGTGTATTTACAGGGGCTGCCACTAAGGTTTAAGGTTCTAAAATGCCCCTGGTACTCAGTTTAATTACAAACTGCCATTAAGGCTAAAATGACAGAACTGCCCCTGGCAGTTTAGGGTAATTACAGGGGTGCCATCGTGGTTAAATCCCAGTAATACCCCTGGTAGATTAAGGTTGTTACCGGACTGCCACTAGAGCTGGAATTCCAATACTACCCCTAGTTGTTTTGTATATTTACAGGGGCTACACTAAGGCTGAAATTCCTAAAAGGCCCCTAGTAGTTCAGAGTAATTACGAAACTGCCATTAAGGCCAGTTTGTCCATGTTGTCCCTGATAGTTTTGGGCTAATTACAGGAATGCCATTGAGATGGTAATTTCATAAATACCCCTGGTAATTATAGTTATTTTCAGGGATGCCAAGTAGGAGGAAATATCTTAAATGCCCGTGGTTTGGTTTATTTACGTGATGCCACTATGTTTTATGTTTATAGTTATGTGTGATGGTGGTTTGTAATCGTATGATTGCTTTTATTATCTGTCTTGCCGGGTATGGATGCTATTGTTATGAATGGTAGAATGTTCGGTTTAATTCCGAGGATTTTAGTTGGTCGGTGGATGCCTCGTTTGAGAGGTTAACTCAGGATATACGTTAGGTGTATGCTATCCACATTTATAAAGCAACCGATAATTAGAATAGCGGGATTCGCCCGGTTAGGGTGTTAGTTAATACAAGAGCTACGTGTGGCTTGATCCCTGAGGACAGGGTACGTAGGCAGCCTGACCAGGATTCAGGTGCAGTCACAAATACTATTAGAACCCCTAGGTTCTTTAATTGGCACATTTGAGATTCATATGTGGGAAACATGATAATCTCCGGTTTGAGGTTTATTCCGGCACCGTTTGGACGGTTTGAATTGGGTTATGAAGAAAAGGGTTATCCGGGCTCAAGGGGGATTTCGAGTAAATCTCTCTTGGGTTGGGTCCCGCACGTCTTAACCCAGGGTTAGAGAGGTAATCTTGGGTTGGGGCGTGACAATTCCAGTTTATTAATTATATATATAATTTTTAATCTTAGATAATACTTTTAAATGTGTATAAATAGTAAATATTAGAAGCTAATGTAAATAAGGGTTTCATTAGAATATAAAATATAATGTTCTATAAAGGGTTAATATTATTTTTCTTAATTGTTTTATAATTGTTTCAACTAATTTTTTTTATATAATTCCACAAGATATAAATGTATACGGAAAATACTTGCGTTAATACCGGCATTAACGCGTGCATGCATACTCTCTTTTATTTACATACTTGTAACAATGTAAATTATAATGTCAGGACCCACCCCGGGTTAAACCCTTTTAACCCGAAGTAAATCCTGCGGGAACCACCCAAGAGAACTTCTTACCGAAATCCCCTTGAAATGGACAACCCTTTCTACAAACCAACTCAGCACTTCCAAGAATAATTTAAATCATTCTTACTGAAACCCCCAACTCCTAGACTCATCCTGCTCCCCAAATCACATCTACGCTTCAACAACATATTCAACTATCTAAGTTGAGGTAATAAGAGCAACCTACATGGAAGTTATACCTAAATCAATATGCGAGCAATAGCGAATTAAATGACTATGCCTCAACTTCGGTACGCACGACCTCCTCTCACAAACCCTGCAACACTGGGCATTTGAAAACGAAGGGCCCAGGTGAGAAACATTGAAAAATATTAGCGTGAGTGGACAAAAATCAAATATGAAAAGGTAAATATATTTTCATGCTCTCCCATTGATTTTCTAAAATTCACATGTACGCAACCCATAGAAAACGATTAAATAAAATGTATATAACAATTCTCTTAACTCAAATCCACAATTTTAAAAAGTGGGGTATTAAATCACCATGACCACGAGAAAACAACTGACCAGCTCTAATCCACGAGAGAGTCTATTGACCAGCTTTATCGGAGAGGGTCCCTTGACCTACTTTATTCAGGAGGGTCCATCCCTAAACCCACCGAAGAGGGTCCTGATCGGCTCTATCCGGGAGGGTCCTTCTGGCCAGCTACCACCCAAGAGGGTCTGACCAGCTACAATCTGGAGAGGGTACCATCTCCATTCGAAGAGAGTCCATGGTAGCTAGCAATACATAAATACATATACATGAAAATTCTTGAAAACCTCGTGGTGATTAAATCAAAATCCAAATCAAAACACTTATTACTTTTCCCCAATTATATTGGATTTAAAACTTTCACAGGCATCCCAAACCAGTTTCCTGACTTAACTTTAAATAATTAAAATCCAAGAGCCAAGTTTCCCCTTTTAAAAATAATTCCCCTATAACCCAAAATAGTGATAACAACTTAAAATCATTTTCTAGGAAAATCATTCAAAACTCACGGGAAAGGTAGGAACCTCTTTCCCGGCTCACTTATCTTTGATATATAATAAATCCCCAATTTTCCCAAAATCACCATAAAACTCAACATGGAGGAAATTCTCATAAATAAAAGAGAAACTCAATAAAAATCTGTTGCATGCATATTTAAAAATAAATGTCCACTCACAAACTTAAGCCTTAGCCTGGTGAAAAACCCGAATTCCGCTCAAGCGAAGTCTCCACAACATGAGCCTCTTCACGTCCTGTTCCACAATTAATATTAATTTTCTGGACGCTAGAATAATAATTGAATAATATATGTGTACACATTTGTGAGCGTACAACTCGCTCATCGTCACCATACTTCTTAAATTGTCAACTAAAAATCTCTGACCTTCACCAATAACTTAGAACTCCTTAAAATATTTCTTAAACCTTAACCGACAATAATCGATGACCGAAATAATATTTTATTATCCGCCAATAATACTAAACTTGAAAAATTCCAAAACCTAACAAAAATTATCTAATTTAAACCATAGACACCTCTCATTTTATACTATTTAATGGGCATGAAAATCTGTACAAAAAGTGGCAGCACCGCCTCCAGAAATTTCGACGACCTTCGATCACCATCAAATTTTAACAGTAGCTTCGTTTCATCATTTGAAACAACTTTCTAGTTCAACTCGAATGCCAATTCGGCTTCTAACTAGGTCAATCGAACAAATATATAAAAAACCCAAAATTTTCAAACTTCAAATCTTCGATTCTCTCTCCACACTCAAAATCTTCGATTCTTTCTCCACACTCCAAATCTTCGATTCTTTCTCCACACTCCAAATCAATACACCAAACTTAAGGGGTGATTAATACTCCTAAAACCCATTCTAATCATATAAAGCACTCACAAATTGGTGGCATGAGGAGGGAGAAATCCGATCAAATCTCTATACTGTACACTATGCATTTAACAAGGAAATTCTCTCAAACTAAGACAAAATAGGTCGAAAGGCTTACCTAAAATTGAAATAGACTCAAAGGCAGTCATTTTGCGACCGGTACGGTGGCCTATGGAGGAGCGGCGGCTGAGAGAAGGTCCGACAGCCCTTTGCGTCGAGAGAGAAAGTAATTTCTGATTTTTACCTTTCTACTTCGGGTAAGTTTCTCTTTTTATATTACTTACTATGAATAGGGGACCATAACTTCTTCATACGATCTCTAATTTGAGCGTGCTACGTGTCCATGAACTCGTATCGACGTCCTCTACGACTTTCATGAAGAAATTTTTTCCAAATTCTCGACTTAACAAAAAGTCAACTTTATGGTCATTATACGACCAAATGGTTGCTTTGAATGATAAAAGATAAAAGTAACCAACCGTAAAAGAATTTCAGGTTCGGGATGTGACATATAATCTTAGCCGTTTTAAAATTTTAATTAACCAATCAAGATCATCTCTCCAAAAAATCAATTTGAAAAAAGATCGTTTGCTCAACCAAATGCATCAATCAAATGGACGGCAGTTCATGAGGCTGCCAACTTTCACCATAACTGTCATTTTGATTGAAGCATTTGGTTGAGAAAACGATTATTTTCCAAATTGATTTTTTGCATACGTGATCTTGATTGGTTAATTAAATTTTTGAACAACTAAGATTATGATTTACATTGGTAAAAATATATAAATAAATGTGAGTATGTACGCATGCGTCAATACCGATATTGATGCAAGTATTTTCCAATGTATACCGTGGGTTTTAATCTACAATTGAAACCAACAACCTAGAATTAAGGAGGTTGGTTTGAAAAGTTTGAAATGAGACCACCATTGCTTGAATTTTGGCAAGTGAACCATTTTCTTCCCCCATGTCGCGACAAAAAATGGGATTGACGCGCCAAGCAAAGCTCCAATTAGTTAGTCTGTGCTACGCATCATGTTTGAGCGTGAGGCTGGTTGCTCCGCATGCATTCACCTGGGCGACATCATGCGTCCTATGAAAGTGGGCTGACATGGAAGACCTTGGTCATCAAAAATGAAAGTCTGGGTCATGGGTCTGAGCCAGGTGAAGACCCAATGAAGACCTGGGTCAAAAAAATCTGTGGGTGGAGATGTGTTTTTTGGGCTTAGGTTTTCCTTTGACGTGGCCAAGGCCTGGGTAAGGCTTTCGGCTCAAGGGTGGACTTGCTCTTAACTTTGTCGTATTACCCTCATATCATTATCTTCGACCAAATCTCCCTTATAGTATTATTACAGAAAAAAATATTATCTCATTCCATAATTGAGGTTTTAAGAGCATGTCCAACAACTTTCTTATTTTTTGATTTTCTCAATTTTGGATAATAATGAGATATTAATTCATTCTCTAAAATAGGAAAAGATATGAAAAATAAGGATTTATTCCCTAAATTTGCAGCAATGCATTCCTTCCCCTAAAATTAAATGTAAAAATGTCCATTTACTATAAATTTTGGCTCCTTACTTCCCATTCCAACATTTTAAAAAAAAAATTGACCATTTGAACTTTCAAAAGAGAATTTGTGCTCATTAGGTCTAAACTCTTAAGAGCCTATATTACTTTAGTACCATTATACCTCCACTCTTTAAACATAGTTAGAGAGAGAAAATGAAATAGAAAGAATGTTTGACCAGGACCTCATTAACTCTGATCACCAGTCGTCGGACTTCAATCACCGGTCGTCGGACTCTGGTCATCGGTCACCGACCGCCAGACGCCTGATTCTGGTCACCGATCGTCGGATTCCGGCCACCATTAGTCGGACTCCCGTCATAAGAATTCGATAACCAGAGTCCGGTAACAGGAATTACTGACCCCAATAAACAAGTTATTGTCTGCAATAACATGTTTGATATCCAAATTGTCAAGTTTATTGCCCCTAGTAAACTTTAAATGGGGTCAATAAATAACAATACAATATCTCTACTTTCATTTTCGTGACGTTTATTCATAAAATAAACACATACATTGTTTGCATATTCATATCCAAACAGTAAGTTTACTGGCTCTAATAAACGTTTATTAAGGTCAGTAAACAACTGTACAATATCTATGTTTTCATTTTTGTGCCTCTTATGAACAAAATGAACATAAACTTGATTGTATATGGAAACTTTACTAAGGACAATAAACTTAAGTAACTTTAGTAGAAGCAGTAAACATTATAAAGCAAGTTTACTAAGAGCAGTAAAATGACTCCAAATTCACCCAAATTAATCCACCCTCAATTTTAACCAACACAGAAGTGATCTGGGCACACAACACAATCGATCTGGGCACCTAGACCGTACTGAGACCTCTCCGGCCGGAGCTGTTGAAATCGAGACAATTCTAATTCAGATCTGGTAAGAGAGAGAGAGAGAGAGTAGAACTGGAGGCAGTGGCTTCATCGTAGGCCATCGCACTCAGATCCTCTTTGCCGATCCCTCAACCACTAACTTCGTCCCTGACTCTGTCATCCCCAACCTCTTCTCCTTATTCTCCACCACCGTCTTCTCTGGCCACTCCGAATCTAACAAAGGCTTCTACAAAATCTACTCCAACAAGCCCATCTTTGCCTAGAAGCTAGGGCTCGGGATCAACGCCGTCAAGGAGGCGCTGACGTTGGGCGGACCAGAGAGAGGTAGCGAGAAAGATGTCGGGAGTGGAATTGGATTCAGATCCAGTAGACCTAGTTGGAGTCGGTGATGAAGCGACAATGCTAGGGTGGAGCGACATCGAGGCACTGGATCAATGGTGACTTCGTCCTCAGATCAGATCGTGACACCTTGCCATAACCAGATCAAATAGCTAAGACATCGGAGGACAGAGGCGATGCAATCAGGCTTTGTCGCCGACGTCGAGCCTCTTCGACTGGCGTCGGAGGACAGAGGCGATGCAATCTTCTGGTCGTCGAGCGACGTCAACATCATGCATCTGACGTTGAGCCTCTTCGCCCGCGTCGGCGTGGTCGAGTTGCATAGAGAGAGAGTGTATGTGTGTGTGTGTGTGTGTTGGTTCAAGAGAGAGCTCCAATCTGGAGGGGAGAGAAGGAGGTGAGGCAAGGGAGGCACTGGCGATGGACATCGTGGGGTTAGAGAGAGAGGGAATTCAAGAGAATGGGTTCAGATCGAAATGCAAAGAAGATATTAAGTAATGGGCATATTAGTCTTTTTTATTGGGTTAGTTGGAATGGACACTCTAAAACTTATTTTGACCTAGTAGTCACTAAATTTTTCATTTTGTAGCTAATGGTCATTATCTCAAATTAAATTTTTTTACATGTTCTAACAAGAAAAAGGTAAAATATAGAATATTTTTAATTGGGTATTGTTATTTTAATAACAAAAAAATATATATTTTTTTATAATTAATAATTATGTAACATAATTTATTTTGATAATAAATGTTAAGATCTTTAAAATGAAGAAGCTATTAAAGTTTGAGATACTAATTTTACAAATTTTAGGTTTTTATTTCGAATTTTAAAGAAACGTTGAAAAAGCTATTATACATGCTCTAGCAGGCCGATCAGCGACAAAACTGTCAAACTGTATAGCCGGGTAGGCTGGCAAGGGCAAGCTGTCACATAAAACCGCCCTGAGCGGACTTGAAACCTTTGTCCATTCTGGTTTTATCTAAAAAAGAGAAAAAAGAAAAGAAAATCACACACACACGCGAGGAACCAGTCAAGACCCGTTTATAGTTTTTTGAAGTTTCATAAAGCTTTGATTTTTAAGAGTGAGTGAGAGAGAAGAGATGAGAGAGATCATAAGCATTCATATTGGCCAGGCTGGAATTCAGGTGGGGAATTCATGCTGGGAGCTCTATTGTCTTGAGCATGGGATTCAGCCTGATGGTCAGATGCCTAGGTATTGTTAAATTTTGATTCTTTCTTCTATATTTGCATACCCTTTTGTCATTTCTGTCTAAAGTTTCTTGCTTTTGGGTTTTTGGTTGTGTATATTTGGTGGGTTTTTTTTTTCTGGTGTTGGGTTTGATGTGTTGTTAGGTCTTTGTTGTGAATGGTCGGTTGTGTTTTATTTGGGGTTTTTTGAGATCTTGATATTTATGGAGTGGGATTTTGTGGCGAAGGTTGTGTAGGTATGTGTGTGGTTGTTTATTGCATTTGTGTTTGTGAGAGTTTAGCTTTTGGGGTTGGTTTTTGATGTCAATCTTGTGTAGCTTTGATGGATCTGATGAGTGGGTTTTACGGATATTCTTTGTAAATGGTGAAACGGATAACCGCATAAAAGGAAGTTTGGAGGGAGTTGGATTCGATAGGATTGAGGGTGTGCATTTACTTCTTCTGTAAGGTACTATGGTTGTAGTAACCGAGACGTCTTGATTTGGGTTTTTGTATAAGACTCGTCTGTATCTTGGTTGGATTCCATTTCACAGTTGTCAAAATTGTGTGTGTAGAGATGGTATATATTACGAGTGCTTAAGAGTGTTCTGTTTTGTGTTTGTCTTCACAGTGACAACACTATAGGTGTTGGAAGAGATGCTTTCAATACCTTCTTCAGTGAGACTAGATCGGGGAAGCATGTCCCTAGGGCCATATTTGTTGATCTGGAACCAACTGTTATTGATGAAGTGAGGACTGGCTCTTACCGCCAACTATTCCACCCCGAGCAGCTCATTTCTGGTAAAGAAGATGCTGCTAATAACTTTGCAAGAGGACATTATACAGGTAAGATATGTTTCTTCTGAGTTGCATTGATGAGCTCTTTTTCTATGCTGATCTTGTCAAATTTAACCCTTCCTTTTGTACTATGCAGTTGGAAAGGAAATTGTGGATCTCTGCCTTGATCGAGTGAGGAAATTGGCTGATAATTGCACTGGTTTACAAGGGTTTTTGGTGTTCAATGCTGTTGGTGGCGGTACTGGTTCTGGTCTGGGATCCTTGTTGTTAGAACGTTTGTCTGTGGATTATGGGAAAAAGTCAAAGCTTGGATTCACCATCTATCCTTCACCCCAGGTACTTGCTGCTATAAATGTTATTAGTTTCTACACTCCTGAAATGGCTTATGTAGTTTTTTTGTACAAACTTGGCATATGGAACATCATCTATAAATTATTATTCTTAGAAATTTATAAACTGTGTTATAGATAGATGTTTCCACATTAACTAATGTATTGATTAATTCTTTTGCTATTCAGGTATCAACAGCAGTTGTTGAGCCTTACAACAGTGTCCTTTCTACTCATGCCCTCCTTGAACACACAGATGTATCTGTACTCTTGGACAATGAAGCTATCTATGACATCTGCAGAAGATCCCTAGACATCGAGAGACCAACTTATACCAATTTGAACAGATTGATATCACAAGTCATTTCATCCTTGACAACATCATTGAGGTTTGATGGAGCCATCAACGTAGATATCACAGAGTTCCAGACTAACCTTGTACCATATCCTCGTATCCATTTCATGCTCTCCTCGTATGCTCCTGTTATCTCAGCTGCAAAGGCTTACCATGAGCAGATCTCTGTTCCTGAGATCACCAATGCAGTTTTTGAGCCCTCAAGCATGATGGCAAAGTGTGATCCCAGACATGGCAAGTACATGGCATGCTGCTTAATGTACAGAGGAGATGTTGTTCCCAAGGATGTTAATGCTGCTGTAGCAACTATCAAGACAAAAAGGACTGTTCAATTTGTTGACTGGTAAGAAGAATGCCTGAGGAAAATCAAGGGCTGAAAGTAAATAATTTGTTTTCCCATCTTTATAAATTATTCATCTGATGATTTTTTGGTTGTATCAGGTGCCCTACTGGCTTCAAATGTGGAATTAACTATCAACCTCCAACAGTTGTACCTGGGGGTGATCTAGCCAAGGTGCAGCGAGCGGTTTGCATGATCAGCAACAACACAGCAGTGGCAGAGGTGTTCTCACGCATTGACCACAAGTTTGATCTCATGTACTCAAAGAGGGCATTCGTCCACTGGTATGTTGGTGAAGGAATGGAAGAAGGTGAATTCTCAGAAGCCCGTGAAGATCTGGCTGCTCTTGAGAAAGATTATGAGGAAGTTGGTGCTGATGGTGTAGATGATGAAGAGGGGGGAAGTGAAGATTACTAGTTGATATTGCAAGAGCGTTCAACCGTCTCCCACTGTCGGTTATTCCTTTCGTTTTGTGTAGTACAATGATGCAGCATCTTCTGTAATTGTCACAAGAACTATGTCATTATGTCCTGATTTATCTTTATTTTTTGTGGTATCCATGAAAACGTTAAGTGACATTTTAAGAAGTGTGAAGAACCTCTCAAGTTTCCCTATTTTGGTACATATCAATCTCTTTTATGACAAGCTTCACAATGGTTGCACGAAAACAAATGGTGTTCCTCATGAAATTCAGTTTCGTGTCCCGAGTCCTGGCAGTCAGACAATTGCATGCCGATTTCTCGCTAATATGAACTGAAGTTCTATTTGTTTGTTGAGCTAAGATTGAAGGTGAAAATTGAGTACAATTGATACATACAGTAAACCCGATCATGTTAATAATATCTGATAAAAGTAGTTTTGGGTTCAACTTCAAAACCAATTGGTAATGAAGAGAATAGCTCAAACCCTTTCCAGATATGAGATAGATATCGGTGAATCTTCAAGATTAACACGTGAACAACATTAGGGATGATATGAAGTGCGTGTGGCCATTTGGGCTTCACACGTGGAAGTGGGTAACATGCTGACACCATGATAAAGTAGTATGAGGTTCAACTTCAAAACTAATTGACAATAGAAAGAGTAGCTCACATCATTATAAGCCCACATATAAGGTCTCATATTTCTGACGTGGGATAAATATCTTAACAATATTTAATCAATCGTAAATCAAACCCAGAGAATAGCTGAGACAAGCACTTCACTGACTATTAATATGCATAATACTTGAATTCTTAAGAGTCGCTTACAAAATTATCCTTCACAAATTCCACTCATACAACACTAATGTATTAGGTGAGAGAAGAAGTCTAGCAAATATAGCTAGGCATCATTACCCAAGGCAGAACAACTGAGACTGAGTAGGAAGATCCCACAGAGCATCATCATCATCATATGTATTCTCCAAGTACTCGTTGACTCCGTTCATTGCATAAAATGAAGCTGAAGTCATCTGCCTTTCTACCTTTGCGTGTTCAAATTCTGTCAGCTGATTTGGCTCGGCTGCACTATGTGACGCTCCACCGGCAACGCCTTTTGTTGAATCCAACCCTTCATGGTTATTTGGAAGCTGATCAAACCCACTTAAGAATTGCCATGGTTGATCCAGGTGCAACATAGCCGGTACTTGAACATTATACCCAACGCAGTTGCTGAGGTCTGGTCTATATGCATCACCACACACCTCAATGTTGTGGGATTTGAAACTTGGCAAAGAGCTGCAATGACCATTATAGTAACTAGAACTATGAATATTGGTATCAGTAATAGTACTACTAACTCTGAGACTAGCTTTAGGGGTGATTTTTATGGTGTTGGGGGTTGAAGGGCTTTGTTGTGTCAAGCTCTTTTTGTGGTTGAGGAGGTTCTTGATTTTCAAAGAGAGTGGAGAATTGGAAGGAACATGACTTCTACTGGTGAAGTTGGTTCTGGTATTCGAACCACGAAGAAGGCATGCAGCTTCATCATAAGCACGAGCAGATTCTTCAGCAGTTTCAAACGTTCCAAGCCACATTCTAATCTTCTTTGTTGTGTCCTTGATCTCTGCCACCCATTTCCCTGACGGCCTTTGCCTCACCCCAACAAACTTGCATTTAGTGTTGCTGCTCCTCTGCTTCAACTTGCTTTCTTTCTCGGCGGAGACCCCTTTTTCGTGCTTCTGCGATTGAAGTCCCATACCAGAAGGTGAGAAGAGAGGTTTCGATGGGATTGAGGGAGGAAAATGAGTGACATTGTTATATATAAGCTAAGAGTTAAGACAACAAGGACTTGAAAGGCTTTGAGTTAGTGGTGGGCAGCTCGTTTTCTTCGATCTGTCAGCATGTCAAACTTAACTTTGTTCCTTACCTAGGATTGACTGCATTCCCAATGTTAAACCCCATGACCAAATCATACTTTGTTTACTTGTGTTTGGTCTCTTTCCCCATGACTCTGTCTGTGTCTTCAGGAGACATGCAATCCATTCCTACATAACGTTTTGCCCCCAAATGAACATACCCAAGCATGAGCACCATAAACCCAGTGTGAAAACCATAAACAAAACAAGGTTCAATAAACAAGGAAGAAATAAGTGACAGTGTAGGAGGCCTGTAGTCGTCACTACTAATTCCTCACCAACACAAGGTCAACTGCGACGAGAGCAGAAATATTCGTGAGAGCACGAAGGCATGACACATGGAGAAGCACCCTAATAATACAACAAACAATACAAATTTGGCCTCCGATTGTATTTGAAAAGAAACGACAGCAGAATTTGCTGGGGAATCTCATGCTGCACGCTGTGTTCGGTAGAATCTTTCATTTGAATCACTCAAGATGCCTCTGCTTTGCTAGAAATTAAAGATGACAATCATACATGATATACAGCCAAAACAAGAGGTAGATTCTCCCAAATGCTTTGCCTTATAATGCTCGGAACATTTCACAATGGAGTACGATCTCATAGGGGTTTCTGATTCGATTCCATAACATTCTACTTACAAAATGAATATAATGAACACTGCATCAAAAGCTACGTACTATGCAAAAACTAAAAGCACACAGGTTCTGACACATCATTTACATTCAGAATAGTGCAACACCGAAACACTAAACCATTTTATTTCCGTTAGGATCAAAATTGCAAATACAAAGAATCACCGGTAATAATCCAGTCAAGAAATGTATGCACGGAAACAAAAACACAAGCAGACCAAACCTGCAACACCAACAAACCCCTCTACACTCAGGGACCAACCAAAGGAACTGAGAATAGAAAAGGCTCACATATCACAATCACAATCACCTATCCTTCTTTTCTTTTAGACTCAAAATTTTCACTATAAATTGACACTTGAGTATGCACATCCTACCAAAAAAAGGTTTGATGAAATTGTAATGATGACCCCTTCCACACTTCATCAAATGCAGGGTCACTGTGACACTCCATGCAAAACTGACTCTGATGATGACAATCTCATGGAAAAGAATTGGAGGCAAATACAAGCACCACACAGATCAGATACGGTGTATCTGAAAGAAGCAATATGACTACCCACGCCAAGATACTATGAGGAAAGGATAGACTGCAGTGCAAGCTGTTGCTGGGGTTGCAGGGAAGACCAAGTTGAGGCCAAAGTCTGCGGTGGTAAAGTCTGCTGAAGCTGTTTTAATAGATTTATCATCCGGCTTGCTGTTTGTTCATTTGCCAACTCCTTACCAGCACATAAAACCTGCAGGAAACAGTCACATCCCCTCAGGAAATATCAAGGCAAGCGTGAAAATGTAAAAAAGAAATACACAGTTGATGAATCAGCTTATTGCTATTTGTGCATTTTTTACAATTCTAAGCACAACAAACACTATAGGATCAATTTGATATGGTTATACTTCACAAACCTCTGCAAACACTTGAACAATTTTGGATAGATACTGGTTGTTGGGACCCAAAATATCACCATCAGACCTGCACAAGAATCACAAAGTGCACATACCTCTGTTAATAGTAATCCTAAGAAAAAATATATCAAACAACAAAATGTGCCACGAGAGAGCACAAATAAATAAATAAATAAACTGAAGCTCTACCTCTCAACCATAGAGCAAAGCAGATCATGAACAACTTTGGCTTCAATCAAGTCACCTTTTATCGGTAAACAGTTCAGCCACGCAGGGATAACCTGCAAACACGAGAAGATGACTTTCAAAGCAGGGAAAAACAAAATTACTGGAACACATCAAAGAAATATAGTGCTCATATCATAGTTATATGTTTCATACTTCAATTTTTGTCAGAGCAACAATAACAAGATATCCTATAAATCCATATGAATACGAAACAAATAATGGATTTACCTGAGCTGCATCAATAATGTCACGGTGATATTGACAAATCTTCCCTAAAGCAGAAACCGCATTATCATATGCCATTATGTTGTCAGGTTGCCGGGCATTGGGATGCTGAATCACAACATTCAGCCTCGAAAGAGCCACTGGACAAAACCAATTGAAAATGTTAGTATCATAAACATGTCAGGAAAATTACTAACCGTTTATGACATGCACAAAAATTACCGCTTATAAGAGGTTTAATTACAGTTCCACCAAACTCTGCACAAACACCAAGTCCATATACAGCTGCCTGAAAAAGGAACGAAAATAATAAGAATCATGTAACATGAATGAAAATATATAACCTCATACACAAAAACAGTTTGATAAAGATCAGACCTGTCGAACATCAGAGCTCTCATCATTACAAGCCTCCAATAGAAAGGGAAGAAATGTGTCATAATATCTGAATAAACACATCAAAGTAAAATGAGTTCACAAAATAATAACACTGCACCTTGACATTCAATAGAACAAACTTACTTTAGAGCAGCTTCACGGCATTGCTCTGCAACGTCATCAAAGATGCATATTGCAATCCTTCTCTCTTCAGGCGTTTTATCCTTGCCCTGTGCCAAAACAAAAATTAGAAAACAAAGAGATTATCCGAATTATAAAGGCTACAAACTAGATCAAAAGTTAAGGAGAAACTGCTTCCTACAGGCAACGGAAGTCACTTACCCACATAGGTGTTAGATATGTTGCTAGCTCATCAAAGAAAGGTAAGAAAGAGGCTTTGAATGTTTTAATCAAAGTTCCCAAAATTTCTCCCACCTGGAAAACAGGAAAAAGTTTGCCAGCAAATCAAACAAAAGAAGACATATCCACATAATTTAAGTGACTCCTACAAAAGAAAAAGGTCAGGAGTATCAGTGATGTGTCGTTATGAAATTGTATATTGAAAAACTTACTTGATCAAAAACTTCTTCCTCTTGTTCATTTTCCTCTTTAATCAGTTCCCTTTCCTCATCATCAAAATCTTCTGCTTGAGTTCTTTCTGCTCTCTCTCTTTTTCTACTTGAACTGGCAGTGATCACCTGCTTTATCTCCTCAACAATGGATCTGACCTGGCTCTCATCTAAAAGTGGTCCAGATATCTGAAAGAAAATACAAGCATTGACAGTCATACAGAAGACAATAAGTGACATGCTTACAGATGGTAAAACCAAAAAGTTTTGGTACTTTATTATGTTTATGATATAAACTAAAAAGGACTTCATTTCAAGGTGCAACATGTCTCATTTCTCCCAAACAAAATAGAAAGATATTGTGCAGAGGAAAAACATAGAATGATGCCATCCTTTTCTGGATAAAAGCTAGAAATTAAGTATATGAACTTGTTTACCTGTATGCATTCGTTTATCGCATCCAAAATATTTGCACAGATTTCTGTATCAGGTTCCTGCACACAAATTGCATTCATATACTTCAGCAGTTCACCACAAAAAAAATAATCAAGAGAGCATATTATGTCATCGTTCCCGGATCAGGGAGTCATAACTCATAATTAATAAACAATAACAACCTTATGCAATGCTTCCACCAGAGCTGGAACGATGTAGTCAGACAATTGCTTTATATATGTTTCATTACGACCTTGAGCTAGTCCTTTCTCTATAGCTAACTTTGCAGAAAGCAGTAGCTCCGGCATTGCTAGAAACAAATCAGAGATAATTCGTTATCAAGTTATGGATATAACCTCCAATGACATAAAAGAGAAAAATGCAAATAAAGACATCTAGTATCAACGGTGATTATCACCTGAAACAGCTGCCTTCCTTACTTCTTCATGGAAATAAAATTTAAGAAGAGGCACTAAAGTTGGGGCAACCTGCAACAAAACGACCTTTTAGTATCAATCCACTTAAGCTCTAGAAGTAAAATAATTATGATACTGACAAACCTGATCAATCCAAGGAAAGAAACCTTCTTTCAATTCATCTGCATAGCAACACAGCATATTGCAAGCTGTAGCTTTTTCCTCCAATACACTAGTCTTGATTCCAATCCTTTTATCTCCAAGGGTAATTGTTTCCATACTGTATTGCAAAGCAAAATTTAGCAATGACATTATCATAACACTATCCTCACATCTATAAATTACATTTTTCACATTTATATTTGTATTTTGGGCTTATAACATCATGGGTCAACAAACATAACTTGTTCTATTAAAGATAAATCTTAGGGTCATTGTGGTTCATATAATCTGGACTAGTTAGTTTGTGTCTGTGTGAGCATGAGAGAGAGCAACAAAAATTAAATCCAAGAAAGCAAACAAAATAAACAAAATTCATACCTATCATCATCAGAGTCATCAATATCACTATTGTCATCTGCGGAGGTGATAGTTACGTCTGGCTTAAGTTGAGCAGACTGAAGCAAAGGAGGCATTACAACACTCATGTATGGGAGGAAATCTTGTCCTAAACATTTGCAGAGTCGAGCCCATGCCTACAACATCATAGGAAAATTGTTATTGCCAAAACTAAGTTGGTACTATTGCACTTTCTGAGAAGGGAATTATCAAGGTAAATACATACTTGTAGCATGTAACTTGTAGTCGGGTCATCTGTCTCCATTTGAGACCCTTGCAATGACATCAGCACTTCCATGACCTAAACAAAAACAATGAGCATCAATTGGTACATCTGTAGACATATTCCAAACCAATCCCAAAAATAAAAAATGCTACTTGGATAAGTAAAATGACAGAGCCCAAGCTTTTATTTATCATTCACAGAAAAAATCTTAGGCAATCACATCTAAATAGAGACAAACAAAATATGGATCCAAAAGCAGATTAAAATATTGAGTAATTTTCAATCCTACCAAATAGCCATTAATATGCAAGATCTCAAGCATAAATTCCAAAAGAGAAACAACAATGCAATGACTGGTTTCATATCCGTATTACCTGCTTCGCGTCATCCCTGAATTTCTCCTTACCAACAGCCATACCAACCAAGCTAATACATTCCATGGATTTAGCCCGAAGCATACGATTAGATTTATCAGTTGCATTCACCAAGATAGCTTTCAGGTAAGGCATAACAGCATCATAGTATTTTTGGAAATGCTCCTGCAGATCCCATCAGTCGCTTGAGTCATCCACAAGACAAACAATTACCTAGAATAACAAACTATAAAATGAAGTACCTGAGATGAATCAGCAACAGATGCCAAAGCAGTTAATGCTCCCTCTTGCACCATTTGTTTCCCATTCTGCAGAATATATAAATGATGAGACACATGTACAATAGTATTTCATAACAAATATAATAATGAAACCTCTGCATCATCAATGTGGCAAGTTACCTGCAGAAGTACAAGCAATTTGCTCACTATTCCATCCAAATAAGGTGTCAAGATATCTGGTGTACAGTTCTCACTGAAGTTGAGCACTGCTGAAGCAGCATGTGCCTGCAGATAACAATTTAAAATTTTCAAGTACATTAATAATAGGCAAATATTCTCTACAAAAAAAACAAGCAAAAAAGAACAATACGTCTTTATTCAATAAGATGATCTTGAAAATAAGCACTCTAGCAGAACACACAACTGTCCAAAATAAAGAGTACGCCGGCTTATTTACTATCATGACCTTACTCATACAAGCTTTCGACTATGTAAACTGACTGTGTCAACAAATTTTTAATTATTGTCTGCTCTACAGTGTACTTTGTAATTATTTTTCAGATGGTAAATCCTTTGTGTCAATGACACTAGCATGGAAGCAGCTAACAAGCAATTCAATGTCCTGAGAAACATTGTCAATTAATTGAATCAATATCATTGGAAATGGGACTATGAGGCCACTGATATCAATCTACCTGCACACGAGGATTCTGAAAATCATCCATGGCCGCAGCTAATGCCGGAAGCACCCGTTGATGGTATTGGACTTGCAGGTCTGGGCCCAGATCAGTAGATAACTGCCCAATCGCATTAATAGCTGCCCACCTTACACGAGGATGAGGATCTTGAAATGAGTTCAAGACCATTGCCACCACTTGCTCCAGATTTTTAATCATTACCTGGGAGTGAAAATAAAAGGAATAGACTGACAATACGTCTCTTGGATCTGTTTGAATAACAATAAGGTAACTTGAAATGATTATAGGGAGAAGGAGAGGTATATTGCTCAAAGTTAATATAACCTAGGAAATTGCAATAAGAATATAAATAGTGTGTATGTGCACATTATACAGGACAATAAACTTACATTCAAATGAATATGCATATTGCCAAGCGTGATACTATAAGTAGAGAAGTATTAGAGGACCTAGATTACTGTTTCCTTATAATTCTACCATCTTGCCTTAATGTTAACACGATAACATCTCTAGACAATGTGAAACACATCTTAGTACCAAGCTCATATTGTACAGAAAACAAGCATTGCATTCAGAAAATGAAATTTGGGAACATCTAGAGATCGATACCTTAGAGCAACCCTCAGCAATCTGTGCAAGGGCAATCAATGCTGCGTGGTGCTTCTGCCACTCGGGGGCAGCCAAATAGGCAGGCAACTGCTCAGAGGCGACAGGAACAATTGTATTCCCACCCAAGGAAATGGCAAGCCTATCCAAACACTCCTGGCCAACACTGTAATTGTCACTCTCACCAGCATCCTCGTCTTCAGTCTCGGCCGTGTGCCACGAGGGATCATCCTCAATATCCAAAACCATGTTCATCAAAATGGCAAACAACCTACTAATAAACTGAGGCAATTTCCTCATCATCCCTGGGGCTCGCTCCCTGGCTTCTGCTAGAGTGATAACAAACTCTATGGCCAAGTGCCTGGTCCCTTCTTCCAAAGACTCAGCTTCAGCAATCTGCAGCATAGACCCGACGACCTCCACAATCTGCCTCCTGAGGAACCTTGGCTCAGTCCCAGCCAATTCGATGAACAACTCAAGCGCCTCCTGCGCCATGGCCTCGTTTCCGTTGTTCAAAGACTCCATCAAAGTCCTCATCATCGCCGGCAACAGGTCCTGAAACCTGTCCCTATCCCCGGAGCTGGTCAAACACTGAATGAAATTAATCACGGCGTTCAACGCGGCGATCTTGACGTCGGAGTTCGTGGAGGAGCTCAAGCACTGCAAGAACACGGTGTGCAGTTCCTTAATGTAAGGAACCAGCGAGTCTCCGATGTACTGCGAAAGCTGCGCGAATATCAGGAACGCCGACTCTTGAAGCTTGGGCGAGTCGGAGGAGACGCACTGGAACATGAAAGGGAGAAGCTCCGGCCAGCCGTTCTCCGGTAGGATTCCGGAGGCGAGCTCGGAGATGGTGTCACAAAGCTTCTTGGAGATGGATTTGACCTCCTCGCGTTGAATACACGCCAACAGAATCGATTTCAGGTTGGACTGAGTGGCGGCGGAGAGCCTCGGCCAGAGATAGGCGTCGTCGCGGGTGAGCTGCTTGCGGAGGAGGATGGCGGACATGGCGCGGGCCTCCTGCGCCGGCGAGAATTGGAGGAGGTGTGCGAGTTTGAGTGAGAGCGAGTCAGGATCGGTCTGCTTGCAGAGGTTGAAGAGGAGCTCGGCCTGAGATCGCTGCTCGTTGGCGGAGGCCATCAGGTGAGAGATTAGGGTTTCGAAAGGGGCCGGGTCAGGGCCAAGAATCGTGGCGAGTTGCGCCTGCTGGAGCTGAGTCGACTCGGCCATCGAAACCGGCGCGTTTTTAGTGTTTTTTTTAGGGTTCCGGTGATGGTATTGGTGGTGGCGGCTGCTGCTGCCTCTCTCTATGTGTGTGACTTCGACTTTTGAGTTTGTTTGAGATGGGGTGGTGTTGGGTGTTTAAAGTAGACGCGGGAGTAGAGGAGTGGGGCGTTTTGGGCACCAATTAGGGCAGACGCAACGCACATTGTATTGGATAATTAGCTGTGCATGTCCTTATGTGTAGGAGGGAATTTTACCTTTCTTGTAATGATACAACACATATTTTCTTGTAATGATTTTTGTTGATATGGATACTTCACATTCATGATAAGTTATATTTTAAGCTAATAAATGTGCCCTTTGTGTATTTTATTCCTATTTTCTAAATACTTTCTCATCAATAAATAAAAAAATATAAACATAATCCTCAACTTTCTTTAGAAATACACTTTATTTGACGCTCTTAATGTGACCATTCTTTTAAGTATTTTTTTTTTCAAATTGAACATATATTTAGTGTAGGGGTCATTATTTGGCTCATGGACCTAAAAGCCTATCAGCGACCTGTCGGCACATAGGGTTAAAGCCCAGCCCGTTGTAAAGCTCATCTCAGATTGGCCCATAGGGTATGAGGCCGGGTTAGGACGGAGAGTTCAAAGTCTTGACCCGACCCACGGTCCGGCCCCTCATAAGCCCATTAAAGTTCGTCCGGCCTGGCCTTAAATAGCCTGCTCAAAGCTCTTCAGATTATTTTATTAGTATTTATATGAAATTATTTGTTATATATATGAACTAATTAATTCATAATTTACCTTTATTTTTGTTATATTTAGTTCAGATCATTAGCAAAATCTTAAATTATTTATAATATTTTATTTTTCTATTAAACATATATATAATAGACCCGATCTGTATAAAAAAAACCCGACCCCAGCTAGCTGATTCTTGACTCTGGTACTGGTCAATCTTGTCAGAGACAGCTTGTTCTCAAATATATTTGTCTCTGGAACTCGCTGAAGCAAGACGCCGGAGTCAACCTGGAAATCAGGAATCAACTCCATCGTCGTGGTCATTGATTTATTTGTGCTAGATATACAAGAGAGGAGAGAACCCTAGAATTGAAAGAGAGATACTCTTATAACTAATGAAGCATTTTGAGAGAGAAGCTGATCAGATGAGAGAGTTACAGAGGCTAGGAGGAGATAGTGAGAGAAAGAAGTCGCACTTGAGGATAAAGTGATCTAATTGTTTATTAGAAAATCTTAATTATGCATGATTATATCTAATTGTTATTTAAAATAAATAAATAATATCATAAATATAATTTAATCGTTTATTTAAGTTAATTTAAATGTATCATAATGTATCTAAGATGTTTTGACTTTTAGAATAACAAAAGAAAGAGATATAAATCATTAAAAAATGTACAAAGGTGTGTGATTTGTAAAATAGTGTGCAAATTTCAACATTATAAACTTATGGTGATAGTAACCGTTTTCCTAACTTATCCATCTTAAAATGCATAATGTCCAAAACATATTGTTATGTACTCGTTAAATGGTTAAGTTGTTAGAATTTTAACCTTTTGTGTTTCACTATTATAAATTATCTGAATCTGATATGTAATTTTACTTTACAACCGAAAGACTGTTCGGTGTGAAAATGGATTTTCTCGAACAACCAAACTTGAGACATGCCAGTACCTATGGGTCAGGTACAACTTTGATTTTCGATGCTTGTTCGCCTTCTGAGTTCTCTTCAAACAACTTTTATACAGGAGTTGGTCAGGCCTGCATTTAGGTTCTTCTTAGACCTAACTGAAGAACAACTAGGATTTTCCTCCTCCTCTCGCGAAGCGGACGTATCTTACTCGGACCGGTGTGGTTGAGCAGAGCTATAATCAAGGATTGCAGGTCGTTCGTCAAAGGATTTTCTAACAAACTTGGGATATTTGCTAAGGTTATTCACCCTAACAATGGTTTTACGGATATTCGTCGACAGGTCGGTTTTTATGAAACGGTGGTGGACTGTTCGCTCACGGATGAGGCTTGGTGAGTAGAAGCGGGAACTGCCGACTGGTCGGGCTTTGGTGAGTAGCAGCGGGTAATGCCTACATATAGGGCTTTGGTGGACAAAAAGACTCGAAGAATCTTTTTCTGGTAGAGGTGCTCCGGGGGAGGCTTGTTTTGCAGTGTGCAAAAGTTGTGTTTGTTTGATTGGAGATTGGAGATGTCTTTCTTCTTGTACCTTGACCCCTTTTAAATAGTGAATACTAGAGTTTGTTCTTTCTTGCGGACCAATGCGTATCAAATCTCTTGTGAACTTGAAAATCTTTGACATGTCCCTCATCCAATTAAGGAAGGAATATCAATTGAAGCATCTCATTGAACCTTGAAAACTTGAAATGCACGTTCTACATGTATCCACCAAGCAATTAAGATTATACTATCTTTTGTTCTTCATCCTCTTAAGCAAACTAGCACGTACGTCACTAGTTATCAAAAACGGTAAATAATCAATGACCATCCAGATTCACCTCAATATTGCTTGATCTTGATCACCAAGTCTGCCATTAATTTCCTAAATCCTTGATACTTCAATAATTGCCCGGATATGGACGAAAACGTCTTAGCCTCCAAGATAAGCTTAATATGACCCCGATCACGGATATCTCCTTAGATCCTCGATCAAATCCTCTACGAACCATTAAACTGGTTTGGAACACGATCCGTACGAAAAAGTATATTTTACACCCAAACAAAGACATATTATACTTTTTCAATGAAAAAGCCTTCCTATAGAAACCACATTGTATGTTTTTCCTTCTTAAAATAGTCCAGAGACCCACCATCAACAAAATCATCTAACGAGGAAGAGAACCCTAAGACATGATCTAGGGTTTGCAATCATCATAAATCATTACAGGAGCACCTAGTATCTAGCATATTTCCCTAATTCGAGTCCAAAATTGTCTGCCTGGTTTATTTAAAATGGGGTCGCTAGTACATGGGCTATTGGGCTTACTTCTCCTAGAAATCCACCGGACCGGATCACAGGCCCATCAATGTCGCCCACACTGCTGCGCAGTTTCAAATGGTGAGCTCATTCTTCTACGTGCTTCCAGCTGTCTTGAAACCGAAAGATCCAGCCTGAATTTTATTTGATTGAAGAAGAAATGCTGCTGCAAATTTCGTGTTCTTCTTTATCAGTAGCGTATCTGCAACTTCTCTGTCGTTTTTTTCTTCTTTTTTGCTTGTGTTTTTGCGAACCGGAAGAAATGCCCACCAACTGTTTGATGAAATGTCTGTGCGACATCTTCATTCTAATTCTTGCTGAACTGTTGTATATTGCAGGTGAAGTGGAGACTTGGGATTTCATTATGAAGCTTAGCGGAAGGCGTGGCGGACGATAGAGAGGAGGAGGAGAAGATGATGATGATGATGATGATGAGTAGGATTAGTAAGCCGCGGTACTTTTGCTCTGATGCTCCGCGGCCATGGCTGTTTGTGGGTTTAGGCAACCCCGGCGATAAGTACAAAGGAACTCGACACAATGTACTGTACCATCTATGCATTAGAACTAGCTATTACTTGTGTCACAAGTTTTGAATGTTGTTTTGGAATCAAACAGGTGGGGTTTGAGATGATTGATGTTTTCGCTCAGTCGCAAGGGATAGATATGAACAGACTCCATTGCAAAGCTGTATTCGGGCAAGGCATGTGAAATCTTGGAATATTTTTCTTTGGTTTTGTGAATCCTGTTTCCTGAGTACATGGAAGTTTGGTATGGCAGGTTTTGTAGATGAAGTCCCTGTTTTTCTAGCAAAGCCTCAGACCTACATGAACTTGAGTGGTGAATCAGTAAGTCACTTGACATCAGATGAAATCATACTACTGCACCTTCTACTGCAATTTCATATGAGCACAAAATTGATATACTACTCTTTCTTCATTCAATCTCTAGTGGTTAACTTATTCAAAATTATATACTAATCAAACTACTGCTTATGTTAGAGAGTTTTCGTGTAAAGATTCTAAGTCATAATTGAGTGCTGAATGTAACTAATACCGTTATACCTCCTTTATTTTAACTACAGACGGGACCTCTTGCTGCTTATTATAAGCTACCTCTCAACCGGGTGCTAGTGGTACTTCTCCTCTTCCATTTTGATGTTCTGTTACTTGAGTACATATATCATTTGTTTTATATATTTAATCTTTTTATTTGTCCTTGTTTGTAGATCCATGATGACATGAACTTACCGTGTGGAGTACTCCGTCTTAACCCAAATGGAGGTCATGGAAGCCACAGTGGGTATATATTTACTTTCAGTTCTGTAACATATTTACTTCTGACTGAACGATTAAGTAATGATAATGTTAGAACCTGCAGCTAGTTTGACACCGTGGTGGTAAATATGAGTGAAATTTAAATGAATTCTGAATCATGTTATAATTGGGATATAGGAGTTGGTTGTTTATAGCAATTTGGTTGAGTTTCTCTTTTGTTTTTTTATCTGTCAACATTGAAAGCACATGCCTGACCACTGTCTAGTACTCTGATTGTCTTTTTGAAAAGTAGCTGATGTGAAATTTCAGTACTTATTAACTTTCTTATTGTTCAGGCTGAAGAGTGTGTTCTATAATTTTCGAGGGAACAGAGAATTTCCTCGTCTAAGAATTGGTTAGTTCAAATGTCCAAATTTTGTGCTTTTGTTTATGCTACTAAATTCTATGTACGGCTATACATATATTGAATTTCTTTCTAGGTATTGGAAGGCCTCCTGGTCAAATGGACCCGAAAGCATATTTGCTCCAAAAGTTTAATGCAACAGCTCAAGGACGAGTAAGTATCTTGATGCTTTGAATTGTCTTATGCTCGTTCATTACTCATTACTGCATTTTATCTCTTGTAGTCCAAATCTCTTTCGTTTATTTCATAACTGTCATAGAACTGATAGAAGTAACTACTCGCACATTGCATTTTTCATGTGTAGTAATATGCTTTTGCTCTTTGGTCTAGATCGACGCAGCTTTACAAGAGGGAGTCGATGTACTGAAGCTCCTGCTGTCCAAAGGGCTAAACGAGAGCGCAAGACGCTTCAACACAGAGCAAAAATACAAGCACTTAAGGTTAGACACCACGGCTACATGAACATATCACATTTCTGAAGCAGACCCTTGTAGATTGCCCGAGAATGTGTACAAACAGAGGTCAGGCATTGAAAGTGGGAACTGTCATGGGAATTAAGTAACACATTGCTGTGCAGCCTGGGTAGTATTGAACGTGTGCTTTCTTATTAAATGTAAACCCCTGAATTGACCTCAGAAATTTTGCTGAGGTTTGTCATATCCGGTCTGAACTTCTCTCATATATTTGTATATTATCCCGATTTATATTTGGAAGCTTGAAGTGATGACCCGGTGGGTTGGTCTCTCCTGTACGTGTGGTGCATGGGACCTATCATGAGTCGGCAAAAATCCAAATCCGGAACCCAAAAACAGAGAGTGGCGTAGTGCTCTGTGGATCCCATCCCTCTCTGTCTCTTTACTGCTTCGCTTTTTTGAATACCATCCTTACGCGCAGGCAACGAAAGTAGACTGCAACTCTCCCACACGCACACTCGAGGAATCATTATCATTTACCACTACATTTTTAAAAAAATAAAAACTAAAATTATCAAACGAGTCAAATTTGTTGAAAGAAAATTACCCAGTCCATAAATTACGATGTTTGCTACTCTGATAACATTACTACCAAAGTGAAATAAACAATTAGAGAGAGAATATACACAGGTAAAAAGTTGGTCAAGCTTATAGAAAATTATAAATTGTCCATGGTGTAATAATCAAAAACATAATTGAAACATCCTTTTTACCTTCCAATACAAGAAAAAAGTGCTCTTCAAATAGAAACTATCCACAAAGATACGAGGAGCACTCGATACAATTTAAAGCAGAAAATGACTGCTACACTGTGCGTGACATTCACCGGATCCACAGGCGCGTGAAGGAAACCATATCCTCCGATCAGTATATCCTGTCCATCTAAGAAACCAACAAAGCAAACAAGCAAAAACCAGAAACCCTTAACAATCTGTACTTTCCATCTCCCCGAACTCCATCGATCGCCAAGAACCGAACCAAAACTTCATCGATCTCATCCCGACTCTTCGTCACAAAAAAAACCAGCTCGATTCGATAAGAACCATCTTTCATCTGAAATGAGGAACCCATCTTCGTCTTCCTCCAAAGCAAAATCATCAGCTGCAGAAGGAGTGTCGTCTTCGTCGAGCAAGACGCCGTGCTGCATCAAGGTGGGTCTGAAGAGAGGTCCCTGGACTCCTGAAGAAGATGAGCTCTTAGCTAACTACATCAAGAAGGAAGGCGAAGGCCGGTGGCGAACCCTCCCGAAGCGAGCCGGTCTCCTCCGCTGCGGCAAGAGCTGCCGCCTCCGCTGGATGAACTACCTCCGTCCATCTGTCAAGCGCGGCCAGATCGCCTACGATGAAGAAGATCTCATTCTCCGCCTCCACCGACTCCTCGGCAATAGGTATGTTTATCATTTCAGAGTTAATTAATTAGGGTTTCAAGGGGTTTGAATGAGCTAGATGATGAATATATCCAATCCTTGTGGACAGATGGTCTCTGATTGCTGGAAGGATTCCGGGGCGTACGGACAATGAGATAAAGAACTACTGGAACACTCACCTGAGTAAGAAGCTGATCAGTCAGGGAATAGATCCAAGAACCCACAAGCCACTCAATCCGGGTACCTCTTCTGTTGATGACCATGCTGCTCTCAATGTCAAAGGAGCTATCAATCAGTATCATGGCGGCACCAGCTCAAACCCTAACCCTAACCCTAAAAGCCCAAATACGTCTTCATCACTTGAGGAAGCAGCTCCCGTTGCTAGGGAAAATGGGTACCTTGTTAGGAATGATGATGAGTTGGGGATTATTGTCCACGGTGCCGGCGGCTATGGAAATGTTATGAGCTCCAATGACTCTGATGCCTCTGCAGCTGGAATGGGAGCTTTGAGAAGCAACCTACTGATTGGAAATGAGGAGGATGAAGACATGAACTGTTGCACCGACGATGTCTTCTCTTCGTTTCTGAACTCTCTGATCAATGAGGATCCGTGTGCTGCCGCAGCAGGCCAGCATCAGTTGCAGCCATTGCAAGCAATGCAACAGCCTAATGGGATTGCCCCACCTGCTGCTGATTCTTCTGCACCGGCTTTCGGTGGTTGGGAATCTGCAGTGCTCATGACTTCTGCTTTCGTCCAGAATGATCCTCACAGGATCAATATCAATCAGATGCAATAGTGATCGACTATACTACCTGTTCGAACAAAGCTGCATTATCAAAAAGCAGTTGTTGCTCAATTACTTAATCTATGGAAAAGCTATAGGGTTAATTTGAATCTCGTATTGTTGCTTGTGTATTTGTAATATGTATTTGTTCATCCACCACTTCATCATTGTATCATGTATGTTTGTTACTAGGATTGTAAACAAACATATAAGATTTTATTGTTTGTATTAATATAGAGTGTGCTTATATATGTGTGTGTGGATTTGTATTCGTTTCTTGTTTCATAAATCTACCTTACAAAAGATTTCCACTTGATTTGGATGGATTTGTAAGTTTTATTCACTGAATTGTACATCGAGTATCTAAGCATAGAATTCTTTCTTCATATATGGATATGCATATCAACAAGAAGGTGTACCCCAAATGTGAAATGTAGTGAAGATTATTTTTACTTTATCCATGGAAAACTTAATTAACAGCATTCTCATAACTGCAACGATAAAAAAAGTCGTGCATGTAAGAATCTCAGATATACGGCATTCTCAGAACTGCAACTAAATAAACAGCCTATTTTAACAATATCATATACTAAATAACTCATTCTCTAAGATCAAATGAGTGAAATTTTTGTTGGTAAATCTCATTCCCGAATTTGTATAATCTAACAGTAGCTAAACTCTTTCTCTACGTGTGTTTAAGAACTGCAACTAATTTAACAGACTATATATGTTTTAGCAAAACTCTGCCTAAACACACTAGATTATATACCATTATACATTTAGAATCGGTTCTTGATGAAGATCCAGTCTAATAGTGTGTGCTTCTAGCTAGTTCGATCATTAGTCTAGTTAATAATAGAAAGTTACTGGATCAGCTTTTTATGTATGGTGGAATCAAAAAAATATAATACTCAATATAGATAACTAATCACTAAGGAACAATATCGAGTTAACTCTCTATTTTATGAATGGGATGGCGAACATTGTTGGAGCAAACTTAATGGATAGAAAAATCAAGGTTGAGATGCTTTATGCTTATATAAACCAATAAACAGTAGGGTTGCAGATTACAAGTTCAATTACCAGTTAATTACTATACATAGAACTACTGCTAGCTAACGATCGGTACTCAGTATACATCATCCTATCTAGGTATAGTTATCACACACACACAAACACACGCATTGCTTCACTGTACTGAAGGTTTTAAGGTAAAGCTGCCTAGGCCTAGCCTGAACTTGTATATTTATGCATGCATATTCAGAAATCCGAAGCATATAATAAGATCGCTCATGCATTTAGATGAAATTAAGCTCTTACATGCATGTTAAACAAGTGCAGGAACTTTTGAGCGCGCAGTCATCTGGATCGATCGAGTTGGTAGATGTTGAGAGACAGGATCAATATATCCATCTGTGCTAAAAGCTAGGTGTGTTGATCAAGCATGAGATGAGCATTTTCAATCGTCAAATTATGCATTCCAATCTGAGAATCGACAAGTACATGTACTCGATCTTCTGGAGCTTCCTGCGCAACCATGAATCTCTAATTAATATATATTGAGAAATTGTTTGTCATCAACATGAAATATATGATAAATATATGCATGCAAATGCAATTCACAACATGAAATTGGTATATGAATCAATGCTAGAGTTAGACTCCATTTAACACCCTTGCACAATGAGTTTAAGCTACAAGTTCTAGGGGAATTTCTTTTTTTTGGTTAAAAGAAATGGCTGAAATTGTCGAGTTAGAAAGCTAAATCGAGTAAATCCTCACGCATTTGAACAGTGAAGACTTCAAAAATACACTTATAGAACATCAACCCAATAATCTAGGAAAACTGATATTTTATGACGTTAAAAGCCTCTGAAAATTTGGATAGTATTATCAGTGAGGATGTTGGTTTACATGATACCTAGTCATTTTGGGTGCTTTTGTCGTGAGTAGGCAACTTGATGTAAGTTCATTATGGCAATTGATATAATAATGAAAATATTTATTTGATTCAAAAAGAAAAAAAAATGTGGTTTTGCTTCGAAAATTGACTGTTGAACTTGAGTATGGGCTAATTAGTATGTGTGCTAATCTCTACTTGGACCTTTGAGGACCGCCCAAGAGGGTTGCCATTTTTTCTGGCCCACCAATGTTGGGCTTCACATGCATTTTTTTATTTTATTGGTAAATCAGATTTTGTTTTTTATATTGGTGATACGCATAGAACGTTGTTGGCTCTACCTCTGTGATTTTGACTATAATCCAAAGACCCACATCCGATCGTCCACTCAACTACCAGTCTTCTCAATCCACCAAGGAGATTGGTAGATATGGTTGACCCGTTGACCAGTTGCAAACAAAGATTCTCAACTATTATTTTTGACCTCACCTGCTTTAATATAATTTCTTCACATAATTATTTTTATTATTCTTAATAATTGTCCTTTTTCACTATTTTCATACAAATCTAACACTCCAAATCAGTTCTATCAGTCTTCTTCTCCTATCCAATAACTTAGATACAAACACATGCAAAGCTATAAGTAAGAACTACCATACCAACCTATAAGATTGTTGTTTTAATAGCTACTTGACATCAAAATATTTGTGGTTTTATTTTCATTTGTTGTAGTATTTCTTGGATAGGACCAAGAGTTCTTTGGAGTAAGGTGGTAAATGAAATAGTCTTGTCTTGTTTTAAAAAATGTAGGCTGGTTTTGGGTCGGATTTTGAAACTTACACTTCTCAGATTATGCATTTTTAGTTTTTACCCTACAACGCAAGCTTATGATGATTTCAATTTCTTCATCTAAGAACATGCATGATGGCGGCTCATACAATTTTGGTGCGCACCCTCAATTCAACGGCACAAAAGTAACATATTCACCCGGATGAAACATTATGAATTTTCTGTTTACAAAACAATGATGAATACTTAGACATGATCGATCATTAGGATGGCAACTAAAATTAAGTAGCTAGCTATCTGACATTAATCTAAACCCTGCATCCATAACATGAAATTTTATCTACACAATCAAACACGTACAGAAAAAAACTGATAGACAACAGGGATCCCTAGACAATATGATTTCTGTTTAAGCATTTGTTCATTTGAGTATCTGGTTCTTTACCTACCTTCAACTTGTGAGATGAGTTTAAATATTGGTGCATTTTCAGATTCCAACAACTCTTAGCTGAACATATATGGTACTTAATTAAACCTGTGCATATTAACATGAAAAACAGAGAAGACATTTTTCTCCAAAATTTGTGTTTCATTAATTGTAACAAGAACAACGAACACCAGACAGAACTATATATAATTTCCTAAAGAAGAAGAAGAAGAAGAAGAAGAAGAAGAAACAAAGGAACTCACACACAGCCATGAATGAGAAGCAAAAACTACCAATGCCATTTACAATTCTGCTATAAAATCTTCAACTTGCACAAACTTGAAGAACCAAGTTTTCACAGATAGAACAACAATGAAGAAACACCATGCAAGTACATGAACGAATTAGACTTCGAATATATATATAAACTCACCGAAATGATGCATATATATCACCTCGAAAAGCTGCTTTTCCTTCCTTGCAGAACTCCATTCGAGCCTTTTCACCGATCGAGTGCATTGCTATATGATCACTCAATGATAAACCAAATGGGGTCAATGGAAATCTCAGGGCTTATTAATAAGCTACAGAGAAACTCGAAAACGGAGAAACTTGAGGCTGCAGAAAACTAGCTCTCAATATTTGTTTTCTTCAGTATCTCAGATGCTAATGGCTAGCTAGCGGCTATTATAAGCACCCAGTTAAATTTTTTCCGGGAAGGATGTACATGTCAGTAGGGTATTCGTAGTTTAGAGTTGTACGTCCCAATGCAAGGCTTATAGTTGGAGGGTTTGTTTGGATTTGACCGGTAGATTTTGTATTACCGGATTGAGAATCTGTGTGTAAAATCGAACCAACCGTTCCTACAGAATAGAGAGAGAGACGCTGACTCTGTGTCTGTTAGACCAAACTTTCTCTGATTATATATTTGGCTTATTTTCAAACGCAGCCCATCCAGTCCACAACTGCCTATCAGTTGCTCAGATTTTCATCTGCAATTTTGTAAACAACATGATCTAGTTGGTTCCTGCATGCTGTATATCGTGTACTATGTTGGGAGATTCTGATGGCCTCGGGCTATGTTTGCAGTCTGCAGAGTGCTAGTAGCTTTTCAAACAACAATTTAAGCCAATGAAAGTAGAAGCTACAAATCTTTGTCAAACTGATATCCCTTGCCTTAGGGAGCCTAACTTTCAAGGCATCTTCATACATTTTAACTTTCAAATCTAACCGGAGCGTTTAGCTAGTGAAGTAAGCATTTTTCTCTCACGATAAATGATTCCGTGCTAATGTATCATTATACAAGAGAACCAACATGGTCATTTTTCTTTGATCTTATACCACTTTCAGAGTAGTCCATAGCTCGCCGAATAAGGAGCTAGAGTAATGTACAATGGAATCAATAGAGCATGAATAGCTAGACTGGAAACGTGGAAAGCAACACTTCCCGGATACATGGATATATGATGAGCTCCAAAGTTGGCTCAATCTACCTATACACACAAGTTTGTAAGTAGTCCTATCAAATCGTAATGTACATTGCTACAAAAATATGTAAACTCAAACAACAAGAGCATCAAGATGAATGAAACGAGCGAGAATCGCAAAGTCGACAAGGAAATTAAATGGCAGAAGAACGAGGCTAATCAGCTAATGTATATCTTCAAGTTAACAACCCACAGTCAGATTGTTACTCTGAAGTCAAGCAATATACAGCTAATATAACCTACCATTCTACAAACTTAACATATGCAAATCCCACTCAGATATGAGATATCAAAGTGGAGGGAATGTTCAACATTCTTATGATTATGCAGGCCTCATTTCATGCACTGACTAACTAAGACTATGCAAGTGCTACAAAGAATGCACAGTTCCAATTCCAAAAATAATTAATACAGTGGTTTGTTACTATTTGGTAGATGCTGATTGTTGCACTTGGCCAATTGCATACAAAATGTTATGTTGAGATATATATCCCACATCAGGAATATGAGACCTTGTGTGTGGGTTTATAAGGGTTTGAGCTACTCTCACTCTATTGCCAGTTGGCTTTAGAGTTGAACCCCAAACTACTTTATAGCGTGAGTCAGAATAGGAATGTAAATATACTGTAGTTATGCCGCAGATTAATTTCCGTTATTCTATAGTTAATACTTACCATTTGTATTTCTTGTAAACTCCTATATAAATCTCTTCCATAGTGAGATGAATAATATGTTAGAAATTTTATTCCTCTCAATATCGTTATATTTAAGTTGGTATCAGAGCAAAGATCCAAAATGACTTTGTCTCTGTCTTTTGTCTTCTTTCATTCTTCATTTTCAATTTGAAGAATTGATATAGTTAAACTTCTTTGTTAGTGTTTATTTTATTTCTGTTGTTATTACTCTGATTGACCTTTGTCTCTTTAGAGACAAACTGGTCTTGTCCTTTTTTAGATCAATAATTCATCGGCGTCCTCAAACAGATCGAGGTATTTTAGAATACCTCAGACTGGTATATATTCCAAAGACAGAGAAGGCAATCCTTCATTTGGATTCATCTCCTCCACCCAGGCCGAGACAAGATCGCCGGTTCTTCATCTCTTTCATCAAATCCGCCGGTTCATCATCTCCCTCTTGCATCCTCTTGAAACAAGATGCGACCGGCTACCCTTCCTCCTACATCTGGATTCTCGATCACCTAAGTCCCCCGCCTACATCTTCCCTTCCTCCTACATCTCTTCCTCGCCTCCACCAATCCGAAGGAAGCCGCATTGCCCATCTCGAATTCGAGCCCAGATCCAGTGATTCAGGCAAGCCCAGATCTGAGCTAAGATACAACAATTTTGGCGTGTTTCTCAGCGATCTGACCCGAACCAGTCCACTGATCCAACAGACAGACCCAGTTCGACCCGCCCAGTAGATCCAGCCCAGATTCAACTCGGCCCAAATCAGACCTGACCTGGATCCATCTGACCCGGCTATCTCCGACCTAGAACCACCCGACCCGGCTTTCTCTAACCTGACCCGGAACCATCTGACCCGGTTCAATTTGACCCGGATCCATCCGACTCGACTTCAATCCGAGCCGGCCTGCATATATCTCTTTCAATCTAGTTTGGGTCTGAGTCTAAAACTAGATTCAGTGTATCTTCACCTAAGTGCATTTTCACTTCAGTGGAAGTCCACCTCAGTATAGGTACACCCGACACGCTGCTCCGGTCCAGCTCATTTATCCGGTTTGTCATCACTGTCTTCATACTTACATCTTTCACTAAAGGGTACCCAAATCAAATTTTGCAACCTCAAGTGTAGTTTCACACACACACGTATTCACCATAATTCAAAAAATGACCCGTTTATACATAAGAAATTTGAGCCATTGGGCGTCAGAGGAAGTGGTCGACAATGTGTTCTGCAAGTTCGGAACAATAAGGAGGATATGAGTTGCAAAAAGGCTATCTGGTTTCGCTCTCAACGATTTTCATGACAGTAGAGATGCTGATGATGCCATTCGTGAATTAAATGCCTACAATGGCTGGAGGGTTGAGCTTTTGCACAACCTTATATGTGAAGAGAGACGCAGCTTCAATACTAGTAATACTTTTGTGACTAAAAAATCATGAGAAAGTGGTAAGATCGGTATTGCTTTAAAAACCTTTAACTGTTTTGGTTCCGATACTTAGATTATTGATTCAGGTGTCACTGATCATATAACTTATGATAAATCTTATTTCATTGAGTTGTCCTCCTCTCGAGTGTCATATGTCACTAGTGCTAATGGTGAAGCCTTTCCTGTGTTAGGGAAAGGGTCGGTCCGTGTCACTCCTACTTTATAGTTACATAATGTTTTATATGTTCCCGATTTATCCCATCACTTGATTGCTGTTCCCTAGTTGAATACTGAGTCTAACTGTTCTGTAACATTTTATCTCATGTATGTGATTTTTTAGGGTCTTCTTAACATGGAGCTTGTCGGTCGGGGGTATTTGAGGGGCAGATTGTTTCACATGGACCAGACATATGTAGGAGAGAAACCTGGAGCACAACCTCCCATCGCTTTGACTTCGAGCTTTATCCGGCTAAATGAAATCTGGTTGTGGCACCGCCACTTAGAGCATCCATCTTTCAGCCTTATGAAAAAATCTAAGCTGTCTTTATTTATTGGTGTGAATGAGTCTTCTCTGCGTTGTGAAACATGTGTCTTAGCTAAGAGTCATCGTGCTACCTATTCTCCGAGTTTTACTAAGAGTGATGTTCCTTTTTAAATAATTCATTCAGATGTTTAGGGACCTTTCAGAGATCCTACTATGTCGGGTATGAGATACTTTGTTTTGTTTGTAGATGATTGCACACGATTTTCATAGGTTGCTCTCTTCAAAACCAAAGATGAAATTTTTCCAGCTTTTTAAGCTTTTCGTACTCTTGTTCATACACATTACAATAGTACCATAAAAGTTCTAGGGTCAGACAATGGGGGGAGTATGTTAATCGTGTTTTCAACAGTTTTTCCAAACACATGAAATTATTCATCAGACTACATGTCCACAAACACTAGAGGAAAACGGAGTATCTGAAAGAAAAAACCGTTATCTCCTAAAATTGGATCGTGCCATTCTTTTTAGTTTAATTGTGTATTTTGAACAGGACGTGAGGCATCTCGAGCTGAGCAGCATTCAGATAGCCGGCAGAATTAGTGGCATCTTTGTGAGTGAACCTTTATTTTTAAATATAATGCATGCAATAGATTTTATTTAGTTTCTCCTTTATTTATGAAATTTTCTCCATGTTGTGTTTTATGGTGATTTTGGGAAAAATTGAGAATTTAATACTTTTTAAAGATAAGTGAGCCGGGAAAGAGGTTCCTACCTTTCCCGTGATTTTAAAGGATTTTTTTCAGAATATGATTTTTAATTTTTATCACCATTTTGGGTTATGGAGGAGAATTATTTTTAAAAGGAGAAACTTGACTCTTGGATTTATGATTTAAGTAAAGTCAGGGAACCGGTTTCAGATGCTTGGAAATGTTTTAAATCCAATGTATTTTGGAGAAAATTCATGGGTGTTTTGACGTGGATTTCGATTTATTTACCATGAGGTTTTTAAGGATTTTCAAGGTTATGTTTATATGTATTGCTAGCTAGCATGAACCCTCTCTGGATTGTAGCTGGTCAGAAAGACCCTCCCGAATAGAGCCGGTCAGGACCCTCTTTGGTGGTAGCTGGTTAGATGGACCCTCCCGAATAGAGCAGGTCAAGGGATCCTCTCCGATTGAGCTGGTCAATAGACTCTCTGGTGGTTTGAAGCATGTAAGTCATTTTCTCGTGGTTATGGTGATAGTACCCCACATCTTTAATTACGGATTTGAGCCAAGAAAATCGTTTTAAGTTTTATTTTATTCGTTTTCTAATGGTTGCGTGCATAAGGTATTTCTTGAAAAAAAAATCCAAGGGAGAGCATTTAAGAAATTAGTCTTTATATATTTAACTTTTTGCCCACTCACGCTAATAATTTTCATTGTTTCTCCCCTGGGCCCTTTGTTTTAAATGCCCAGATTGCAGTGCTCGATCCGACTAGTCTTCGTGGAGGCCAGATATAGTTACCGCCATTTTGCAAACCAACAGTAGGTTCCGGGTTAACCTACTTGTAATTTTCCCTGCTTCTACTTTACTTAGTCGCTCTGATACACATCGGGTTGTATTATATTTTTCGGTGAACTCCTAGGGATCTAGAAGCCATTATAGGTTTTAAATTTGGAACTAGTGTAACATTGTTGTGATAACACTTGGTGTGATTTGTTGTGAATTATTTAGATGTGTATCTTGTGGAGGATGTTGGTTTTGGGAGTAGGATGGCTCCAGGAGTATTGGATGGTTGTTGGTTTTTAGAAGTGTTCTTTTGGGTTTATTATAGGTTAAGGGTTGTCCACTTTTCAAAGGAGACTATGTCGAAATTTCGACAGAATCTTCTTTGGGAGATGGTCCCCGCAGAACTTACTTCGGGGTAAAGGGGTTTAACTCGGGGTGAGTCTTGACAACTCATATGCCTAAATATCTTTAGGGTGATGCAGTACATGTTTTCGCTCATCTTATCAATCGTCTTCCATCTAGTGTGCTTCAAGGAAGGATTCTCTTTGATGTTCTTGCATCTCATGTTTTCATTCTCTCATTTCATAATCTTCCTGCCCGTATCTTTGGTTGTGTTGCTTTTGTTCATGTTCCTAAAAACCAGAGGTCTAAACTGAATGCTCAGATAATTAAGTGTGTATTTGTTGGCTATGGAGGACATCAGAAAGGCTATAAGTGTTACCATCCGCCCACCAGAAAGTATTATGTCACTATAGATGTTACTTTCTTTGAAGATATGAGTTATTTTTCTTCATCTGATACTGCTCTTCAGGAGGAGAATTCATATTTTGAAGTTGTATTATGGTGAGGGGGAGAAATCAGAAGATGTGTAAGGAGTCACGCTTACAGGAGATACAATGACGGGTCCAGTGGAGATCATTATTCAATCAATTTCTGAAGCCGATGTTCATCCGGAAGCAGAGGCTTAGCAAGAAACAGATGCACCGGTTCCAAGCACTGAAAATGTAATTGAAGACACAATTGTCCCTCCGGCCATTACTCATATCCCTGATCCACAGCTCGTTGGTATTAAAGATCACGTATTTGAGGTATGTCACCCTTGTGATACTAGTAATAGTGACTCTGATAGTGGTCAATGTGTTACCAAATAGGTCTACTAGAGGTCAACCACCCAAAAGATATGAACCCACTCTTCCAAATCAAAGTACCCAGTAATCAATTACAAGTCCACTGAGTCATATGCATCATTTATGAATCAAATATCTGATGTATCAGTTCCTAACAAAGTGCAGGATGCTATGGGAGATCCAAAGTGGAGAAAATCAATAGAAGAAAAGATGAAAGTATTACAGAAAAATGATACATGGCAACTTGTGCATCCACCACAAGACAAGAAGGCTGTCGGTGGGTGTTCACCATGAAACACAATGCGGATGGGTCAGTAAACCGATATAAAGCGCGTCTTGTGGCAAAAAGATTCACTCAGACGTATGGAATATACTATGATGAGAAATTTACTCCAGTTGCCAAAATGAATACTATTCGGGTTCTACTTTCCTTTGTTGCTAGCTTAAACTGACTACTCTGACATTTTGATGTCAATAACGCTTTCCTGCATGGAGAGTTAGCCGAAGAGGTGTACATGAGTCTTTCATCTGGGTATTTAGCTGGTTCTCTAGGTGAATTTGTGTGCAAATTGAGAAAGTCTTTGTACGGTCTCAAACAGTCACCTCGTGCTTGGTTTGGGAGGTTTTCGCAATTCATGTGTAAGATTGGTTACAGACAGAGTAATTCAGACCACACCTTGTTTTTCAAACATCAAGGTGGGAAATTAACAGTCTTAATTATTTATGCCGATGATATGGTGATCACTGGTAATGATACCGTTGAGATGGATAGATTATAGAATCAGTTAGCCTTGGAGTTTGAGATGAATGACTTAAGTGATCTTAAATACTTCGTAGGTATAGAGGTAGCAAGAGGGAGAGAAACGATATACTTGTGCCAGATGAAGTACATCCTGGATCTGTTGACAGAAACAGGTATGTTGGAATGCACACCTATCGACACACCTATTGAGTAGAACCATTGTCTAGCAAAATATCCGGATCAAGAACCTACTGATCGAGCTCACTATCAGAGGTTGATTGGACGCTTGATTTACTTGACCCATACTAGACTAGATATTACATCTGGTGTGAGTGTGGTGAGTCAATTCATGCATAACCTGAACGAGAGCCACATGGATGCTGTTGTAAGAATTTTAAGGTACTTAAAGTCAGCTCTAAGGAGAGGAGTAATGTTTTTTAAACACCACAACATTCTCGATGTTTGTGGCTTCACGGATATAGATTAGGCTGAAAACATTACAGATAGAAGGTCGACATCAATTTATTTCACCTTTGTGGGGGGGACAATTTGGTTACATGGAAGAGTAAGAAACAGAATGATGTGGCACAATCTAGTGCTGAAGCCGAGTATAGAGGTATGGCCCATGGAGTGTGTGAATTGTTGTGGCTAAGAAATTTGTTACCGGATTTGGGTGTTCATCCCAAAAAAGGCTATGCAGTTGTATTGTGACAACAAAGCTGTAATTGATATATCACAAAATCCAGTTCAACATGTTCGTACTAAACATGTGGAGGTTGATCGACACTTCATAAAAGAAAAGCTAGATGCCAAAATTATTAGCTTTTTCTTTGTTTCAACTGAAGAGCAGCTTGCAAATATACTCACTAAAAGAGTTTTCAAGAACATTTTATGACTCACTAGGCAAGTTGGGCATGGTTGATGTATATGCGCCAACTTGAGGAAAGTGTTAGCGTGAGTCAGAATAGGAATATAAATATATTGTAGTTATGTTGCAGATTAATTTTCGTTATTCTATAGTTAATACTTACCATTTGTATTACTTGTAAACTCCTATATAAACCTCAATGGTAAGATGAACAATATGTTAAAAACTTTATTTCTCTCAATATCGTTATATTTAAGTTGTTATACCCATCAAAATGTGATACATGTATATGATAGTAATTAATCGCGTTAAGGTAACTGGATCTAAAAAACACGATTATATACACAATCTATTATAGCAACACCAAAACAACACAAATAACCTTCCACCTTCTTTGTATATAATTCCATATCTCAGCTAAGTGTAGAAGTTGCATGAACTCCTTGAAATGATCTTTCATGCACTAAAAATTTCAGATAGCTATAAAAGAAGGGTATTGCCTGAAATCCTTGCCTGAACACCCCTTTATTATTTTATTAATATTTCCTCAAACAATTTCTTAGACTTCCTACAATACCCTTTAAGCCATAAACAAAACCACAACACCAGTATAGTCTCAAAGCATGAACGACAAGCGTGGCCGGTAAATCATTCTTGTACCAATACTGTCCTAACTTAATCACCTTTAAAGTGTTGGGTTTTATCTACAAAAGGCTTCGGTATAATTAGGAATGATTCACCCACATATATGTTATATTTTATTTTTTTATTTTTCTAATGTGGGATCTCTCTTCTCTAACACCCCCCTTACGTGTAACCTAACTTTTAACTTAAAGAACTCCAAACTCCGAAAGAACTCCAAACCAAACTCTGAATCAACTTCAACCAAACCAGAGTCATGACTACTGAAAGAATGCACACTGGCTTAGGGAAGAAGCAATTGGAGAGGGACCTGCTCTGATGCCATGTCAAATGGTAACAAGCTTGGCTCGTGGATTATCCGTGTACCGATACGGTCCCAACTTAACCACCTTTAAGGTGTTGGGTTTTAACCACAAAAGGCATTGATACTATTAGGAATGATCCACCTACTTATTAGTTATATTTTCTTTGTCACTTTTCTGATATGAGATCTATTACTTTCAAATACACTCAACACGCATCCTCACGTGCAACCTGACTCAAGGCTTGCACGTGATGAAATGGGACGGAACAAACCAAGGGATACTTGGTGACAATCCAATCAGAACTTTCTAATGGAGATATAAGCCCATACCGGGCGAAGATAAAGAACTCATATCGGGCCCATAAGAGAACTGTGCCAGACATATAGCCCAAGAGAATCAAAGAAGTAATTAGAGAGGGACCCGCTCAAATATAACGAGTATGAGAGAATGAATTTTCTGATATCTGATTCATCTCACAGTGGAGATTTATATAAGAGATTACAAGGAATATAATTGGTAAGTAAACACTACGATATAATTACAATATTACATTTTTAATATGACTCATGTTGACACTCCCCCTCAAGTTAGGGCATACACATCAACCATGCCCAACTTGCACAATGATTCATAAAACGCCTTTCTGGATACTCCATTGGTGAGTATATCTGCAAGCTGTTCTTCAGTAGGGACAAAATGGAAGCTAATAATATTAGCATCTAGCTTCTCTTTTATAAAATGATGATCAACCTCCACATGCTTAGTACGATCATGTTGTATTGGGTTCTGTGATATATCAATTGCTGCTTTATTGTCACAATATAGCTGCATAGCACTTTTAGGTTTGATACCTAAATCATATAACAGATTTCTCAGCCATAACAACTCACATACTCCATGAGCCATACCTCTGTACTCAGCCTCAGCACTAGACCGTGCCACAGCCTTCTGTTTCTTACGCTTCCATGTAACCAAATTACCTCCCACAAATGTAAAGTAACTTGATGTAGACCTCCTGTTTATAATATTTCTAACCCAATCTGCATCTGTGAAGCCACAAACATCAAGAATATTATTATGTTTAGAAAACATTACTCCTCTCACAAGAGCCAACTTCAAGTACTTTAAGATTCTCACAACAGCATCCATGTGACACTCGCTGGGTTGTGCATGAACTGACTAACCACACTCACAGCATATGCGATATCCGATCTAGTATGAGCTAAGTAAATCAAGCGCCCAACTAACCTCAGATAGCGAGCTCGATCAATAGGTACCTAGTCTGGATACTATGCTAGACGATGATTCTGCTCAATAGGCGTGTCAATAGGTGTGCAATCCAACATACATGTCTCTGTCAATAGATCAAGAATGTACTTTCTCTGGCACAAGTATATCTCTTCTCCCCCTAGCTACCTCAATTCATAAGAAGTACTTGAGATCACCCAAGTCCTTCATCTTAAACTTAGAGGCTAGCTGTCTCTGCAAACTGTCCATCTCAACAGTATTATTACCAGTGATTACCATTTCATCGACATAAATAATTAAGGTTGTTACCTTCCCATACTAATGCTTGAGGAACAACGTGTGGTCTGAATTACTCTGTCTATAACCAATCTTACGTATGAATTGTGTAAACCTCCCAAACCAAGCACAAGGTGAATGTTTAAGTCCATATAAAGACTTCCTCAATTTGCATACAAACTCACTATAAGAAGCAGCTACATACTCCGGTGGGAGACTCATGTACACCTCCTCAGCTAACTTTCCATTAAGAAAAGCATTTTTGACATCGAATTTTCGAAGAAGCCAGTTTAAACTAGCAACAAAGGAAAGCAGAACCCGAATAATATTCATTTTAGCAACAGGTGTAAAAGTTTCATCATAGTCTATACCATACGTCTGGGTAAACCCCTTTGCAACAAGGCGTACTTTATACCGGTTTACTGATCAATCTGCATTGTGTTTTACAGTAAACACCTAACGACAACCTACAACCTTTTTGCCATGTGGTGGAGGCACAAGTTCCTATGTATTATTCTTTTGTAACGCCTCCATCTCTTCCTCTATTGCTTTCCTCCACCTTGGATCTCCCAATTCATCCTGCACCTTGTTAGGTACTGAAACAACAGATATTTGATTCACATATGATGCATATGACTTAGATAATTTTTTAGTTGACATATAATTGGCTACTAGGTACTTTGACTTAGACCTATTTGGTAACACATATTGACCACTATTAGACTCACTACTACTAGTACAAGTGGGGGACATACCTCAAATAAGTGATCTTCAGTACCAGTAAGCTCTGGGTCAGGGGTATGAGCGGCAAAGGCAAGAAGGGCAATTGTGTCTTCAAACGTATTTAAACTGGTGCTTCTGAGTCTGGATGAACCACTGGATCAACCAGTGATTCAATGCTTCAGTTTATGCATTTGATAATGTTGATTCTGAGTCTAGATGAAGCACCGGTTGATCCGGTGCTTCAGCTTCTGCATTTGATGTTGTAATAATCTTAATTGGGCCCATCGTTGTATCTCTTGTCTATGTAACTTCTGATTCCTCCCCCTCACCATGATATAGCTCTTCGAAATATGAATGCTCCCCTTAAGAGCAGTATCAAATGAGGTGAAATAACTCATGTCTTCAAAGAAAGTAACATCCATAGTGACATAATATTTTCTAATGGATGGATGGAAATACTTGTAGCCTTTCTGATGTCCTCCATAGCCAACTAACACACACTGAATCGCCCGAGCATCCAACTTAGATCTTTGGTTTTTAGGAACATGAACAAAAACAACCAAAGACACGAGCATGAATATTTTAAAATGAGGGAATGGGAACATGAGATGCAAGGATCTTAAAAGGAATTTTTTCTTGAAGAACACTAGATGGAAGACGGTTGATAAGATGAGAGGAAGCATGTACTGCATCACCCCAAAAATATTTAGGCATATGAGCACTAAAAAGAATGGCACGAGCCATATCTAGGAGATGACGGTTTTTTCTTTCAGACACCCCATTTTTCTCTGGTGTTTGTGAACAAGTAGTTTGGTGAACAATCTCATTTGTTTGGAAAAACTGTTTGAAAGAATGATTAACATACTCCCTCTCATTGTCTGAATGAAGAACTTTAATGGTGATATTGTATTGTGTTTGAACAAGAGTACGAAAAGCTTGAACAGCTGGAAATACTTCATCTTTGGTTTTCAAAAGAGCAATCATTGACAACCTTGTGCAATCATCAACAAACAATACAAAATACCTCATGCCTGACACAGTAGGCTCTCTAGAGGGTCCCCATACATCTGAATGAATTACTTTAAAAGGAACACTACTCCTATAGAAACTAGGAGAATAAGTAGCACGATGACTCTTAGGTAGGACACATGTTCCACAACGTATAGTAAACTCATTCACACCAATAAACAAAGAAGGCATAGATTTTTTCATAACACTAAATGATGGATAACCTAAGCAACGATGTCACAACCAAATTTCACTTAGCTGGATAGAGCTTGAAGTCAAAGCAGTGCGAGGATATGTTCTAGGTTTCTCTCATGCATATGTCTAATCCAAGTGAAACAATCTGCCCCTTAAATATCCCCGACCGATAAGCTCCATGATAAGAAGATCCTAAAAAGTCACATACATGAGATAAAAGGTTACAAAATATCGAGACTCGGTATTCAACTAGGGAACAAAAATCAAGTGATGAGACATGTCAGGTACATATAAAACATTATGTAGCTCTAAAATAGGAGTGACACAGATCGACCCTTTTCCTAATACAAGAAAAACCTCACCATTAGTATTAGTGACATATGACATTGGAGGCGAAGACAAATTAGTGAAATAAAATTTATCATAAGTCATAGGATCAGTGGCACCAGAATCAATAATCCAAGTATCAGAATCAACAAAATTAGAGATTTTCAAAGACATACTGATCTTACCACTTTCATGTCAGGACCCACCCCGAGTTAAATCCCTTTAACCCGAAGTAAATCCTGCGGGAACCACCTCAAGGGAACTTCTTACCGAAACCCCCTTGAAATGGCCAACCCTTCCTACGTACCAACTCAGCACTTCCATGAGTATCTAACAACAATCTCTATCTCATGGAAGCATCCTGCTCTCTAACCTACTTAATTAGCTAAACTGGGTTAGTCAGAGCAGTCTACTAAGAAGATTACCCTAAGGAAAATGCGGCAGCAACAGAATGATCGACTATGCCTCGACTCTTGTACGCGCACGACCTCCGCTCTAGAACCCTGTACCACTGGGCATTTGAAAACGAAGGGCCCAGGGGAGAAACATTGAAAAACTGTTAGAGTGAGTGGACAAAAATAAGCCATGAAACACTATAAATTCACCACAATAAATAAAACCAATGCTTCATGCTCTCCCAAAGATTTATTGATTTATATAACATTTATGCATGCCCACAATTACTAAATTTCCACAAATGCATGATAAGATAAACAAGTAAGGAATATGGGAAGAGAAATGTTCACAAACATAATAAGTCTGACCTCTCAGACTAGGGTCGGAGCTAAGAGCTCTAGTTGCGCCCTCACGCTATGCTAGCTATATAAAATAATAACGGACAACCCTTATAATATTAACCTGACCTCTCAGGCTTGTCTGTCCTCTCAGACCAGGGTCGGATCTAAGAGCTCTAGGTAAAATGATAATGGACAACCCTTATAATATTAACCTGACCTCTCAGGCTTGTCTGTCCTCTCAGACCAGGGTCGGAGCTAAGAGCACTAGGTAAAATGATAATGGACAACCCTTATAATATTAACCTGACCTCTCAGGCTTGTCTGTCCTCTCAGACCAGGGTCGGAGCTAAGAGCTCTAGGTAAAATGATAGTGGACAACCCTCATAGTGCACTACGTAGTTTGCCTGACCTCTCAGGCTAGGGTCGGAGCTAAGAGCTCTAGTAGCGCCCTCACGCTACTCTAGCTAGCATATTCATTGGACAACCCTTAATAAAAATTCATAACAATACTTTACTCAAATACTCTTCCCAAAACAAATAAGTAAAACCATTCCTCGATATATATGCATAAATCCAAATAAAACATTCAAGAACCCGAGGAAAATTTAATTCTCGAAACAATCATAAAAACCCTACAATAAAATCAATAATTAAGGCATGCATTCATTTAAAAATGATATGTCCACTCACAGTACTATTGCGACCTTCCCGCTCGGAAAGCTCCTCGAGCGAAACCCTCGAACTAACCGCGTAGTCGAGCCCGTCTCACGTTTAACCAGAGACTGTACAAACATATCATCATATTAGTCATTTACAGTGGACTTGGTCTTCTCCTAGTTTGACCAGGAATTCCTATTTGACCACGTGTTGACCAAGTTCCTTTTTATGACACTTTAACATTTTTGACTTTCTTTCCCGGTTATCGACTCTTAACTCAATTTACCGGAAGTCCGACTCAGCTTCCGAACTTTCCTTTATTACTTTAACTTGATGTTAGGGGGTCACGTATTAATTCGTTTAATTACTATGGACGCCCAACGTGTCACATTAATCAATGTATTTAACCTTGAGTCGATTTACCGATTTAACCTTTCCTCATAAATGGAAACCTTCCAAAAAGGAAAAGTTTCCCAAAATGGAAACTTCTTACTTACCGTAATTACTCAAATTAGGAATTAACCGTACTTTTTGACTAAAAGCTTAACAGGGATTCGATTTCTACCTCTTCGGCATTCAGCCGGTTTTACCGTATCACCGGAATCTTCGCCGGATTCCGATGACTTGTCGGAATTTCGCCATAATTTCCCCGTAAATTCGAATCTCCAAGTTATCGACACAACAACAAAAACAACACAATTCAACATCACTTCAACAACACACAATACAACACAAATTGCATAACACAGTAGCTCCAGATTAACAGCTCACCTTCACACCGATCCGAGGCAGAACACCAGACCTCTGCCTCTGCCTCTGCCCAAGCACCAGCAGCTGCCCTGCAGCTCGCCTGAGCTTGAGAGCTCACCTGAAAAGGCCGCCGGAGGAGGAAGAAGAGAAACCCGAAAACTGTGGAAACAGTGAGATGGGGATTTCTCGATTAGGCTCGATTCGACCAGGAAATTGGTAAGGAAAGGAGGAGGGAGAAGAAGAAAGAAGAACTCTACCTCATGCTGCCCTCGCCGTCGCCTGAGTTCGCCAAAAACCGGTGAGCACAGTCGCGTCTCCCCTCGGCTAAACTCCTTCCACAATGGACGTTGGAACAAATTGGTAAAGGTGTTTTGAAGAGGAGGAGGAGAGAAAGATATTGGTGGTGGTGCGCCGGTGTGGGTTGGCCGGACGCGCCGGTGGTGTCGATCAGAGCGAAGAGGGCGTCGGTGGTGTCGAAGGGAGAAGGGAAACTCAGGTTTGACCCGATTTTGGTCTTTTGACCAAGTCAACTCATTACTCCCCTTTTTATACTTGAATGGACGGTCCAGATCGATTCCCCAAATGATCTGACGGTCCAGATTTAAAGAGAGTGAAAAGTGACAAGGTTAAATGGTAAAACTCCTTTTTACCGAATTGATAATTAAAAGTTACCATAAACTTCTGAAATTCACAGAAAATAGCCGGAAACTCCGAAAAATATTCCGAAAATACCGGGAGACTCGTGTCGCCACGTACTACCACATCGAGTCATCAATTCAGGTATTGGGAGTACTTTTAAAAACTCAAAAATTAACTCGAGCGATAACTTATCGAATTACCGATCACAATTAAAAGTCCTCGGTAACTCGTGAATCTCTGTGAAAGGTAACTTTTATTAACTTCAAAAGATTCGGGGTGTGACACTTTCACGTGTTTTTTGTTGTCGTAGAAATATTACCGTTATTGAAGTTGTACTTCACCGCACGTATAGAGTTATGTGAAAGTTGAACTCTTCAATCATTGTGACCATCTAATTCACGAACACCATCCTCAGCATCTCTATTATCATTAAAATCGATAAAAGCAAAACCTGATGGCCTCTTTGCAACCCATATCCTCAGTATAGTCCCAAATTTGTGGAACTCAATTTTGAGATCTTCCTCTAAGACCCAGGAACCCAAATTTTCAACGTACACACGAGTCATTTTCTTTTCTTCTCCTAGTAACAAGTCTACAGATCAGATTAGATGAGCTGAACTAGATATGGTCGGATCTGCTAACTGGGTTGGGTCGATCACCTAGGTCAGGTCAAGTCGAGTCAGGTTGGACCGGATCGGGTCGGGTCAGGTTGGATCAGACCAGGTTGGGTCAGGTCGGACTGGATTAGGTTGGGTTGAATTTCAACCGGGTCGGGTCAGATCTGGACCAGGTTGGGTCGCCTGTGCAGGTTGATTGGATCGAGAACGTAGAAGGAACTGGGCTCACCGAAAAAAGACGGCGGTGGTTCTAGGATCACCGGTGGGTTCGCTTGGGCACAAATAGCGGGTCTGAAATTCAGCTAGGTTCGAAACTCACCAGTGTTTTCACCAGTGTTTGGGTTTGAAACTCGCATGGTCCGGGTTCTGTCGGGAATTACCGGCGTGGGTGGTCTGGGTTCGAGACTTGGTCTGGTATTGTACAGAGACGAAGCATAAGGAAGACACGGCGGTAGCTGGTAGCTGAAGAAGATTTGGTGTAGTAGCGGCAGAAGATTTGGTGCAGTGGTTCGAAGTAGGAGATGAAGAATATTGGGTGCCCAGATCGAATTAGGTGCCCAAATAAATTTGACGAATCTGACGAAGGAGAAGACAAGCGCTGCTGAAGAAGACGACGCCTTGTAGAGAAATAACCCTAACAGTGAGATTTCTTAATAGTAGAAAAAGAGGCAAAGTTCTTTCGGATCATTGCTCTGATACCAACTCAAATATAACGATTATGAGAGAATGAATTTATTGATATCTGATTCATCTCACAATGGAGGTTTATATAAGAGATTACAAGAAATATAATTAGTAAGTAAAACCCTACGATATAATTACAATATTACATTCCTAATATGACTCACGTTGACATACACCGCCTCCTATGTTGTCCAAGACCTCCCTCTCCAGTCTCCACCACCGACTTCCTCGTGCATATGCCTCTACTCTTGGCAACCCCTCCTTCTGGGCCGACGAAAACCCTCCACCTCTTCCCCACACCTCAAATGATAGCAACAACGGTGTTTTATCCTACGACGAATCCTCCAACCTCCCCTTCAAGTTTCACAGCCACCAGATCAGTGCCGGTGGTGCAGGCGCTTCCATGATGCTCCAGCACCAGCTTATGATGTCCCGCGGTAGGTCCTCCTCCGACTCTGGCTTAGCTCCGATGAAGAAGAATAAGGTCTGTGATTTTGGTTGTGGTTGTGAGTTTCACCGTCCTCGATCTCCCCAGCTGCCAACTCCACAACATCAACTTTATTGAGCTACCGCCGAGTCTCACCGAGCTAGACCTCATTGCCAACCGCCTCTCCTCCTTGGACACTCGCATTGCCATACTCTCCTTCCGCCAGAACCTCTTCGAAGACACCGTCGTCGAGCTAATCTCCGCCTGGACCTCCCTTTCCGGCATCGAGGTTCATGCACAATTGAAATTCAGATTCAATTTTAGTTTACTAGGGGCAATAAACTTGACAGTTTAGATATCAAACATGTTATTGTCTGTAATAACATGTTTATTAAGGTTAGTAATTCCTGTTACCGAACTCCGGTTATCTAATTCTTGTGAAGGGAATTCGACGATCGGTGACCGGCTGCAAGTGACAAGAAACTGGATGTCGACCGGACTCCGACGGCCGAAGTTGGTGAGGTCTGATCAAGTCTTGTCTCTTCCATTTTCTCTCTTTAAGTATGTTTGAAATATGAGAGTATAATGATATAAAAATGATATAGGTTTTTAAGAGTAT